>NC_069435.1:41021822-41166822 GCF_026875155.1 Cherax quadricarinatus | reverse complement strand
TTGTCATCGAGAAAATCTTTTCTTTCTTCAAGAAAAATACGCTTAAGGTACCACCAAAAAGCAGCGCGATTATGAATATATTTATTCTGACGAGACTCGTACCTTAAATTTGTTGACGGTACAACCAGGAAAATAATGAAGTTACAGGATACCAATATTATACTTAATAGACGGGATGACCAATAATAAAGTGAATATACGGGATACCAATAATATAGTTGATATAAGGGATACCAATAATATAATTAATAGATGGGATAAGCAATAAAATTAACAGAGGGGATAACCAGTATCATAACTGAGAGATGATCATATATATTGTTAGTGAGGAAAGTGTGAGGTGTGCTAGTAGAGATGATCATATAGTGTGAGGAGTACTAGTAGAGATGATCACATAGTGTGAGGTGTACTAGTAGACATGATCACATAGTGTGAGGTGTACTAGTAGAGATGATCACATAGTGTGAGGTGTGCTAGTAGAGATGATCACATAGTGTGAGGTGTGCTAGTAGACATGATCACATAGTGTGAGGTGTACTAGTAGAGATGATCACATAGTGTGAGGTGTGCTAGTAGAGATGATCATATAGTGTGAGGAGTACTAGTAGAGATGATCACATAGTGTGAGGTGTACTAGTAGACATGATCACATAGTGTGAGGTGTACTAGTAGAGATGATCACATAGTGTGAGGTGTACTAGTAGACATGATCACATAGTGTGAGGTGTACTAGTAGAGATGATCACATAGTGTGAGGTGTACTAGTAGACATGATCACATAGTGTGAGGTGTACTAGTAGAGATGATCACATAGTGTGAGGTGTACTAGTAGAGATGATCACATAGTGTGAGGTGTACTAGTAGACATGATCACATAGTGTGAGGTGTACTGGTAGAGATGATCATATAGTGTGAGGTGTACTGGTAGAGATGATCATATAGTGTGAAGTGTACTAGTAGAGATGATCACATATTGTGAGGTGTACTGGTAGAGATGATCATATAGTTTGAGGTGTTCTGGTAGAGATGATCATAGAGTGTAAGGTGTACTAGTAGACATGATCATATAGTGTGAGGTGTACTGGTAGAGATGATCATAGAGTGTGAGGTGTACTAGTAGACATGATCAAAGAGTGTGAGGGGTACTAGTAGACATGATAATATAGTGTGAGGTGTACTGGTAGAGATGATCATAGAGTGTGAGGTGTAATAGTAGGGATGATCATAAAGTGTAAGGTGTACTAGTAGACATGATCATATAGTGTGAGGTGTACTAGTAGACATGATCATATAGTGTGAGGTGTACTAGTAGACATGATCATATAGTGTGAGGTGTACTAGTAGACATGATCGTATAGTGTAAGGTGTACTAGTAGACATGATCATATAGTGTGAGGTGTACTAGTAGACATGATCATATAGTGTGAGGTGTACTAGTAGACATGATCATATAGTGTGAGGTGTACTAGTAGACATGATCATATAGTGTGAGGTGTACTAGTAGACATGATCATATAGTGTGAGGTGTACTAGTAGACATGATCATATAGTGTGAGGTGTACTAGTAGACATGATCGTATAGTGTAAGGTGTACTAGTAGACATGATCATATAGTGTGAGGTGTACTAGTAGACATGATCGTATAGTGTAAGGTGTACTAGTAGACATGATCATATAGTGTGAGGTGTACTACTAGAGATGATCATAGAGTGTGAGGTGTACTAGTAGGGATGATCATAAAGTGTAAGGTGTACTAGTAGACATGATCATATAGTGTGAGGTGTACTAGTAGACATGATCATATAGTGTGAGGTGTACTAGTAGACATGATCATATAGTGTGAGGTGTACTAGTAGACATGATCATATAGTGTGAGGTGTACTAGTAGACATGATCATATAGTGTGAGGTGTACTACTAGAGATGATCATAGAGTGTGAGGTGTACTACTAGAGATGATCATACAGTGTGAGGTGTACTAGTAGACATGATCATAGAGTGCAAGGTGTACTAGTAGACATGATCGTACAGTGTGAGGTGTACTACTAGACATGATCATATAGTGTAAGGTGTACTAGTAGACATGATCATATAGTGTGAGGTGTGCTAGTGAGACGATCAAATAGTGTGAGGTGTACTAGTAGACATGATCGTATAGTGTGAGGTGTACTAGTGTACTAGTAGACATGAACATATAGTGTGAGGTGTACTAGTAGACATGATCATATAGTGTGAGGTGTATTAGTAGACATGATCATATAGTGTGAGGTGTATTAGTGTACTAGTAGACATGAACATATAGTGTGAGGTGTACTAGTAGACATGATCATATAGTGTGAGGTGTATTAGTAGACATGATCATATAGTGTTAGGTGTACTAGTAGACATGATCATATAGTGTGAGGTGTACTAGTAGACATGATCATATAGTGTGAGGTGTACTAGTAGACATGATCATATAGTGTGAGGTGTACCAGTAGACATGATCATATAGTGTGAGGTGTACTGGTAGACATGATCATATAGTGTTAGGTGTACTAGTAGACAGGTAGTCATATGTTATACTCAACTCAAGAGTATGGAGTTAACAGGTACGTGTACGTACATATTTAGCTTTTGTTAAATATGTACCATTTGTTTTTCCCTCTCTACATCTTTGTCCACCTCATGGACTCTTTGTTCTTATTATTACCTCTGTTTCAGCGGCTACCCAAATTTCTAAGTAGGTACTAATTAATTTCTAAGTAGGTACTCCTTCTTTTCTAAGTAGATATTCCTTAATTTCTAAGTAGGTACTCCTTCTTTTCTAATTAGATACTCCTTCATTTCTAAGTAGGCACTCCTTCTTTTCTAAGTAGATACTCCTTCATTTCTAAGTAGATACTCCTTCATTTCTAAGTAGGTACTCCTTCTTTTCTAATTAGGTACTCCTTCATTTCTAAGTAGGCACTCCTTCTTTTCTAAGTAGATACTCCTTCCTTTCTAAGAAGATACTCCTTCATTTCTAAGTAGTTACTCCTTCCTTTCTAAGTAGATACTCCTTCATTTCTAAGTAGGTACTCCTTCATTTCTAAGAAGATACTCCTTTATTTCTAAGTAGGTACTCCTTCATTTCTAAGTAGATACTCCTTCATTTCTAAGTAGGTACTCCTTCCTTTCTAATAAGATACTCCTTCATTTCTAAGTAGGTACTCCTTCATTTCTAAGTAGGTACTCCTTCATTTCTAAGTAGGTACTCCTTCATTTCTAAGTAGGTACTCCTTCATTTCTAAGTAGGTACTCCTTCCTTTCTAATAAGATACTCCTTCATTTCTAAGTAGGTACTCATTCATTTCTAAGTAGGTACTCCTTCATTTCAATCGCCAACTTTCCATTCATTTCCCATTACAAGTCGGATGGGTCACAACCTACGCTTGTCGAGATGGACATTGGGTGTAACTTTAGATTACTATTATTATTATTATTATTATTATTAATTATTATTATTATTAATTATTATTATTTTTTTTATTAATATTATTATTATTATTATTATTATTATTATTATTATTATTATTATTACTACTATGGGGGATCACTAAACTCGCAGGATTGTACAGCATACGTAGGAAAGGGGGGGGCATGGAAGGCATTCAGGCTTAATTCAGGGAACCGGAGCATAGCTCCAATTCCCTAGATCAAGAGCCTTTCACCAGCGTCAAGGAACCTCCCTTGAGGGGCGTGAAACTACAGATTTTTATAGGCTGGATGTTCTCTCTTTCCACCCTGCCCTCTTCCATGTTCTTCAGCTGTTCTCTCTCCATTTATGTTCTTCTCTGATCCTGGTATACATGATATCTTAATTCTTTTTGTCTGAAGAACTTGTTTCAAGATACTCTTAACCATAAGATCAAGATACTCCTGACCATAATATCAAGATACTCCTGACCATAAGTTCAAGATTCTCCTGACCATAAGATCAAGATACTCCTGAACATAATGTCAAGTTACTCCTTACCATAAGTTCAAGATACTCCTGACCATAAGATAAAGATACTCCTGAACATAAGATCAAGATACTCCTGAACATAACATCAAGATACTCCTGACCATAAAATGAAGATACTCCTGACCATAAGTTCAAGATACTCCTGAACATAAATTCAAGATACTCCTGACCATAAGATCAAGATACTCCTGACGATAAGATCAAGATACTCCTGACCATAAGATCAAGATACTCCTGACCATAAGCTCAAGATACTCCTGACCATAAGGTCAAGATACTCCTGACCATAAGATCAACATACTCCTGACCATAAGGTCAAGATACTCCTGACCATAAGATCAAGATACTCCTGAACATAAGCTCAAGATTCTCCTGACCATAAGAACAAGATACTCCTGACCATAAGATAAAGATACTCCTGACCATTAGGTCAAGATACTCCTGACCATAAGATCAAGATACTCCTGACCATAAGATCAAGATACTCCTGACCATAAGATCAAGATACTCCTGACCATAAGATCAAGATACTCCTGAACATAAGCTCAAGATTCTCCTGACCATAAGATCAAGATACTCCTGACCATAAGATCAAGATACTCCTGACCATTAGATCAAGATACTCCTGACCAAAAGCTCAAGATACTCTGACCATAAGATCAAGATACTCCTGACCATAAGATCAAGAACTCCTGACCATAAGATCAAGATACTCCTGACCATAAGATCATGATACTCCTGACCATAAGATCAAGATACTCGTGACCATAAGATCATGATACTCCTGACCATAAGATCAAGATACTCCTGACCATAGGATCAAGATACTCCTGACCATAAGATCAAGATACTCCTGACCATAAGATCAAGATACTCGTGACCATAAGATCATGATACTCCTGACCATAAGATCAAGATACTCGTGACCATAAGATCAAGATACTCCTGACCATTAAGATCAAGATTACTCGTGACCATAAGATCATGATACTCCTGACCATAAGATCAAGATACTCGTGACATAAGATCATGATACTCCTGACCATAAGATCAAGATACTCCTGACCATAAGATCAAGATACTCGTGACCATAAGATCAAGATACTCCTGACCATAAGATCTAGATAATCCTGACCATAAGATCAAGAATAACTTCAATAAAATCACTGAGTCGTAGGTGACTTTCTGTTTTATTGTCAATGGGATGATGCGACCAACAACAGTCAGCTAACACCCAGATACCTGTTTACTGCTATGTAAATAGGGTCAGCAGGTGTAAGGATGCTAACACGCAGGTACCTACTTACTGCTAGGTGAACAGGGGCAGCAGGTGTAACGAAACTAACACTCTGGTACCTACTTACTGCTGGGTGAACATGGGCAGCAGGTATAAGGATGCTAACACTAAGGTACCTACTTACTGCAGGGTGAACAGGGGCAGCAGGTGTGAGGATATTAACACTCAGGTACCTACTTACTGCTGGGTGAACATGGGGCAGCAGGTGTAAGGATGCTAACACTAAGGTACCTACTTACTGCTGGGTGAACAGGGGCAGCAGGTGTAAGGATACTAACACTCAGGTACCTACTTACTGCTGGGTGAACAGGGGCAGCAGGTATTAGGATACTAACACTCAGGTACCTACTTACTGCTAGGTGAACAGGGGCAGCAGGTATAAGGATACTAACACTCAGGTACCTACTTACTGCTAGGTGAACAGGGGCAGCAGGTATAAGGAAACTAACACTCAGGTACCTACTTACTGCTAGGTGAACAGGGGCAGCAGGTACAAGGAAACACAGCCTACGTGTCATCCGTGCCTGGAATCGATCCCTGTTCCTCAGGATGTGAGCTTAGGAACCTAAAACCTCCTTTAATTGCTCACTTCATGTATAAAATCAAAACCACGTGACGGAATATGACAGGAAAATCATCTTGTATGATCCACTGTGAGAGGAACAATAACTGTGATGAAGAAGAACATGACATCACAGCTGTGAAATGGAGTATAACAGGATAATCATTGTTATACTCCATGATAAGAAATCATGCTGTAAGATGAAGTATGACAGGAAAACTATTGTATGATACAATACGACAGGAAAGCCATGGTATGAGATTAAGTATGTGTGATGAAATATGACAGGAAAGCCACCTTGCGTAGAACAGAAAAGGTAAATTATCATGTATGCTGAAGTATGATAAGAATAATCCTGTGTGATGGAGTATGGTAGGTACATTAAGTGTGATGGAGCAATACTGTAAAAGGTAAACCATCCTGTGTGATGAAGTATGACAGGAAAGCCATGTTGTCTAATGACGTATGACAGAGAAGCCGTTATATGTGACTGTATTTGACGGGAAATATGACAGAAAAAATCGTCTGTGAGAGGAAAATCATCCCGTGTGATGGACTATGACAAAAAAAAAATCGTCTGTGAGAGGAAAATCGTCCCGTGTGATGGACTATGACAAAAAAAATCATCTGTGAGAGAGAAACAGTGCGTCATGGGTATGGCAGTGTAATGTTTATTAAAAACAAATAACTCAGTATTATATAGTATAAATTTCCTTACATGTTTACAAATTGTTGTTTTAATATTTATAAAATGTTTAACGCAGCCCTGATTATTATATGCATACTGGAGTAATGAAAAGTAGGGTGGGCGCAGCTAAGCAAAAAGTTAGCTTCGCTAAACCGCTAATCCGCTAACTAAAAAAATAGCTCTGCTAACGCTAAACCGCTAAACGGCCGAAAAGATTAGCAGAAGCTAACGTTAAAACGCTAATCGCTAATTTTTTCACATAAATTCAGATTCGATTTAGTTTTTAGGTCCTTTGCCTTTACTGCTAAGACTTTCAGAACAGACCTGGAGAACTTCCTAATAATAAATAGAATATCAAGGTCCTATGATGAGGTAATGAGGTTAATGTATCATGACCAAGTTAGAAACACAAAAATCTTAGTAGATTTCAGGACTATTATTTTAATAACTTTCTAACGTGGTTAAGATTGAAAAAAAACTGAAAACCCGCACAGTATCACTACAGAAATTGTAACCAAAAAGGTTTTAAAGAGACAAGATTGACCCAAAATAAAGAAAACTCTGATAAAAAAGTGAAATTTTATTACTTTTTAGGCTAATGGAAAGAACAGTGTTGCAAACAGTACTCATCTTTAGTACTCGAGTAGAAGTACCAATGTTGTGAAGTAACGAGGTAAAACTACTTGAGTACTATACTTAAGCAACTTTTTTCGCAGATACTCCTTCATTTCTAAGTAGATATTCCTTCCTTTCTAAGTAGATATTCCTTCATTTCTAAGTAGGTACTCCTTCATTTCTAAGTAGGTAATCCTTCATTTCTAAGTAGATACTCCTTCATTTCTAAGTAGATATTTCCTTCATTTCTAAGTAGGGACTCCTTCATTTCTAAGTAGGTACTCCTTCATTTTTTATGTAGATACTCCTTCATTTCTAAGTAGATATTCCTTCATTTCTAAGTAGATACTCCTTCATTTCTAAGTAGGTACTCCTTCATTTCTAAGTAGATACTCCTTCATTTCTAAGTAGATATTCCTTCATTTCTAAGTAGATACTCCTTCATTTCTAAGTAGATACTCCTTCATTTCTAAGTAGGTACTCGTTCATTTCAATCGCCAACTTTCATTCATTTCCCATTACAGTTCGGGTGGGTCTGAACCTACGCTTGTCGAGATGGACATTGGGTGTGACTTGAGATTACTATTATTATTATTATTAATTATTATTTTTATTATTATTATTATTATTATTATTTTTATTATCATTATTATTATTATTATTTTTATTATTATTATTTTTATTATTATTATTATCATTTTTATTTTTTTATTATTATTATTATTATTATTATATTATCATTATTATTATTATTATTATTATTATTATTATTATTATTATTGTTATTATTACTATTTTTTATTATTATTATTTTTTATTATTATTATTATTATTATTATTATTATTATTATTATTTTTTATTATTATTACTATGGGGGATCACTAAACTCGCAGGATTGTACAGCATACGTAGGGAAGGGGGGGGGGGGATGGAAGACATTCAGGCTTAATTCAGGGAACCGGAGCATAGCTCCAATTCCCTAGATCAAAAGCCCCTCCCCAGCGTCAAGGAACCTCCCTTGTGGGGCGTGAAACTAGAGATTTTTATAGGCTGGATGTTCTCTCTTTCCACCCTGCCCTCTTCCATGTTCTTCAGCTGTTCTCTCTCCATTTATGTTCTTCTCTGATCCTGGTATACATGATATCTTAATTCTTTTTGTCTGAAGATCTTGTTTCAAGATACACTTGACCATAAGATCAAAAACACTCCTGACCATAATATCAAGATACTCATGACCATAAGTTCAAGATTCTCCTGACCATAAAATCAAGATATCCTGAACATAATATCAAGATACTCCTGAACATAAGATCAAGATACTCCTGAACATAACATCAAGATACTCCTGACAATAAAATCAAGATACTCCTGACCATAAGATCAAGATACTCCTGACCATAAGCTCAAGATACTCCTGAACATAAGATCAAGATACTCCTGAACATAACATCAAGATACTCCTGACCATAAGTTCAAGATACTCCTGAACAAAAGTTCAAGATACTCCTGACCATAAGATCAAGATACTCCTGACCATAAGATCAAGATACTACTGACCATAAGATCAAGATTCTCCTGAACATAAGCTCAAGATTCTCCTGACCATAAGATCAAGATACTCCTGACCATAAGATCAAGATACTCCTGACCATAAGATCAAGATACTCCTGACCATTAGATCAAGATACTCCTGACCAAAAGCTCAAGATACTCCTGACCATAAGATCAAGATACTCCTGACCATAAGATCAAGATACTCCTGACCATAAGATCATGATACTCCTGACCATAAGATCAAGATACTCCTGGCCAAAAGATAAAGATACTCCTGAACATAAGATCAAGATACTCCTGACCATAAGATCAAGATACTCCAGACCATAAAATCAAGATACTCCTGACTATTAGATCAAGATACTCCTGACCAAAAGCTCAAGATACTCCTGACCATAAGATCAAGATACTCCTGACCATAGGATCAAGTTTACTCCTGACCATAAGATCAAGATACTCTTGACCATAAGATCAAGATAATCCTGACCATAAGTTCATGATACTCCTGACTATAAGATCAAGATACTCCTGACCATAAGATCATGATACTCCTGACCATAAGATCAAGATACTCCTGAACATAAGCTCAAGATTCTCCTGACCATAAGATCAAGATACTCCTGACCATAAGATCAAGATACTCCTGACCATTAGATCAAGATACTCCTGACCAAAAGCTCAAGATACTCCTGACCATAAGATCAAGATACTACTGACCATAAGATCAAGATACTCCTGACCATAAGATCAAGATACTCCTGACCATAAGATCAAGATACTCCTGAACGTAAGCTCAAGATTCTCCTGACCATAAGATCAAGATACTCCTGACCATAAGATCATGACACTCCTGACCATAAGATCATGATACTCCTGACCATAAGATCAAGATACTCCTGGCAAAAAGATAAAGATACTCCTGAACATAAGATCAAGATACTCCTGACCATAAGATCAAGATACTCCAGACCATAAAATCAAGATACTCCTGACTATTAGATCAAGATACTCCTGACCAAAAGCTCAAGATACTCCTGACCATAAGATCAAGATACTCCTGACCATAGGATCAAGATACTCCTGACCATAAGATCAAGATACTCTTGACCATAAGATCAAGATAATCCTGACCATAAGTTCATGATACTCCTGACTATAAGATCAAGATACTCCTGACCATAAGATCATGATACTCCTGACCATAAGATCAAGTTTACTCCTGAAAAAGCTCAAGATTCTCCTGACCATAAGATCAAGATACTCCTGACCATAAGATCAAGATATCCTGACCATTAGATCAAGATACTCCTGACCAAAAGCTCAAGATACTCCTGACCATAAGATCAAGATACTACTGACCATAAGATCAAGATACTCCTGACCATAAGATCAAGATACTCCTGACCATAAGATCAAGATACTCCTGAACGTAAGCTCAAGATTCTCCTGACCATAAGATCAAGATACTCCTGACCATAAGATCATGACACTCCTGCCCAAATAAGATCAAGGTACTCCTGAACATAAGCTCAAGATTCTCCTGACCATAAAATCAAGATACTCCTGACCATAAGATCAAGATACTCCTGACCATTAGATCAAGATACTCCTGACCATAAGATCAAGATACTCCTAAAACGTAAGCTAAAGATTCTCCTGACCATAAGATCAAGATACTCCTGACCATAAGATCAAGTTACTCCTGACCATAAGATCAAGGTACTCCTGAACATAAGCTTAAGATTCTCCTGACCATAAAATCAAGATACTCCTGACCTAAGATCAAGATACTCTGACCATTTAGATCAAGATACTCCTGACCATAAGATCAAGATACTCCTAACCATAAGATCAAGGTACTCCTGAACATAAGCTCAAGATTCTCCTGACCATAAAATCAAGATACTCCTGACCATAAGATCAAGATACTCCTGACCATTAGATCAAGATACTCCTGACCAAAAGCTCAAGATACTCCTGACCATAAGATCAAGATACTCCTGACCATAAGATCAAGATTCTCCTGACCATAAGATCAAGATACTCCTGACCATAAGATCAAGATACTCCTGACCATTAGATCAAGATACTCCTGACCATAAGATCAAGATACTCCTGACCATAAGATCAAGATTCTCCTGACCATAAGATCAAGATACTCCTGACCATAAGATCAAGATTCTCCTGACCATAAGCTCAAGATACTCCTGACCATAAGATCAAGATACTCTGACCATTAGATCAAGATACTCCTGACCATAAGATCAAGATACTCCTGACCATAAGATCAAGATACTCCTGACCATTAGATCAAGATACTCCTGACCAAAAGCTCAAGATACTCCTAACCATAAGATCAAGATACTCCTGATCATAAGATCAAGATACTCCTGACCATAGGATCAAGATACTCCTGACCATAAGATCAAGATACTCCTGACCATAAGATCAAGATACTCCTGACCATAAGATCAAGATACTCCTGACCATAAGATCAAGATACTCCTGACCATAAGATCAAGATACTCCTGACCATAAGATCAGGAGTAACTTCAATAAAATCACTGAGTCGTAGGCAACTTTCTGTTTTATTGTCATTGGGATGATGCGACCAACAGCCGTCACCTAACACCCAGATACCTGTTTACTGCTATGTAAATAGGGCCAGTAGGGGTAAGGATGCTAACACGCAGGTCCTACTTACTGCTAGGTGAACAGGGGCAGCAGGTGTAAGGAAACTAACACTCAGGTACCTACTTACTGCTAGGTGAACAGGGGCAGCAGGTGTAAGGAAACTAACACTCTGGTACCTACTTACTGCTGGGTGAACATGGGCAGCAGGTATAAGGATGCTAACACTAAGGTACCTACTTACTGCTGGGTGAACAGGGGCAGCAGGTGTGAGGATATTAACACTCAGGTACCTACTTACTGCTGGGTGAACATGGGCAGCAGGTATAAGGATGCTAACACTAAGGTACCTACTTACTGCTGGGTGAAAAGGGGCAGCAGGTGTAAGGATACTAACACGAAGGTACCTACTTACTGCTGGGTGAACAGGGGCAGCAGGTATAAGGATGCTAACACTAAGGTACCTACTTACTGCTGGGTGAACAGGGGTAGGAGGTGTAGGGATACTAACACTCAGGTACCTACTTACTGCTGGGTTAACAGGGGCAGCAGGTATTAGGATACTAACACTCAGGTACCTACTTACTGCTAGGTGAACAGGGGCAGCAGGTATAAGGAAACTAACACTCAGGTACCTACTTACTGCTAGGTGAACAGGGGCAGCAGGTACAAGGAAACACAGCCTACGTGTCATCCGTGCCTGGAATCGATCCCTGTTCCTCAGGATGTGAGCTTAGGAACCTAAAACTTCCTTTAATTGCTCACTTCATGTATAAAATCAAAACCACGTGACGGAATATGACAGGAAAATCATCTTGTATGATCCACTGTGAGAGGAACAATAACTGTGATGAAGAAGAACATGACATCACAGCTGTGAAATGGAGTATAACAGGATAATCATTGTTATACTCCATGATAAGAAATCATGCTGTAAGATGAAGTATGACAGGAAAACTATTGTATGATACAATACGACAGGAAAGCCATGGTATGAGATTAAGTATGTGTGATGAAATATGACAGGAAAGCCACCTTGCGGTAGAACAGAAAAGGTAAATTATCATGTATGCTGAAGTATGATAAGAATAATCCTGTGTGATGGAGTATGGTAGGTACATTAAGTGTGATGGAGCAATACTGTAAAAGGTAAACCATCCTGTGTGATGAAGTATGACAGGAAAGCCATGTTGTCTAATGACGTATGACAGAGAAGCCGTTATATGTGACTGTATTTGACGGGAAATATGACAGAAAAAATCGTCTGTGAGAGGAAAATCATCCCGTGTGATGGACTATGACAAAAAAAAAATCGTCTGTGAGAGGAAAATCGTCCCGTGTGATGGACTATGACAAAAAAAATCATCTGTGAGAGAGAAACAGTGCGTCATGGGTATGGCAGTGTAATGTTTATTAAAAACAAATAACTCAGTATTATATAGTATAAATTTCCTTACATGTTTACAAATTGTTGTTTTAATATTTATAAAATGTTTAACGCAGCCCCTGATTATTATATGCATACTGGAGTAATGAAAAGTAGGGGTGGGCGCAGCTAAGCAAAAAGTTAGCTTCGCTAAACCGCTAATCCGCTAACTAAAAAAATAGCTCTGCTAACGCTAAACCGCTAAACGGCCGAAAAGATTAGCAGAAGCTAACGTTAAACGCTAATCGCTAATTTTTTCACATAAATTCAGATTCGATTTAGTTTTTAGGTCCTTTGCCTTTACTGCTAAGACTTTCAGAACAGACCTGGAGAACTTCCTAATAATAAATAGAATATCAAGGTCCTATGATGAGGTAATGAGGTTAATGTATCATGACCAAGTTAGAAACACAAAAATCTTAGTAGATTTCAGGACTATTATTTTAATAACTTTCTAACGTGGTTAAGATTGAAAAAAACTGAAAACCCGCACAGTATCACTACAGAAATTGTAACCAAAAAGGTTTTAAAGAGACAAGATTGACCCAAAATAAAGAAAACTCTGATAAAAAGTGAAATTTTATTACTTTTTAGGCTAATGGAAAGAACAGTGTTGCAAACAGTACTCATCTTTAGTACTCGAGTAGAAGTACCAATGTTGTGAAGTAACGAGGTAAAACTACTTGAGTACTATACTTAAGCAACTTTTTTCGCAGATACTCCTTCATTTCTAAGTAGATATTCCTTCCTTTCTAAGTAGATATTCCTTCATTTCTAAGTAGGTACTCCTTCATTTCTAAGTAGGTAATCCTTCATTTCTAAGTAGATACTCCTTCATTTCTAAGTAGATATTCCTTCATTTCTAAGTAGGTACTCCTTCATTTCTAAGTAGGTACTCCTTCATTTCTATGTAGATACTCCTTCATTTCTAAGTAGATATTCCTTCATTTCTAAGTAGATACTCCTTCATTTCTAAGTAGGTACTCCTTCATTTCTAAGTAGATACTCCTTCATTTCTAAGTAGATATTCCTTCATTTCTAAGTAGATACTCCTTCATTTCTAAGTAGATACTCCTTCATTTCTAAGTAGGTACTCGTTCATTTCAATCGCCAACTTTTCATTCATTTCCCATTACAAGTCGGGTGGGTCTGAACCTACGCTTGTCGAGATGGACATTGGGTGTGACTTGAGATTACTATTATTATTATTATTAATTATTATTTTTATTATTATTATTATTATTATTATTTTTATTATCATTATTATTATTATTATTTTTATTATTATTATTTTTATTATTATTATTATCATTATTATTATTATTATTATTATTATTATTATTATTATCATATTATTATTATTATTATTATTATTATTATTATTATTATTGTTATTATTACTATTATTATTATTATTATTTTTATTATTATTATTATTATTATTATTATTATTATTATTATTATTATTATTATTATTACTATGGGGGATCACTAAACTCGCAGGATTGTACAGCATACGTAGGGAAGGGGGGGGGGGATGGAAGACATTCAGGCTTAATTCAGGGAACCGGAGCATAGCTCCAATTCCCTAGATCAAAAGCCCCTCCCCAGCGTCAAGGAACCTCCCTTGTGGGGCGTGAAACTAGAGATTTTTATAGGCTGGATGTTCTCTCTTTCCACCCTGCCCTCTTCCATGTTCTTCAGCTGTTCTCTCTCCATTTATGTTCTTCTCTGATCCTGGTATACATGATATCTTAATTCTTTTTGTCTGAAGATCTTGTTTCAAGATACACTTGACCATAAGATCAAGACACTCCTGACCATAATATCAAGATACTCATGACCATAAGTTCAAGATTCTCCTGACCATAAAATCAAGATACTCCTGAACATAATATCAAGATACTCCTGAACATAAGATCAAGATACTCCTGAACATAACATCAAGATACTCCTGACAATAAAATCAAGATACTCCTGACCATAAGATCAAGATACTCCTGACCATAAGCTCAAGATACTCCTGAACATAAGATCAAGATACTCCTGAACATAACATCAAGATACTCCTGACCATAAGTTCAAGATACTCCTGAACAAAAGTTCAAGATACTCCTGACCATAAGATCAAGATACTCCTGACCATAGATCAAGTACTACTGACCATAAGATCAAGATTCTCCTGAACATAAGCTCAAGATTCTCCTGACCATAAGATCAAGATACTCCTGACCATAAGATCAAGATACTCCTGACCATAAGATCAAGATACTCCTGACCATTAGATCAAGATACTCCTGACCAAAAGCTCAAGATACTCCTGACCATAAGATCAAGATACTCCTGACCATAAGATCAAGATACTCCTGACCATAAGATCATGATACTCCTGACCATAAGATCAAGATACTCCTGGCCAAAAGATAAAGATACTCCTGAACATAAGATCAAGATACTCTGACCATAAGATCAAGATACCTCCAGACCCATAAATCAAGATACTCCTGACTATTGATCAAGATACTCCTGACCAAAAGCTCAAGATACTCCTGACCATAAGATCAAGATACTCCTGACCATAGGATCAAGATACTCCTGACCATAAGATCAAGATACTCTTGACCATAAGATCAAGATAATCCTGACCATAAGTTCATGATACTCCTGACTATAAGATCAAGTTTACTCCTGACCATAAGTCATGATACTCCTGACCATAAGATCAAGATACTCCTGAACATAACCCTCAAGATTTCCTGACCATAAGATCAAGATACTCCTGACCATAAGATCAAGATACTCCTGACCATTAGATCAAGATACTCCTGACCAAAAGCTCAAGATACTCCTGACCATAAGATCAAGATACTACTGACCATAAGATCAAGATACTCCTGACCATAGTTCAAGATACTCCTGACCATAAGATCAAGATACTCCTGAACGTAAGCTCAAGATTCTCCTGACCATAAGATCAAGATACTCCTGACCATAAGATCATGACACTCCTGACCATAAGATCATGATACTCCTGACCATAAGATCAAGATACTCCTGGCAAAAAGATAAAGATACTCTGAACATAAGATCAAGATACTCTGACCATAAGATCAAGATACTCCAGACCATAAAATCAAGATACTCCTTGACTATTAGATCAAGATACTCCTGACCAAAAGCTCAAGATACTCCTGACCATAAGTCAAGATAATCCTGACCTTTAGGATCAAGATACTCCTGACCTAAGATCAAGATACTCTTGACCATAAGATCAAGATAATCCTGACCATAAGTTCATGATACTCCTGACTATAGATCAGATACTCCTGACCATAAGATCATGATACTCCTGACCATAAGATCAGATACTCCTGAACATAAGCTCAAGATTCTCCTGACCATAAGATCAAGATACTCCTGACCATAAGATCAAGATATCTGACATTAGATCAAGATACTCCTGACCAAAAGCTCAAGATACTCCTGACCATAGATCAAGATACTTACTGACCATAAGATCAAGATACTCCTGACCATAAGATCAAGATACTCTGCCCATAAGATCAAGATACTCCTGAACGTAAGCTCAAGATTCTCCTGACCATAAGATCAAGATACTCCTGACCATAAGATCATGACACTCCTGACCATAAGATCAAGGTACTCCTGAACATAAGCTCAAGATTCTCCTGACCATAAAATCAAGATACTCCTGACCATAAGATCAAGATACTCCTGACCATTAGATCAAGATACTCCTGACCATAAGATCAAGATACTCCTGAACGTAAGCTAAAGATTCTCCTGACCATAAGATCAAGATACTCCTGACCATAAGATCAAGTTACTCCTGACCATAAGATCAAGGTACTCCTGAACATAAGCTTAAGATTCTCCTGACCATAAAATCAAGATACTCCTGACCATAAGATCAAGATACTCCTGACCATTAGATCAAGATACTCCTGACCATAAGATCAAGATACTCCTAACCATAAGATCAAGGTACTCCTGAACATAAGCTCAAGATTCTCCTGACCATAAAATCAAGATACTCTGACCATAAGATCAAGATACTCTGACCATTAGATCAAGATACTCCTGACCAAAAGCTCAAGATACTCCTGACCATAAGATCAAGATACTCCTGACCATAAGATCAAGATTCTCCTGACCATAAGATCAAGATACTCCTGACCATAAGATCAGATACTCCTGACCATTAGATCAAGATACTCCTGACCATAAGATCAAGATACTCCTGACCATAAGATCAAGATTCTCCTGACCATAAGATCAAGATACTCCTGACCATAAGATCAAGATTCTCCTGACCATAAGCTCAAGATACTCCTGACCATAAGATCAAGATACTCCTGACCATTAGATCAAGATACTCCTGACCATTAGATCAAGATACTCCTGACCATAAGATCAAGATACTCCTGACCATTAGATCAAGATACTCCTGACCAAAAGCTCAAGATACTCCTAACCATAAGATCAAGATACTCCTGATCATAAGATCAAGATACTCCTGACCATAGGATCAAGATACTCCTGACCATAAGATCAAGATACTCCTGACCATAAGATCAAGATACTCCTGACCATAAGATCAAGATACTCCTGACCATAAGATCAAGATACTCCTGACCATAAGATCAAGATACTCCTGACCATAAGATCAGGAGTAACTTCAATAAAATCACTGAGTCGTAGGCAACTTTCTGTTTTATTGTCATTGGGATGATGCGACCAACAGCCGTCACCTAACACCCAGATACCTGTTTACTGCTATGTAAATAGGGCCAGTAGGTGTAAGGATGCTAACACGCAGGTACCTACTTACTGCTAGGTGAACAGGGGCAGCAGGTGTAAGGAAACTAACACTCAGGTACCTACTTACTGCTAGGTGAACAGGGGCAGCAGGTGTAAGGAAACTAACACTCTGGTACCTACTTACTGCTGGGTGAACATGGGCAGCAGGTATAAGGATGCTAACACTAAGGTACCTACTTACTGCTGGGTGAACAGGGGCAGCAGGTGTGAGGATATTAACACTCAGGTACCTACTTACTGCTGGGTGAACATGGGCAGCAGGTATAAGGATGCTAACACTAAGGTACCTACTTACTGCTGGGTGAAAAGGGGCAGCAGGTGTAAGGATACTAACACGAAGGTACCTACTTACTGCTGGGTGAACAGGGGCAGCAGGTATAAGGATGCTAACACTAAGGTACCTACTTACTGCTGGGTGAACAGGGGTAGGAGGTGTAGGAACTAACACTCAGTACCTACTTACTGCTGGGTTAACAGGGGCAGCAGGTATTAGGATACTAACACTCAGGTACCTACTTACTGCTAGGTGAACAGGGGCAGCAGGTATAAGGAAACTAACACTCAGGTACCTACTTACTGCTAGGTGAACAGGGGCAGCAGATATAAGGAAACACAGCCTACGTGTCATCCGTGACTGGAATCGATCCCTGTTCCTCAGGATGTGAGCTTAGGAACCTAAAACCTCCTTTAATTGCTCACTTTATGTATAAAATCAAAACCACGTGACGGAATATGACAGGAAAATCATCTTGTATGATCCACTGTGAGAGGAACAATAACTGTGATGAAGAAGAACATGACATCACAGCTGTGACATGGAGTATAACAGGATAATCATTGTTATACTCCATGATAAGAGATCATGCTGTAAGATGAAGTATGACAGGAAAACTATTGTATGATACAATACGACAGGAAAGCCATGGTATGAGATTAAGTATGTGTGATGAAATATGACAGGAAAGCCACCTTGCGGTAGAACAGAAAAGGTAAATTATCATGTATGCTGAAGTATGATAAGAATAATCCTGTGTGATGGAGTATGGTAGGTACATTAAGTGTGATGGAGCAATACTGTAAAAGGTAAACCATCCTGTGTGATGAAGTATGACAGGAAAGCCATGTTGTTAATGACGTATGACAGAGAAGCCAGTTATATGTGACTGTGTTTGGAAAATCGTGAAATATGACAGAAAATCGTCTGTGAGAGGAAAATCGTCCGTTGTGGCTTGACAAAAAATCGTCTGTGAGAGGAAAATCGTCCCGTGTGATGGACTATGACAAAAAAAATCATCTGTGAGAGAGAAACAGTGCGTCATGGGTGTGGCAGTGTAATGTTTATTAAGCAAATAACTCAGTATTATATAGTATAAATTTCCTTACATGTTTACAAACTGTTGTTTTAATATTTATAAAATGTTTAAGACAGCCCCTGATTATTATATGCATACTGGAGTAATGAAAAGTAGGGGTGGGCACAGCTAAGCGAAAAGTTAGCTTCGCTAAACCGCTAATCCGCTAACTAAAAAAATAGCTCTGCTAACGCTAAACCGCTAAACGGCCGAAAAGATTAGCAGAAGCTAACGTTAAACGCTAATCGCTAATTTTTTTACATAAATTCAGATTCGATTTAGTTTTTAGGTCCTTTGCCTTTACTGCTAAGACTTTCAGAACAGACCTGGAGAACTTCCTAATAATAAATAGAATATCAAGGTCCTATGATGAGGTAATGAGGTTAATGTATCATGACCAAGTTAGAAACACAAAAATCTTAGTAGATTTCAGGACTATTATTTTAATAACTTTCTAACGTGGTTAAGATTGAAAAAAACTGAAAACCCGCACAGTATCACTACAGAAATTGTAACCAAAAAGGTTTTAAAGAGACAAGATTAACCCAAAATAAAGAAAACTCTGATAAAAAGTGAAATTTTATTATTTTTTTAGGCTAATGGAAAGGACAGTGTTGCAAACAGTACTCACCTTTATAGTACTCGAGTAGTAGGTACCAATGTTGTGAAGTAACGAGGTAAATCTTGAGTATATATTAAAATTTTTTCGGTGTTACGTTTAAAAAAATGAAATTCCCATATCACTACAATTTACTAAAAGTTATAAAGTCATTACTCCAACTAAGAAAATATGATTAAATTGTTACATTATATTAATTTTTAGCAAGTAAAACAGGTGCTGGAAACGCTCATCTTAGTTACACGTGAGGGCCTGTGTGGTCGAGTTAACACCAGAGTATAACATTAGCACGTTTTTTACGTGTTTACGTTGTTAAAACAGTATGAAATGGTACTCTTTTTGTTACTTAAGTACTGAAGTCTGGTGTGGTACTCATCTGGACAACTGATAACGTAGTAGCTGGTTACAGACGCCAGCGTGGGATTTACCCCCGGAACGATCTCCAGATAAACCGAGAAAAGTTACTTAAGTACAGTACTCAGGTAGTTTTACTTGGCTACTTTACAACACTGGGAAAGTCACTGTACTTCTAAATTGTCATAACTTGCAATACCCACCAATATTAAGAAAATATTCCTTGACTTGAGAACAAAATAGTCATCCAGATGGAGCCACGGGTTCTGTGACTCCTAGGCCTCAGCCTGAGCGGCCTCTGCTTCAACCACAGCCGCTGCAGACTTCTCAACACCCTCAGGGGGGAAGCAGAAACGTCTTCCCTGTTTATAACGATGTGACAACACACCCCGGTGATCGCTGACACTGAAAGACTATAATAATGCTCCTCAGATGCTGCTGCTGCTGCTGTGATGATAAGTCATGTTTACAGTAGTCAGCCAATATCGTGTTTGACTGACTGTTGGAGAAACGCCCACAACAGACAGGAACAAACACCTGCATCGTGGAAAAGGCATTGTTTATCAACTGTAACAACGTGTGAATTTTTTTTAGCGGACTCAAAGTTAGCGGAACTTTATTTAGCGGAAGCTAATTGGGCCGTTAACGGTTTCCGAAGTTAGTGGAAACGCTTATCCGCTAAACAAAACGTTAGTTCCGCTAATTAGAAGTTAGCGGATTAGCAGAACTGTTCCCACCCACTGCCTGAGCCCAACACTGACAGAACATGGATCACTAACCTAACAGTCATACACCCACAAAAAACCTCTATTCTACACAGGCACATCTAACTGATGCTCAGGTGGCACATCTGGTGCTCAGATGAAACAATTAATACTCAGGCAGTACAACTAACTGATGCTCAAGTGATAAAATGATGCTCAGGTGGTACACCTGACGCTAAGGCGGCACATCTGATGCTCAGCGGGTACAAGTGATGTTCGGGTGGTACAACTGATTCTCAGGTGGTACAACTGAAGCTTAGGTGGTACAACTGATGCTCAGGTGGTACAACTGATGCTGAGGTGGTGTATTACGAACACAGTAATGAATGCCCTGTGAGACCTGGTCGTAATGGCAATAACCTACCTGGTCTACCTGGAGGATATTCCGGGGATCAACGCCCCCGCTGTAGATCCACGACCAGTCCTCGCGGTGGATCAAGACCTAATCAACCAGGCTGTTACTGCTGGCCGCACATAGTCCAATGTACGAACCACAGCCCGGCTGATCCGGCACAGACGTTATCTGTCCAGCGCTCTCTTGAAGGCAGCCAGGGGCCTATTGGTAATTCCCCTTATGCATGGTGGGAGGCTGTTGAAGGCCCCTGACACTTATGGTACCAATGGCTCCCCTACTTTTCATTGGGGGCATTTTGCACCGCCTGCCCAGTTTTTTACTTTCGTATGGACTATGCCTTCTAACATTTTCCAAGTGTAGATTATAATACATCTCTCTCGCCTGCGTTCCAGCGAGTACTAGTCAAGTTCTTCCAAGCGTTCTCACTATTTGAGGTGTTTGATAGAACTTACATGTGTAGTAAAAGTTCTCTGTACACTCTCTAGTTCTGCAGTATCACCTGCTTAGAACGGAGATGTTAATGTACAACAATATTCCAGCATGGAGAGAGCAAGTGATTTGAAAAGTATCATCATTGTCTTGGCATCTTCTCTGGAACTTTCTCATTATCCATCCAATCATTTTCTTTGCAGTTGTGACCGTGGCACTGTTGTGATCCTTGAAAGTGAAATCCTCAGACATTACCACTCCAGGTTCCTCACATTATTTTTCCGTTTTATTTTACAATCAGAGTTTTGTAGTATACTCGGTTCTAGTTATTATCTTCGGTTCTAGTTAGTGTCTTCACTGAACATCATATTATTTTCCGTTGCGCACTGGAAAACTTGGTTTATATCTTCATGGAGGTTAACCGCATCCTCAGTAGATCTGCAATATCGTATGCAATGGATGACACGCAGTAGACTTCACCCACAATATACAGATATGTTTACTATGTGAAATATGTACAGGTAGAATAATAATAAGTGACATATGGTAAAACAGAAGCCAGAGCACCATACTCAGTCAGTAGGCAGGCAAGTCTGCCAATACTTACCGCAGATGAACCACGTTACCTCGACTTTGGCAGGCTTGCCTGTGATTGGTCAATGAAGCAATGTACTGATTTAACGGTGTGTACCCTATCGATTCTCAAACCCTTAGCACCTGGTTCGCTGGATGGAAGGCAGCCTATATGGGAGTGTGACATCTGCTGAACAAATTGTTACATATTCTGCACATGTCACCCCCCCTCCCACCCCAAAAAGGCTCTAATAGCCAGGACTAGGCCTTCACCTCCATGGGTAGCGTGCCGCAATGTTAGGGCTCAACTTTTCTCGAGACTTAAAGTCAAACTCTATCCTAGAGGAAGACAGCAGAGAGCAGGGCTGACGTTGGTTCAAGACTCTTGCGGACGGCAGCAGAATGTCCCTTCATTAACAAAAACAAAAAACCAAAATCATTAAACATATTTATGAAGGGGGAAAAAGAGCTAAGCTACCCATATGGTTCCTAACATCCTAACCTGAATTAAATACGGAAAAGAGTATCTGCCAGTAAATTTTCCTTGCCGGCAATATGGATGAGCTTAATGTTATAGGGTTGCAGCCTGAGACTCCATCTCATCAGACGTGTGTTGTGGTTTTTCATGGTGTTGAGGTAGACCAGAGGATTGTGATCACTGTAGACTGTGACCACCTGGGACGACTTCCCCACGTAGACTTCGAAATGCTCCAGTGCAAGTATCAGAGCTAGAACTTCTTTCTCAATGGTAAACGACAGGCTGCAACCACTCTTCCCCAGATTTCTGTAGGAGTTCTGCCCCTACTCCTGACTCACATGCATCAACCTGTAATACAAAAGGTTTTGAAAAATCGGGAGACAGGAGAATGGGTGCAGTGCAAAGTAGCCGTTTGGCTTTATTAAATGTTTTTTGACTGGTAAGTGAGGTTAGGGGGGCTACAACATCTGCAATTTTTTTACAGAAGCGTCTATAGAAACCTACCATCCCTACGAAACGCTGGAGGGATTTTCTTTCATGAGGTACTGGGTAATTCTTAAAGTCAAGAATTTTAGCAAACTTAGGGGCTACTATATCATTACCTACTTCTTGGCCCAAAAAAGTAATAGTAAACTGGCCAAAGGATAAATTACACAAATTAACAGTTAGCTGGAAACTCTTAAACAACTCAAAGAGAGCTTTAAGGCGGGAAATGTTGGTCGGAAACTACTACTAAATCGTCCAGATAAGATACCGTGCCTTCAAGTCCTTTAATAGCATAATGGATCAGCTTCTGGAACGTTGCCGGCGAGTTCCGCATTCCGAGTGAGTTACTGTATATTGATAGTGACCTTCTGGAATTGCGAAGGCATCCAAATGTGGCAGAGGGGAAGCATCTGGAATAGTGACCTCATTCACTTTAAGGTAGTCTGGACATATTCGAAAACCTCCATCAGACTTCTTAACAAGGATGCACTGTGAAGCCCACGGACTAGATGACTCCTTTACTAACCCATGTTCTAACAGTAATGCTACCTCCTGCTGAAGTAGCCTCTGTGGGCTATTAAATATTTTAATCTGATTTGTGTGGTAAATTTTACTTTTCGTGGGTTTATCAAGGGAAGCTATCACATAATTTACATCAGAAAGTTTACTTATGATTTGCATTGGTCCCATAAGTTTAGCTTTCAATGTGTGGTCAGGTACAGGTTCATGAACCTTCCTGCATCAGCACCTTGTCTCCTGGATTGAAGGAGAGAAACTGTGCGTTTCTGTCATACTTTTGTTTCATAGTGTCTTGAGCAGATTAAATTAGCCTTAGCCAACTGACGGGCCACCTGTAACCCTGAAGAAGGGTTGTAAAGTGCTAAGCATGTGTCTTTTCCCATCCATCCTTCCTTGAGCACTCACAGAGAATCTAGTACATTGTGCCCGAAGATTAGCTCAAATGGACTGCACCCTGTTGGTTCCTGCACAATTTCTCTCATTGCGTACAGCAACAGAGGAAGTGATTCATCCCAGTCTGTAGGAAAATGCATGCTATATGTTCTCATCATGGTTTTTTAATGTCTGATGAAATCTTATCAAGGCGCCTTGGGACTGAGGATGATAGGCAATGGATAATTTATGAATTATACGTAGCCTAGTTAAAGCTTCCCTAAAGGCTATTGCTGAAAAATTAGTACTCTGGTCACTCTGGAAAGACTTAGGAATGCCATAGTAAGATATAAATTAAGTTATTGCTTTAAGAATGGCTTTATTGTTTATACTGTGCATTGGGACTGCTTCTGGATACCTAGTGGCTTTATCCATGATAGTAAATAAGTACTGGTTCCCTGACTTGGATTTTGGTAATGGTACCACACAATCAATGATTAGCTCTGCATCTGCAGGTATGGGATGCAGTGGCGCAGGTTTAATGGGATGTTCAGGTTTACCTACTTGTTGAAATTCCCTACAAGAACGGATGTGAGTCTTCACATCTTGAATTATTTTTTTACCAGTAAAACTCTTTCAATATTCTACAGAATTTTTGTAATTCCCAAATGACCTCCTAAAACGGAATTGGGTGCTATGTTCAAAATTTGTGATCTAAATTTCTCAGGAATTAACAGTCTATCTAATTTTTGGCTTCTCGCTACCTCCTTACCAGTCTCTGTGCAGAGCAGTAGACTGTGTTTATTTTTATATATGACTGGGTGATCTGAGTGGGATTCACCCATGGCTGCCTGAAAAGCGAAGTTTAAGGAACGATCTCTTCGTTGTTCCTCCCGGAAGGACAGTCCCTCAGGCATGGAAACTAGGAAGGCTTGGTCTGTTACTTTTCACTAAATTTACGAGGCCCTGGCCAGTTTCCCTCGAAAAACAAATTGTTTAGCCATAGATCTGAGTAGTCCAAGGATGAGTCAGCATTCTCGACAGACATTCCTTCGGATTTTGCCCGAGTAATGGCCTGTACTTGGTCAATGAGCCAAGGTACTGATTTAACGACGGGTACCCTATCGATCATTAAACCCTTAGCACCCGGTTTCCTGGATGAGAGGCAGTCTATATGGGAGTGTGACAAATGCCGAATAAATTGTAACATACTCTTTGCATGCCATACGGTACAACTGATGTTCAAGTAATATAACAGATGATCAGTGGTACAGCTGATGCTCAGGTGATACAACTGACGCTCAGGTGGTACAACTGATGCTTACGTGGTTCACCTGAAGTGCCGTCGGTACAATTGATGCTCAGGTGGTATAATTAATGCTCAGGTGGTACTGCCGATGTTCTGGCATTACAACTGATGCTCAGGTGGTACAAATAACATGCTCTGGTGGTACAATTGATGCACAGGTGGTACAATTAAATGATGTTCAGGTGGTACAAATAATGATCAGGTGTTACAACTAATGATGTTCAGGTGGTACAGCTGATGCTCAAGTGGTGCAACTGATGCCCATATGGTACAACTGATTATTATCAGGTGGTACAACTGATCTTCAGGTGGTACAACTGAAGTTCAGATTGGACAAATAATGATCAAGTGGTACAACTGATGTACAGATGGTACAACTGATGCTCAGGTGGTAAAACTGATGTACAGGTGATACAACTGATGATCAGGGGATACTGTTATGGAAATGCTACAAGCTAAGTCAAAGAGTAAGTAATGGACTGTAATGAGACTTATCTTGAAAGATAGCTTTCGCCTACACAGCCGTCCCTGTAGGCGATGTCCTGAGAAGTTGTCGTATGCACTCCCTAAGGACTGTGTGGAAAAAAAAATGTTATATAAGTATAATTACCCCTAGGGGTGTTATGTCAGTATTTCAATAACTGAATACTGATGATACATACTGGTGTGGGCTCGATGGCCCTCACATCACCGTGTATTGGTACGTCAAATAATACATGAATGGATATCCGCTGTGCAGCCGACCTACCCCTATTATGTATATCAGATGAACCTGGGTATTTGTAGCTGACCCGTAGTTGCCTTGATTGAAGCAGATGTGTTCTTTGAGGAATGTCGAACTACTCTATCAGGATCACTACATTCGTTATTACACTGCTCATGAAGTATTGTTTATTATTCACAATCTTATCACTAAAGAAGCTATTACACTTCTTTTAAGTGTTTTGATGTGTTAGGAGATTGTCTGAGGTATAGCAATGCACGATTCACTTCCTTTGTTCATTCTTAGCGTGAAGTACGAGTCTTTACTGCACCATTACATATTAGAATCTGCCATGCGGCATCTCCATCTACCCCCAGTTTCCTGAAAAACAAAAGAAGTACCGACAAAGCATATTTCCCCTGCTTGCCAAACTTCCACCATTAAGTAATGCAAAATGCTTGATTCTTGCTGTCTGTGCATATACAACAATGTACACTATCTTTAACATGGTAATAAAGTGGGTGCAGGATTTTCCTTAATTGTCCTGTTAAGGTAAGAGATTGATTGTCTCTCACAAGCTACTTGTGAAGGCTTTACTCAGCCCTGTAACAACTTCATTCAGTATTACCAAGGTTGGTCCTCCTCAGGAAAATTAATGAATAGAAAAAGAAATAATAACAGACAATGATAAACACTTTATTATTTAGAAACGGAAAATGTAAAACAATAAAACATGAATGGGTATCCTAATTGAAAGAAAAATGAAAAATGAAATGAAAAAAATTACATTTGAACTCAACGCTAATATAGGTATATCGTGGTAATGGGGTGTCAGGTGTTGGTGACACTGTGTTGTTGAAATCGTAGCCGTTGCTGATGTGGGGGGGGGGGTAGCAGTTGTTGGTGACCACCACTGGCTCGTTCTTCACAGACTGTAGCCGTGTATAATTACTTCAGATGACAGGAAAACAGGTTCGTTACCACTGCTATGATGAGGGGTTAGGTCCTGTGTTGGCTTACATAAAAGGTAAGATTAAACATGGGACGTCTCAGGACGTTAGTCCGTCTCTTCTATTCTTCTCGTTGGTTGGCAGGTGACCCTCTCTGTCATTCCAAGCTGTAAAGAGAGACAGATTACCCACTGCTTAAGAAATCACTCTCCATGATAAGTACATTACCTAAAAGATATGGTGATTATTAAAACATTTAACAGATAAAGACTGAAAGGACTAAGTTAAATATTGGTCAAAAGTGAAGCTTTCAACCAATAAGTCCACTAAAATATGATCAGGCGTGTACTTACAGAAGTGTTGGGAGCTGTGAGTCGAGTGATTTACTGTTTGGCCGGAGCCCCACATGTCACCTTTCGGGGGGGGGGGGGAAGAGGGAGGGGAAGGGATAGTGGGAGCTAGACTGACCCTACCTTAACAAGCAGCCGGCAATCAAACTATCACTTTCGGGGAGGGGGAAAAAGGGGGGAATAGTGGGAGCTGGACTTACCCTACCTTAACAAATAGCCGGCAATGAAACTATTGTTACTATATACTCCCTCACTACTCCTATCTATTGAACTTTTCCCTCACACTACACTACTTGCAACAGTGGTCTCTTGCAAGGAGTCACATGACTTATGACTGGTACACGCTGGTTGAACAACTGCTTGCCCCTGCTGAGAGGGCTGGGCCCCTCAGGGATGAAAAGGGCTGAAAAGGGCTGAAGGGGCTGATGTCCCCATCCAGGAGAAATTTCTCCACAGGTACAACCGATGCTCATCTGGAACACTTGATGCTCAGGCAGTACTACTATGATGATCAGTTGGTCCAACTAACTGATATTCAGATGGAACAGCTGATGTTCAGGTGTTGCAGCTGTTGTTCAGGTGATACAACTGTTACTCAGGTGATACAACTAACTGTTAAGGTGGTACAACTGATGCTTAGGTGGTACAACTGATGTTCAGGGGGTACAACTAACTGATGCTCAGGGGTATAACTGATGCTCAGGGGGTACAACTGAACATCAGGTGGTACAAATGATGCTCAGGCTTGAGCGAGATCTTAACAGTCCACCTAGGCCGGTGCAGCATCCTGACAGGTTTCGTTATCAAGTTATCTTGTTGATATTATCGGGTTGTATTAGCTTGATGACTATTGAAATGCGGAGTTAGTGTTGTGTGGGCACGATGACTGATGAAAGACTTGTGTTGTCATGATGATTGCTACTGAGTAGAGTTAGTGTTTTGGCCTCTCTTGGGTTGAAGGGCTGTGGCAACCTGAGGACCACTGTATGTTGGGTTGAAGGGCTGTGCCAACCTGAGGACCACTGTATGTTGGGTTGAAGGGCTGTGTCAACTTGAGGACCACTGTATGTTGGGTTGAAGGGCTGTGTCAACATGTGGACAACTGTATGTTGGGTTGAAGGGCTGTGTCAACCTGTGGACCACTGTATGTTGGGTTGAAGGGCTGTGTCAACCTGTGGACCACTGTATGTTGGATTGAAGGGCTGTGTCAACCTGAGGACTACTGTATCTTGGTAGAGGCTGTGTCCCCTGAGACATTGCATGTTGGGTTGAAGGGCTGTGTCAATCTGAGGACCACTGTATGTTGGGTTGAAGGGCTGTGCCAATCTGAGGACCACTGTATGCTGGGTTGAAGGGCTGTGTCAATCTGAGGACCACTGTATGTTGGGTTGAAGGGCTGTGTCAATCTGAGGACCACTGTATGTTGGGTTGAAGGGTTGTGTCAATCTGAGGACCACTGTATGTTGGGTTGAAGGGCTATGTCAATCTGAGGACCACTGTATGTTGGGTTGAAGGGCTGTATCATTTGCACATATAGTCATAATATGCGGCCATATACACTAGTGGCCTCAGGGAGAGGTATACACAAGTGATCATCAGGAAACCATGAAACAAGCTAGTACTAAAATAGTGCATATTATCTAGAACTTGATAGAACACAGTGAAATACACAACTTCACTGCAAACATTTAGCAGGTCATAAGCCAATCCACTAACATAATACTGAACTTACTTACAAATCGCCACACACTGATGTTTCCAAACTGCTAGACTTGGCGATGAACACTTGAAAAGAAGGTCAGCTATGCCACAGAAGGAGTGATGGAAGTTTAGCCACTTGATTCAAATGAATTAAGCCAACACTGTGACGCTCATTTAACCTCTATCTGCAACACAAATACGAAAGTTGTTTACCAAAAAGCAAACGTTTCAAGAACAGCTCAACTTTTAGTTCCAGGTGAGGGGAAAAGAAGGAAAATACTGCTCACACTTCGAAGCAAAAACATGTGAGAGCTGAACCAAGCCTCGGAAAGGAACGAGAGAGAGCTCTCGTCTACCGTGCATGACCAGAACAACCCTGGGAGAGCGAGAGGTCCACCCAGCATGACCACAACAACCCAAGAGAGTGCGAGGTCCACCCTGCATGACCACAACAACCCTGGGAGAGTGGGAGGTCCACCCAGCATGACCACAACAACTCAAGAGAGTGAGAGGTTCCACCCTGCATGACCACAACAACCTTGAAAGAGTGTGAGGTCCACCGCGCATGACCACAACAACCCTGGAGGAGTGTGAGGTCCACTGTGGATGACCACAACAATCCTGGGGTAGTAAGAGGTCCACTCTGCATGACCACAACAATCCTGGGGAAGTAAGAGGTCCACCCTGCATGACCACAACAATCCTGGGGGAGTGTGAGGTCCACCCTGGATGACCACAACAACCCTGGGAGAGTCAAAGGTCCACCCTGCTTGACCACAACAACCCTGGGAGAGTGTGAGCTCCACCCTGCATGACCACAACAACCCTGGGAGAGTGTGAGGCTCACGCTCCATGAACACAACAATCCAGGGAGAGTGTGAGGTCCACCCTCCACGACCACAACAACCCAGGGAGAGTGTGAGGTCCACATTCAAAGACCACAACAACCGACGGGGAGTGTGAGATCCACCCTCCATGACAACAACAATCCAGGGAGAGTGTGAAGACCACCCTGCATGACCACAACAACCTAGGGAGAGTGCGAGGTCCACCCTGCATGACCACAACAATCCAGGGAGAGTGTGAGGACCATCCTGCATGTCCACAACAACCCAGGGAGAGTGTGAGGTCTACCCTGCATGACCACAACAACCCTGCGAGAGTGAGATCCACCCTGCATGACAACAACAGCCCTGGGAGAGTCTGACATCCACCCTCAACGACCACAACAATCCTGGGAGAGTGCGAGATCCACCCTGCACGAAAACAACCCTGGGAGAGTGTGAGATCCACCCTCTATGACCACAACAACCCTGGGGGAGTGTGAGGTCCACCCTGGATGACCACAACAACCCTGGGAGAGTGAGAGGTTCGCTCTGCATGACCACAACAACCCTGGGAGAGTGTGAGGCAAATCATGGATGACCACAACAACACTGGGAGAGTGAGAGGTCCATCTTGCATGACCACAACAACCTTGGGAAAGTGTGAGGTCCAGCCTGGATGACAACAACAACCCAGGGAGAGTGTGAAGTCAGCCATGCATGACCACAACAAGCTTGGGAGAGTGTGAGGTCCTCCATGCAAGAACACAACAACCCTGGGAGTTTGAGTTATAACCTGTATGACACAACCTTGGGAGAGTGTGAGGTCCAGCCTGGATGACCACAACAACCCTGGGAGAGTGTGAGGTCCACAATGCATGACCACAACAACCCTAGGAGAGTGTGGGGTCCACCCTGGATGACCACAACAACCCTGGGAGAGTGAGAGGTTCACCCTGCATGACCACAACAACCTTGAGAGAGTGCTAGGTCCACCCTCCATGACCAGAGCAACCCTGGGAGAGTGTGAGATTGACCCTCCATGACCACAACAACCCTTGGAGAGTGTGAGATCCACCCTCTATGACAACATCAATCCAGTGAGACTGTGAGATCCACAATCCATGACCACAACAACCCAGGGAGAGTGTGAGGTCTACCTTGAATGACAACAACAACCCTAGGAGAGTGTGAGATCCACCCTCCATGACCAAAACAACCCTGGGAGAGTGTGAGGTCCACCCTCCATGACCACAACAACCCTTGGAGAGTGTGGGGTCCATTCCGGATGAACACAACAACCCAGGTAGAGTGCGAGTGGCACCCTTCATGACCACAACAACCCTTGGGGAGTGTGAGATCCACCCTCAATGACCACAAAAACCCAGTGAGAGTGTGAGACCCACCCTATATGACCACAACAACCCTGGGAGAGTGTGACATCCACCCTCCATTGCCACAACAACCCAGGGAGAGCGTGAGATCCACCCTGCATGACCACAACAACCCTGGGAGAGTGTGAGATTGACCCTCCATGACCACAACAACCCTTGGAGAGTGTGAGATCCACCCTCTATGACAACATCAATCCAGTGAGACTGTGAGATCCACAATCCATGACCACAACAACCCAGGGAGAGTGTGAGGTCTACCTTGAATGACCACAACAACCCTAGGAGAGTGTGAGATCCACCCTCCATGACCAAAACAACCCTGGGAGAGTGTGAGGACCACCCTGCATGACAACAACTCAGGGAGAGTATGAGATCCACCCTGCATGACCACAACAACCCAGGGAGAGTGTGAGGTCCACCCTGCATGACCACAACAACCCTGCGAGAGTGTGAGATCCACCCTGCATGACAACAACAACCCAGGGAGAATGTAAGGACCACCCTGCGTGACAACAACTCAGGGAGAGTGTGACATCCACCCTCAACGACCACAATAACCATGGGAGAGTGCGAGATCCACGCTGCATGATCACAACAACCTTGGGAGAGTGTGAGATCCACCCTCCAGGACGAAAACAATCCTGGGAGAGTGTGAGATCCACCCTGTGTGACCACAACAAACCTGGGGAGAGTGTGAGGTCCACTGTGGATGACCACAAGAATCCAGGGGGAGTGAGAGGTCCACCCTGGATGGCCACAACAATCCTGGGGGAGTGAGAGGTCCACTCTGCATGACCACAACAATCCTGGCGAAGAGTGAGGTCCACCCTGCAAGACCACAACCCTGGGAGAGTGAGAGTTGTTCCCTGGATGACCACAACAACTCTGGGAGAGTGAGACGTCCACCCTGAGCGACCACAACAACCCTGGGAGAGTGAGAGGTTCGCCCTGCATGACCACAACAACCCTGTGAGAGTGTGAGGTCCATCCTGGATGGCCACACCAACACTGGGAGAGTGAGAGGTCCATCCTGCATGACCACAACAACCTTGGGAAAGTGTGAGGTCCAGCTTGGATGACCACAACAACCCTGGGAGAGTGTGAGGTCAGCCATGCATGACCACAGCATGCCTGGGAGAGTGTGAGGTCCGCCCTGCAAAAACACAACAACCCTGGGAGTTTGAGTTATAACCTGTATGACAAAGCAACCTTGGGAGAGTGTAAGGTCCAGCCTGGAAGACCACAACAACCCTGGGAGAGTGTGAGGTCCACCCTGCATGACCACAACAACCCTAGGAGAGTGAGGTCCACCCTACATGACCACAGCAACCCTGGGAGACTCTGAGGTTCACCCTGCATGACCACAATAACCCTGGGAGAGTGTAGGATCCACCCTGGATGACCACAACAACACTGGGAGAGTGAGAGGTCCACCATGAATGACCACAACAACCCTGAGAGAGTGTGAGGTCCACCCTCGATTACCACAGCAACCCTGGGAGAGTGTGAGGTCCACCCTCCATGACAACAACAACCCATGGAGAGCATGGGGTCCATTCTCTATGACCACAAAAACCCAGGGAGAGTGTGACTTGCACCTTCCATGACCACAACAACCCAGGGAAAGTGTGAGATCCACCCTTCATGACCATAACAAAACTGGGAGAGTGTGAGATCCACCCTACATGACCACAACAACCCTGGGTGAGTGTGAGGTCCACCCTCCATGACCACAACAAGCTTGGGAGAATGTGAGTGTTACAAAAAACGCGATTCTAAAAGCTTATTGATCTCCAGTGAATACTAGAAAGGACTGCCCTTCTAGCATCCAGCCTGTTACTGGGTTTTCGTAGCAAGTAGTCAGTATCCTTGTCCAATTATGCATTAGAATTCAGTATGATTCAACAGTGCTTCAGGATTACAACTGGTAGGCTACTAACTAGAGAAATTAAAATTTAATCAAATTTATTAAGTCTAGAGGTATATTATCAAATTAAATTAAATTAAATTAATCACAGTAATCAAAATAATATCACTTCTCTCGAGTACAATATAATTGTGCTGAAAGCATATATCACATTTATAATTCTTAAGTACCGTCTGGTACATTAACATTTAATAAGATATTACAAATATGCACAATTAATTTTGTGTGTATGTGTGTAAGTGCTCTAAGTAGTTCGCTGTGTCTCACGACTCGACTAGACTTAAACAAGTGTCTGACAATGTCCTCAAATAAACTAACTTCTTAACCAACTGGCAATCGGAACAGTCTGCTTGAACAAAACGACTGATAAGCCGAACAACAATATAACAAGCAACTGCTACACAGAATCAGGAACAAGGAGATAATATAACGACACTAAGTAGGGACCATCTGCAGATCCTCCACAAAAGTCACAAAACTCCCATACTACTGAATCTAAGTTCAGCATAAGAAATCCCCGACTGTGATAATACACAGATACCAGTACAAGTTAGGTCAGAAGCTACAGCTCAGGACCTGAGTTGCTCAGAGTGTCTATGCGACACACAACTTCAATACAACGTCGAAAATCACTAAGTCTATACAATGTTCTGCGAACAGAGTTCTACAGCACTAACAAGAATAATGACACAGACGATCTGTCCAACCACCAAGAGAGTCTAGACCAGACTGAATACTTCAGGCGAGGTGAGGACCCCCCCCTCGATCACGTGATAGCTCCGTGGGTTGCTGCCCAGCAACAACGAGAAGTCGGCAGTCTAACGACCCACAAGCGATAATTACAGTAGTTAGACAATCAAGACTTCAACTGAGCACATAATATGTTACATCCTACCTCACAAAATTTAGCTAAGTCAAATAATAATCATATAAAGCAATATATTTACGATTTAGCTATTATCGCAAATATAAGCAATATAAAATTATATGAAAAGGTGATAATTATATATACATACATTATATTCATAATCATAATATACATTATATATATATTGCAACCCATTCAGGGGTTGCAACAGTGAGGTCCACTCTGCATGAAAACAACAAACCTACGAGAGTGTGAGATCCACTCTACATGACCACAACAGCCCTGGGAGAGTGTGACATTCCACCCTCCATGACCACAACAAACCTGAGAGAGTGTGAGCTCCACCCTGCATGACCACAACAACCCTGGGTGAGTATGAGGTCCACCCTCCATGGCCACAACAAACCTGGGAGAATATCTGGTCCACCCTGCATGACCACAACAAACCTGGGAGAGTGTGAGATCCACCCTCCATGACCACAACAACCCTAGGAGAGTGTGAGATCGCCCTGCATGGCCACAACAACCCTGGGAGAGGGTAAGACACATATGCAACAGTTAGACAACTTTATTCCGAAACGTTTCGCCTACACAGTAGGCTTCTTCAGTCGAATACAGAAAATAGGCAGGAACAGTAGAGATGTGAAGACGATGTAATCAGTCCATCACCCTTGTAGTCGTAGAATTTGAGGTTGTCAGTCCCTCGGCCTGGAGAAGTTCAGTTCCATAGTCAGGATAGTTCCTGACTATGGAACTGAACTTCTCCAGGCCGAGGGACTGACAACCTCAAATTCTACGACTACAAGGGTGATGGACTGATTACATCGTCTTCACATCTCTACTGTTCCTGCCTATTTTCTGTATTCGACTGAAGAAGCCTACTGTGTAGGCGAAACGTTTCGGAATAAAGTTGTCTAACTGTTGCATATGTGTCTTACCCACAACCTGTCGGTATTGTATACCATTTTGATGTTCAACCCTGGGAGAGTGTGAGGTCCACCCTGCATGACCGCAACAACCCTGGGAGAGTGTGAGGTCCACCCTCCATAACCACAACAACCCTGGGAGAATGTAAGGTCAACCCTGCATGACCACAACAGACCTAGGAGAGTGTGAGATCCACTCTGCATGACCACAACAGCCCTGGGAGAGTGACATCCACCCTCCATGACCACAACAACCCTGGGAGAGTGTGAGATCCACCCTCAATGACCACAACAATATTGAGAGAGTGTGATATCCAACCTTCATGACCAAAACAATCATGGGAGAGTGTGACATCCACCCTGCATGAGCACAACGATCCTGGGAGAGTTTGAGATCCACTCTGTATTACCACAACAACCCTAGGGGAGTGTGACATCCACCCTACATGACTACAACAATCTTGGGAGAGTGTGAGATCCACCTTGCATGACCACAACAATCCTGTAAGAGTGTGAGGTCCATCCTGCATGACCACAACAACACTCTGAGAGTGTGAGATCCACCCTCCATGACTACAACAATCCTGCGAGAGTGTGAGATCCACCCAGCATGACCACACAATCCTGGGAGAGTGTGAGATCTACTCTGCATAACCAGAACAACCCTGAGAGAATAAGAGATCCACCCTCCATGAGCACAACAACCCTGGGAGAGTGTGAGATCCACCCTCCAAGACCACAACAATCCTGGGAGAGTGTGAGATCCACCCTCCATGAGCACAAAAACCCTGGGAGAGTGTGAGGTCCCCCTTCCATGAAAACAACAACCCTGTGAGAATGTGAGGTCAACCCTGCATGACCACAACAGACCTGGGAGAGTGTGAGATCAACTCTGCATGACCACAACAATCCCGAGAGAGCGTGATATCCAACCTGCAAGACCACAACAATCATGGGTGAGTGAGAGATCCACCTTGCATGAGCACAACGATCCTTGGAGAGTTTGAGATCAACTCTGCATGACCACAACAACCCTAGGGGAGTGTGAGATCCACCCTCCATGACCACAACAACCCTGGGAGAGTGTGAGATCCGTCCTGCATGACAACAACAACCCATGGAGAGTGTGAAGTCCACCCTGTATGAGCACAACGATCCTGGGAGAGTTTGAGATCCACTCTGCATGACCACAACAACCCTGGAAGAGTGTGGGATCCACCTTCAATGACCTCAACAACACTAGGAGAGTGTGAGATTCCCACTCATTATCACAACAATCCTGAGAGTGTGAGGTACACCCTGGATGACCACAACAACCGTGGGAGAGTGTGAGGTCCACCCTCCAAGACCACAACAACCCTGGGAGAGTGTGAGATTCCCCCTCATTATCACAACAATCCTGAGAGAGTGTGAGATCCACCCTCCATAAGCACAACAACCCAGTGAGAGTGTGAGATCTGCCCTCCATGAGCACAACAACCCTGGGAGAGTGTGAGATCCACCCTCCATGACCACAACAATCCTGGGAGAGTGTGAGATCCACCCACCATGACCACAACAATCCTGAAAGAGAGTGAGATCCACTCTGCATGACCACAACAACCCTGGGTGAGTGTGAGGTCTACCCTCCATGACCACAACAACCCTAAGAGAGTGTGAGATCCACCCTGCATGACCACAACAGCCCTAATAGAGTGTGACATCCACCCTCCATGACCACAAAAACCCTGGGAGAGTGTGAGATCCACCCTGCATGACCACAACAAACCTAGGAGAGTGTGACATCCACCTTCCATGACCAAAACAATCGTGGGAGAGTGTGAGACCCACCCTTTCGTGACCACAACAACCGTGGGAGAGTGTGAGGCCCACTGCGGATGACCACAACAATCCTTGGAGAGTGAGAGGTAAACCAAGCATGACCACAACAATCCTGGGGAAGTGAGAGGCCCACCCTGGATGACCACAACTGTGGGAGAGTGAGAGGTCTTCCCTAGATGACCCCAACATCCCTGGGAGAGTGAGATGTCCACCCTGGATGTCCACAACAACCCTGGAGAGTGTGAGGTCCATCCTGGATGACCAAAACAACACTGTGAAAGTGAGTGGTCCATCCTGCTTGACAGCAACAACCTTGGGAGAGAGTGAGGTCCAGCCTGGATAACCCCAACAACCCTTGGAGAGTGTGAGGACAAACTTGCATGACCACAACAACCCTGGGAGAGTGTGAGGTCTGCCCTGCATGACCACAAAAGCTCTGGGATAATGTGAGGTCAACACTGGATGACCACAACAACACTGGGATAGTGAGACTTCCACTCTGCTTGATCATAACAACGCTGGGAAAATGTGAGGTCCACCCTGCATGACCACAACAACCCTGGGAGAGCTTGAGGTCCACCCTGGATGACCAAAACGGAGAGTGTGAGGCCCACCATCCATGACCACAGCAACCGTGGGAGATTGTGAGGTCCGCCCTCCATGACCTGAGCAACACAAGGACAGTGTGAGGTCCACCCTCCTTGACCACAACAACCCAGGGAGAGAGTTAGGTACACCCTCCATGACCACAGCAAACCAGGGAGAGTGTGAGGTCCACCCTGCATAACTACTACAGCATTCGGAGAGTGTGAGATCCACCCTCTATGGCCACAACAACCCTGGGTGAGTGTGAGATCTACCCTCCATGACCACAACAACCCTTGGAGAGTGTGAGATCCACCTTCCGTGACCACAACAACCCCGGGAGAGTGTGAGATCAACCCTCCATGACCATTACAACCCTGGAGAGTGTGAGATCCACTCTGCATGATCACAACAATCCTGAGAGAGTTTGAGATCCACCCTCCATGACCACAACAATCCTTGGGGAGAGTGAGATCCACCCTCCATTATCACAACAATCCTGTGAGGGTGTGAGATTCACCCTGCGTGACCACAACAACCCCGGTGGAGTGTGAGGTCCACTGTGGATGACCTCAACAATGCTGGGATCGTAAGAGTTCCACCCTTCATGGCCACAATAATCCTGGGGGAGAGAGAGGTGCACTTTGGATCACCACAACAATCCTAGGGGAGTGAGAGGTACACCCTTCAAGACCTCAACAATCCTGGGGGAGTTAGAGGTCCACCCTGCATGACCTCAACAATCCTGAGTGAGTGACAGGTCCACCCTGGATGACCACAACCCTGGGAGAGTGAGAGGTCTACCCTGGATGACCACAACAACCCTGGGAGAATGAGAGTTCCACCATGGATTACCACAACAACCATGGGAGAGTGAGAGGTTCGCCCTGCATGACCACAATAACAAAGGAAGAAATGTGAGATCCACCCTGTATGACCACAACAACCCTGGGTGAGTGTGAGATCTACCCCCCATGACCACAACAACCCTTGGAGAGTGTGAGATCCACCCTCCATAACCACAACAACCCTGGGAGAGTGTGGGATCCACTCTCAATGACCACAACAATTCTGGGAGAGTGTGAGATCTACCATGCATGACAACAACAATCATTGAAGAGAGTGAGATCCACCCTGTATGACCACAACAGCCCTGGGAGAGTGTGACATCCACCCTGCATAAGGACAACATCCTATGAGAGTGTGAGAGTCCCCCCTGCGGGGTCCACAACAGCCCTGGGAGAGTGTGAGATCCACCCTCCATGAACACAACAATCCTGTGAGAGTGTGAGAGTCCGGGGGTGTGTGAGGTCCACTGTTGATGACCTCAACAATGCTGGGATAGTGAGAGTTCCACCTGCATGACCACAACAATCCTGGGGAGTGAGAGGCCCTCCTTCATGACCACAACAACCCTGGGGGAGTGAGAGGTCCCCCCTTTCATGACCATAAGAATCCTGGGGGAGTGAGAGGTCCACCCTGCATGACCAAAACAACCCTGGGAGAGTGAGAGGTTCGCACTGCATGACCCAAAACTTGGGAGAATGTGACGTCCCCCCTGCATGACCACATCAAACCTGGAGGGGGGGGAGATCCAACCGGCATTACCAAAAACAGCCCGGGAGAGTGTCACATCCACCTCCATGACCCAACAACCCTGGGAGAGTGGAGATCCACCCTCCGGGGACCACAGCAACCGTTGGAAGAGTGAGATGCACCCTACATGACAACAACAACCCTGGGAGAGTGTGAGACCCACTCTGCATGACCACAACAACCCGGGGAGAGTGCGAGATCCACCCCCCATGCCCAAAAAACAATCATGGGAGAGTGTGAGATACCCCTGCATGACCACAACAACCGTGGGGAGAGTGTGATATCTCCCCTATTTGGGACAAAAATTCGTGGAGAGTGTGAGATCCACTCAGAATGACCACAGCAATCCTGGGAAAGGGTGAGATCCAGGGCTGCATGACCACAAACAATCCTGGGGAGTTGAGATCCAACCTGCAGGGACAACAACATTCCTGTCAGAGTGTGAGATCCCCCTTCCCAGGAGCAAATCAACTCAGTGAGAGTGTGAGATCCCCCCTCCATGAGCAAAAACAACCCTGGGAGAGTGTGAGATCCACCCTCATGACCACAACAATCCTGGGAGAGTGTGAGATCCACCCTCCATGAGCACAAAAACCCTGGGAGAGTGTGAGGTCCCCCTTCCATGACAACAACGACAACCCTGTGAGAGTGTTAGGTCAACCCTGCATGACCACAACAGAACTGGGAGAGTGTGAGATCCACTCTGCATGACCACAACAATCCCGAGAGAGCGTGATATCCAACCTGCAAGACCCGCAACAATCATGGGTGAGTGAGAGATCCATCTTGCATGAGCACAACGATCCTTGGAGAGTTTGAGATCCTCTCTGCATGACCACAACAACCCTAGGGGAGTGTGAGATCCACCCTCCATGACCACAACAACCCTGGGAGAGTGTGAGATCCGCCCTGCATGACAACAACAACTCTGGGGGAGTGTGAGGTCCACCCTGCATGGCACAACGATCCTGGGAGAGTTTGAGATCCACTTGCATGACCACAACACCCTGGGAGAGTGTGGGACCCACCTTAAATTTGACCTCAACAACCTGGGAGAGTGTGAAAATTCCCCCCTCATTATTACAACAATCTTGAGAGAGTGTGAGGTCCACCATGCATGACCACAACAACCGTGGGAGAGTGTGAGGTCCACCTTCCAAGACTACAACAACCCTGGGAGAGTGTGAGATTCCCCCTCATTATCCCAACATCCTGAGGGAGATGTGAGATCCACCCTACATAAGCACAACAACCCAGTGTGAGAGTGTGAGATCCGCCCTCCATGAGCACAACAACCCTGGGAGAGTGTGAGATCCACCCTGCCTGACCACAACAATCCTGGGAGAGTGTGAGATCCACCCACCATGACCACAACAATCCTGGGAGAGTGTGAGATCCACCCTCCATGACCACAACAATCCTGGAAGAGAGTGAGATCCACTCTGCATGACCACAACAACCCTGGGAGAGGGTGAGATCCACCCGCAATGACCACAACAACCCTGGGTGAGTGTGAGGTCTACCCTCCATGACCACAACAACCCTAAGAGAGTGTGAGATCCACCCTGCATGACCACAACAGCCCTGAGAGAGTGTGACATCCACCCTCCATGACCACAACAACCCTGGGAGAGTGTGAGATCCACCCTGCATGACCACAACAACCCTAGGAGAGTGTGAGATCCACCTTCCATGACCAAAACAATCGTGGGAGAGGGTGAGACCCACCCTTTCGTGACCACAACAACAGTGGGAGAGTGTGAGATCCACCCTGCATGACCACAACAACAATGGGAGAGTCTGAGATCCAACTTCCATGACCACAACAATCCGGGGAGAGTGTGAGATCCACCCTTTATGACAACAACAACACTGAGAGAGTGTGAGATCCACCCTAATTGACCACAACAACAATGGGAGAGTCTGAGATCCAACTTCCATGACCACAACAATCCGGGGAGAGTGTGAGATCCACCCTTTACGACCACAACAACCCTGAGAGAGTGAGAGGTCCACCCTGCAATCCCATTACAATCCTGGGAGAGTTTGTGATCCACCCTGCATGACCAAAACAACCCTGTGAGAGTGTGAGATCCTCCCTCCACGAGCACAACATCCCTGGGAGAGTGTGATGTCCACTCTGCGTGACCACAACAATCCTGGGGGTTTGAGATCCACCATGCATGACCACAACAACCCTGGGAGAGTTTGAGATCCACACTGCATGACTGCTACAGTCCTGGGAGAGTGTGAAATTCACCCTCCATGACCACAACAACCCTGGGAGAGTGTGACATCCCAGCTCCATGACCACAACAACCCCGGGAGAATGTGAGATCCACCCTCCATGACCATTACAACCCTGGGAGAGTTTGAGATCCACCATGCATGATAACAACAATCCTGGGAGAGTGTGAGTTCCACCCTGCATGACCAGAACAATCCTTGGAGAGTGTGAGATCCACCCTCCATGATCACAGCAATCCTGTGGGAGTGTGAGAGTCACTATGCGTGACCACAACAACCCCGGGGGTGTGTGAGGTCCACTGTTGATGACCTCAACAATGCTGGGATAGTGAGAGTTCCACCCTGCATGACCACAACAATCCTGGGGGAGTGAGAGGCCCACTGTGGATGGCCACAACAATCCTGGGGGAGTGAGAGATCCACTCTGGATGGCCACAACAATCCTGGGGGAGTGAGAGGTCCACCCTTCATGACCACAAGAATCCTGGGGGAGTGAGAGGTCCTCCCTTCATGACCACAACAATCCTGGGAGAGTGTGAGATCAACCCTGCATGACCACAACAATCCTGGGAGAGTGTGAGATCCACTCTGCATGACCTCAACAGTTCTGGGAGAGTGTGAAATCCACCCTCCATGACCACAACAACCCTTGGAGAGTGTGAGATCCACCTTCCGTGACCACAACAACCCCAGGAGAGTGTGAGATCCACCCTCCATGACCATTACAATCCTGGGAGAGTGTGAGATCCACTCTGCATGATCACAACAATCCTGAGAGAGTTTGAGATCCACCCTCCATGACCACAACAATCCTTGGGGAGAGTGAGATCCACCCTCCATTATCACAACAATCCTGTGAGGGTGTGAGATTCACCCTGCGTGAAGACAACAACCCCGGTGGAGTGTGAGGTTCACTGTGGATAACCTCAACAATGCTGGGATCGTAAGAGTTCCACCCTTCATGACCACAATAATCCTGGGGGAGTGAGAGGTACACCCTTCAAGACCTCAACAATCCTGGGGGAGTAAGAGGTCCACCCTGCATGACCTCAACAATCCTGAGTGAGTTACAGGTCCACCCTGGATGACCACAACCCTGGGAGAGTGAGAGGTCTACCCTGGATTACCACAACAACCATGGGAGAGTGAGAATTCGCCTTGCATGACCACAACAACACTGGGAGAATGTGAGATCCACCCTGTATGACCACAAAAACCCTGGGTGAGTGTGAGATCTACCCTCCATGACCACAACAACCCTGGGAGAATGTGAGGTCCACCCTGCATGAACACGACAAACATGGGAGAGTGTGAGATCCACCCAGCATGACGAGAACAACCCTTGGAGAGTGTGAGATCCACCCTCCATAACCACAACAACCCTTGGAGAGTGTGAGATCCACCCTCCATAACCACAACAACCCTGGGAGAGTGTGGGATCCACTCTCAATGACCACAACAATTCTGGGAGAGTGTGAGATCTACCATGCATGACAACAACAATCACGGAAGAGTGTGAGATCCACCCTGCGTGACCACAACAGCCCTGGGAAAGTGTGAGATCCACCCTCCATGATCACAACAATCCTGTGAGAGTGTGAGAGTCACCCTGCGTGAACACAACAACCCCGGGGGTGTGTGAGGTCCACTGTTGATGACCTCAACAATGCTGGGATAATGAGAGTTCCACCCTGCATGACCACAACAATCCTGGGGGAGTGAGGGGCCCACTCTGGATGACCACAGCAATCCTGCGGGAGTGAGAGATCCACCCTTCATGACCATAAGAATCCTGGGGGAGTGAGAGGTCCACCCTGCATGACCAAAACAACCCTGGGAGAGTGAGAGGTTCGCACTGCATGACCCCAACAAGACTGGGAGAATGTGACGTCCACCCTGCATGACCACATCAAACCTGGGAGAGTGTGAGATCCACCCGGCATTACCACAACAGCCCTGGGAGAGTGTCACATCCACCCTCCATGACCACAACAACCCTGGGAGAGTGTGAGATCCACTCTCCGTGACCACAGCAACCCTTGGAGAGAGTGAGATGCACCCTACATGACAACAACAAAGCTGGGAGAGTGTGAGATCCACTCTGCATGACCACAACAACCCTGGGAGAGTGCGAGATCAATCCTCCATGTCCAAAACAATCATGTGAGAGTGTGAGATCCACCCTGCATGACCACAACAACCGTGGGAGAGTGTGATATCTACCCTGCTTGACAATAATAATCGTGGGAGAGTGTGAGATCCACTCAGAATGACCACAACAATCCTGGGAGAGTGTGAGATCCACCCTGCATGACAACAACAATCCTGTGAGAGTGTGAGATCCACCTTCCATGAGCAAAACAACTCAGTGAGAGTGTGAGATCCACCCTCCATGAGCACAACAACCCTGGGAGAGTGTGAGATCCACCCTTCATGACCACAACAATCCTGGGAGAGTGTGAGATCCACCCTCCATGAGCACAAAATCCCTGGGAGAGTGTGAGGTCCCCCTTCCATAACAACAACAACAACCCTGTGAGAGTGTGAGGTCAACCCTGCATGACCACAACAGACCTGGGAGAGTGTGTGATCCACTCAGCATGACCACAACAATCCCGAAAGAGCGTGATATCCAACCTGCAAGACCACAACAATCATGGGTGAGTGAGAGATCCACCTTGCATGAGCACAACGATCCTTGGAGAGTTTGAGATCCACTCTGCATGACCACAACAACCCTAGGGGAGTGTGAGATCCACCCTCCATGACCACAACAACCCTGGGAGAGTGTCAGATCCGCCCTGCATGACAACAACAACTCATGGAGAGTGTGAGGTCCACCCTGCATGAGCACAACGATCCTGGGAGAGTTTGAGATCCACTCTGCATGACCACAACAACCCTGGGAGAGTGTGGGATCCACCTTCAATGACCTCGACAAGACTGGGAGAGTGTGAGATTCCCCCTCATTATTACAACAATCCTGAGAGAGTGTGAGATCCACCCTCCATAAGCTCAACAACCCAGTGAGAGTGTGAGATCCGCCCTCCATGAGCACAACAACCCTGGGAGAGTGTGAGATCCACCCTCCATGACCACAACAATCCTGGGAGAGTGTGAGATCCACCCACCATGACCAAAACAATCCTGGGAGAGTGTGAGATCCACCCTCCATGACCACAACAATCCTGGAAGAGAGTGAGATCCACTCTGCATGACCACAACAACCCTGGGAGAGGGTGAGATCCACCAACAAAGACCACAACAACCCTGGGTGAGTGTGAGGTCTACCCTCCATGACCACAACAACCCTAAGATAGTGTGAGATCCACCCTGCATGACCACAACAGCCCTGAGAGAGTCTGACATCCACCCTCCATGACCACAACAACCCTGGGAGAGTGTGAGATCCACCCTGCATGACCACAACAACCCTAGGAGAGTGTGAGATCCACCTTCCATGACCAAAACAGTCGTGGGAGAGGGTGAGAACCACCCTTTCGTGACCACAACAACCGTGGGAGAGTGTGAGGCCCACTGCAGATGACCACAACAATCCTTGGAGAGTGAGAGGTCCACCAAGCATGACCAGAACAATCCTGGTGAAGTGAGAGGTAAACCCTGGATGACGACAACTGTGGGAGAGAGAGAGGTCTTCCCTAGATGACCCCAACATCCCTGGGAGAGTGAGAGGTCCACCCTGAATGTCCTCAACAACCCTGGGAGAATGTGAGTTCAATCCTGGATGACCAAAACAACACTGTAAAAGTGAGAGGTCCATCCTGCATGACCGCAACAACCTTGGGAGAGAGTGAGGTCCAGCCTGGATAACCCCAACAACCCTTGGAGAGTGAGGACAAACTTGCATGACCACAACAACCCTGGGAGAGTGTGAGGTCTGCCCTGCATGACCACAACAGCTCGGGGATAATGTGAGGTCAACACTGGATGACCACAACAACACTGGGATAGTGAGACTTCCATTCTGCTTGACCACAACAACGCTGGGAAAATGTGAGGTCCACCCTGCATGACCACAACAACCCTGGGAGAGCTTGAGGTCCACCCTGGATGACCAAAACGGAGAGTGTGAGGTCCACCCTGCATGACCACAAAAATCATAAGAGAGTGTGAGGCCCACCATCCATGACCACAGCAACCGTGGTAGATTGTGAGGTCCGCTCTCCATGACCTGAGCAACACAAGGACAGTGTGAGGTCCACCCTCCTTGACCACAAGAACCCAGGGAGAGAGTTAGGTACACCCTCCAAGACCACAGCAACCCAGGGAGAGTGTGAGGTCCACCCTGCATAACTACTACAGCATTCGGAGAGTGTGAAATCCACCCTCTATGGCCACAACAACCCTGGGTGAGTGTGAGATCTACCCTCCATGACCACAACAACCCTGGGAGAATGTGAGGTCCAGCCTACATGAACACAACAAACATGGGAGAGTGTGAGATCCACCCAGCATAACAACAACAACCGTTGGAGAGTGTGAGATCCACCCTCAATAACCACAACAACCCTGGGAGAGTGTGGGATCCAATCTCCATGACCACAACAATTCTGGGAGAGTGAGATCTACCATGCATGACAACAACAATCATGGGAGAGTGTGAGATCCACCCTGTATGACCACAACAGCCCTGGGAGAGTGTGACATCCACCCTGCATGAGCACAACAATCCTGGTAGATTGTGAGATCCACTCTCCATGACCACAACAACCATGGGGGAGTGTGAGATCCACCCTCCTTGACCATAAGAACCCTGGGAGAGTGTGAGATCCACCATGAATGACCACCACAATCGTGAGAGAGTGTGAGATCCACCCTGCATGACCACAACAACAATGGGAGAGTCTGAGATCCAGCTTCCATGACCACAACAATCCGGGGAGAGTGTGAGATCCACCCTTTATGACCACAACAACCCTGAGAAAGTGTGAGATCCACCCTGCATGACCACAACAACAATGGGAGAGTCTGAGATCCAACTTCCATGACCACAACAATCCGGGGAGAGTGTGAGATCCACCCTTTATGACCACAACAACCCTGAGAGAGTGAGAGGTCCACTCTGCGTGGCCACAACAATCCTGGGGGTTTGAGACCCACCATGCATGACCACAACAACCCTGGGAGAGTTTGAGATCCACCCTGCATGACCACAACAATCCTGGGAGAGTGTGAGATCCGCACTGCATGACTGCTACAGTCCTGGGAGAGTGTGAAATTCACCCTCCATGACCACAACAACCCTGGCAGAGTGTGAGATCCCAGCTCCGTGACCACAACAACCCCGGGAGAATGTGAGATCCACCCTCCATGATCATTACAACCCTGGGAGAGTTTGAGATCCACCATGCATGATAACAACAATCCTGGGAGAGTGTGAGATCCACCCTGCATGACCACAACAATCCTTGGAGAGTGTGAGATCCACCCTCCATGATCACAGCAATCCTGTGGGAGTGTGAGAGTCACTCTGCGTGACCACAACAACACCTGGGGTGTGTGAGGTTCACTGTTGATGACCTCAACAATGCTGCGATAGTGAGAGTTCCACCCTGCATGACCACAAGAATCCTGGGGGAGTGAGAGGTCCTCCCTTCATGACCACAACAATCCTGGGAGAGTGTGAGATCCACCCTGCTTGACCACAACAATCCTGGGAGAGTGTGAGATCCACTCTGCATGACCTCAACAGTTCTGGGAGAGTGTGAAATCCACCCTCCATGACCACAACAACCCTTGGAGAGTGTGAGATCCACCTTCAGTGACCACAACAACCCCGGTAGAGTGAGAGATCCACCCTCCATGACCATTACAACCCTGGGAGAGTGTGAGATCCACTCTGCATGATCACAACAATCCTGAGAGAGTTTGAGATCCACCCTCCATGACCACAACAATCCTTGGGGAGAGTGAGATCCACCCTCCATTATTACAACAATCCTGTGAGGGTGTGAGATTCACCCTGCGTGACCACAACAACCCCGGTGGAGTATGAGGTATACTGTGGATGACCTTAACAATGCTGGGATCGTAAGAGTTCCACCCTTCATGACCACAATAATCCTGGGGGAGAAAGAGGTGCACTTTGGATGACCACAACAATCCTAAGGTAGTGAGAGGTACACCCTTCAAGACCTCAACAACCCTGGGGGAGTTAGAGGTCCACCCTGCATGACCTCAACAATCCTGAGTGAGTGACAGGTCCGACCTGGATGACCACAACAACCCTGGGAGAATGAGAGATCCACCATGGATTACCACGACAACCATGGGAGAGTGAGAGGTTCGCCCTGCATGACCACAACAACACTGGGAGAATGTGAGGTCCACCCTGCATGAACACAACAAACATGGGAGAGTGTGAGATCCACCCAGCATGACGAGAACAACCCTTGGAGAGAGTGAGATCCACCCTCCATAACCACAACAACCCTGGGAGAGTGTGGGATCCACTCTCAATGACCACAACAATTCTGGGAGAGTGTGAGATCTACCATGCATGACAACAACAATCATGGAAGAGTGTGAGATCCACCCTGTATGACCACAACAGCCCTGGGAGAGTGTGAGGTCCACCCTAAATAAGGACAACAATCCTGTGAGAGTGTGAGAGTCACCCTGCGTGACCACAACAGCCCTGGGAGAGTGTGAGATCCACCCTCCATGATCACAACAATCCTGTGAGAGTCACCCTGCGTGTACACAACAACACCGGGGGTGTGTGAGGTCCACTGTTGATGACCTCAACAATGCTGGGATAATGAGAGTTCCACCCTGCATGACCACAACAATCCTGGGGGAGTGAGAGGCTCACTCTGGATGACCACAACAATCCTGGGGGAGTGAGTGGTCCACCCTTCATGACCATAAGAATCCTGGGGGAGTGAGAGGTCCACTCTGCATGACCAAAACAACCCTGGGAGAGTGAGAGGTTCGCACTGCATGACCCCAACAACACTGGGAGAATGTGACGTCCACCCTGCATGACCACATCAAACCTGGGAGAGTGTGAGATGCACCCGGCATTACCACAAAAGCCCTGGGAGAGTGTCACATCCACCCTCCATGACCACAACAACCCTGGGAGAGTGTGGGATCCACCCTCCATGACCACAGCAACCCTTGGAGAGAGTGAGATGCACCCTACATGACAACAACAACCCTGGGAGAGTGTGAGATCCACTCTGCATGACCACAACAACCCTGGGAGAGTGCGATATCCATCCTCCATGTCCAAAACAATCATGGGAGAGTGTGAGATCCACCCTGCATGACCACAACAACCGTGGGAGAGTGTGATATCTACCCTGCTTGACAATAATAATCGTGGGAGAGTGTGAGATCCACTCAGAATGACCACAGCAATCCTGTGAAAGGGTGAGATCCATGCTGCATGACCACAACAATCTTGGGAGAGTGTTAGATCCAACCTGCATGACAACAACAATCCTGTGAGAGTGTGAGATCCACCTTCCATGAGCAAAACAACTCAGTGAGAGTGTGAGATCCACCCTCCATGAGCACAACAACCCTGGGAGAGTGTGAGATCCACCCTTCATGACCACAACAATCCTGGGAGAGTGTGAGATCCACCCTCCATGAGCACAAAAACCCTGGGAGAGTGTGAGGTCCCCCTTCCATGACAACAACAACAACCCTGTGAGTGTGAGGTCAACCCTGCATGACCACAACAGACCTGGGAGAGTGTGTGATCCACTCTGCATGACCACAACAATCCCGAGAGAGCGTGATATCCAACCTGCAAGACCACAACAATCATGGGTGAGTGAGAGATCCACCTTGCATGAGCACAACGATCCTTGGAGAGTTTGAGATCCACTCTGCATGACCACAACAACCCTAGGGGAGTGTGAGATCCACCCTCCATGACCACAACAACCCTGGGAGAGTGTGAGATCCGCCCTGCATGACAACAACAACTCATGGAGAGTGTGAGGTCCACCCTGCATGAGCACAACGATCCTGGGAGAGTTTGAGATCCACTCTGCATGACCACAACAACCCTGGGAGAGTGTGGGATCCACCTTCAATGGCCTCAACAACACTGGGAGAGTGTGAGATTCCCCCTCATTATTACAACAATCCTGAGAGAGTGTGAGGTCCCCCATGCATGACCACAACAACCGTTGGAGAGTGTGAGGTCCACCCTCCAAGACTACAACAACTCTGGGAGAGTGTGAGATTCCCCCTCATTATCCCAACAATCCTGAGAGAGTGTGAGATCCACCCTCCATAAGCACAACAACCCAGTGAGAGTGTGAGATCCGCCCTCCAAGAGCACAACAACCCTGGGAGAGTGTGAGATCCACCCTGCATGACCACAACAATCCTGGGAGAGTGTGAGATCCACCCACCATGACCACAACAATCCTGAGAGAGTGTGAGATCCACCCTCCATGACCACAACAATCCTGGAAGAGAGTGAGATCCACTCTGCGTGATCACAACAACCCTGGGAGAGGGTGAGATCCACCCTCAATGACCACAACAACCCTGGGTGAGTGTGAGGTCTACCCTCCATGACCACAACAACCCTAAGAGAGTGTGAGATCCACCATGCATGACCACAACAGCCCTGAGAGAGTGTGATATCCACCGTCCATGACCACAACAACCCTGGGAGAGTGTGAGATCCACCTTCCATGACCAAAACAATCGTGGGAGAGGGTGAGACCCATCCTTTCGTGACCACAACAACCGTGCAGAGTGTGAGATCCACCCTGCATGACCACAACAACAATGGGAGAGTCTGAGATCCAACTTCCATGACCACAACAATCCGGGGAGAGTGTGATATCCACCCTTTATGACCACAACAACCCTGAGAGAGTGAGAGGTCCACCCTGCAATCCCATTACAATCCTGGGAGAGTTTGTGATCCACCCTGCATGACCAAAACAACCCTGTGAGAGTGTGAGATCCTTCCTCCACGAGCACAACAACCCTGGGAGAGTGTGATGTCCACTCTGCGTGACAACAACAATCCTGGGGGTTTGAGATCCACCATGCATGACCACAACAACCCTGGGAGAGTTTGAGATCCACCCTGCATGACCACAACAATCCTGGGAGAGTGTGAGATCCACACTGCATGACTGCTACAGTCCTGGGAGAGTGTGAAATTCACCCTCCATGACCACAACAAGCCTAGGAGAGTGTGAGATCCCAGCTACGTGACCACAACAGCCCCGGGAGAATGTGACATCCACCCTCCATGACCATTACAACCCTGGGAGAGTTTGAAATCCACCATGCATGATAACAACAATCCTGGGAGAGTGTGAGATCCACCCTGCATGAGCACAACAATCTTTGGAGAGTGTGAGATCCACCCTCCATGATCACAGCAATCCTGTGGGAGTGTGAGAGTCACCTGCGTGACCACAACAACACCTGGGGTGTGTGAGGTTCACTGTTGATGACCTCAACAATGCTGCGATAGTGAGAGTTCCACCCTGCATGACCACAAGAATCCTGGGGGAGTGAGAGGTCCTCCCTTCATGACCACAACAATCCTGGGAGAGTGTGAGATCCACCCTGCTTGACCACAACAATCCTGGGAGAGTGTGAGATCCACCCTGCTTGACCACAAGAATCCTGGGGGAGTGAGAGGTCCTCCCTTCATGACCACAACAATCCTGGGAGAGTGTGAGATCCACCCTGCTTGACCACAACAACCCCGGGAGAGTGTGAGATCCACCCTCCATGATCACAACAATCCTGGGAGAGTGTGAGATCCACCTTCCGTGACCACAACAACCCCGGGAGAGTGTGAGATCCACCCTCCATGATCACAACAATCCTGTGAGAGTGTGAGAGTCACCCTGCATGAACACAACAATCCTGTGGGAGTGAGAGGCCCACTGTGGATGGCCACAACAATCCTGGGGGAGTGAGAGGCCCACTGTGGATGGCCACAACAATCCTGGGGGAGTGAGAGGTCCACCCTTCATGACCACAAGAATCCTGAGGGAGTGAGAGGTCCTCCCTTCATGACCACAACAATCCTGGGAGAGTGTGAGATCCACCCTGCATGACCACAACAATCCTGGGAGAGTGTGAGATCCACTCTGCATGACCTCAACAGTTCTGGGAGAGTGTGAAATCCACCCTCCATGACCACAACAACCCTTGGAGAGTGTGAGATCCACCTTCCGTGACCACAACAACCCCGGGAGAGTGTGAGATCCACCCTCCATGATCACAACAATCCTGTGGGAGTGTGAGATCCACCCTCCATGATCACAGCAATCCTGTGGGAGTGTGAGAGTCACCCTGCGTGACCACAACAACCCCGGGGGTGTGTGAGGTCCACTGTTGATGACCTCAACAATGCTGGGATAGTGAGAGTTCCACCCTGCATGACCACAACAATCCTGGGGGAGTGAGAGGCCCACTCTGGATGACCACAACAATCCTGGGGGAGTGAGAGGTCCACCCTTCATGACCATAAGAATCCTGGGGGAGTGAGAGGTCCACCATGCATGAACAAAACAACCCTGGGAGAGTGAGAGGTTCGCACTGCATGACCCCAACAACACTGGGAGAATGTGACGTCCACCTTGCATGACCACATCAAACCTGGGAGAGTGTGAGATCCACCCGGCATTACCACAACAGCCCTGGGAGAGTGTCACATCCACCCTCCATGACCACAACAACCTTGGGAGAGTGTGAGATCCACCCTCCGTGACCACAGCAACCCTTGGAGAGAGTGAGATGCACCCTACAACAACCCTGAGAGAGTGATAGATCCACTCTGCATGACCACAACAACCCTGGGAGAGTGCGAGATCCATTATCCATGTCCATAACAATCATGGGAGAGTGTGAGATCCACCCTGCATGACCACAACAACCGTGGGAGAGTGTGATATCTACCCTGCTTGACAATAATAATAGTGGGAGAGTGTGAGATCCACTCAGAATGACCACAGCAATCCTGGAAAAGGGTGAGATCCATGCTGCATGACCACGACAATCCTGGGAGAGTGTGAGATCCACCCTGCATGACAACAACAATCCTGTGAGAGTGTGAGATCCACCTTCCATGAGCAAAACAACTCAGTGAGAGTGTGAGATCCACCCTCCATGAGCACAACAACCCTGGGAGAGTGTGAGATCCACCCTTCATGACCACAACAATCCTTGATGAGTGTGAGATCCACCCTCCATGAGCACAAAAACCCTGGGAGAGTGTGAGGTACCCCTTCCATGACAACAACAACAACCCTGTGAGAGTGTGAGGTCAACCCTGCATGACCACAGCAGACCTGGGAGAGTGTGTGATCCACTCTGCGTGACCACAACAATCCCGAGAGAGCGTGATATCCAACCTGCAAGACCACAACAATCATGGGTGAGTGAGAGATCCACCTTGCATGAGCACAACGATCCTTGGAGAGTTTGAGATCCTCTCTGCATGACCACAACAACCCTAGGGGAGTGTGAGATCCACCCTCCATGACCACAACAACCCTGGGAGAGTGTGAGATCCCCCCTGCATGACAAAAACAACTCATGGAGAGTGTGAGGTCCACCCTGCATGAGCACAACGATCCTGGGAGAGTTTGAGATCCACTCTGCATGACCACAACAACCCTGGGAGAGTGTGGGATCCACCTTCAATGACCTCAACAACACTGGGAGAGTGTGAGATTCCCCCACATTATTACAACAATCCTGAGAGAGTGTGAGATCCACCCTCCATAAGCACAACAACCTAGTGAGAGTGTGAGATCCGCCCTCCATGAGCACAACAACCCTGGGAGAGTGTGAGATCCACCCTCCATGACCACAACAATCCTGGGAGAGTGTGAGATCCACCCACCATGACCACAACAATCCTGGAAGAGTGTGAGATCCACCCTCCATGACCACAACAATCCTGGAAGAGAGTGAGATCCACCTCTCATGACCACAACAATCATGGGAAAGTGTGAGATCCACCCTGCATAAACCACGACAATCTGGGAGAGGTGAGTCCACCCCTGCATAAACCACAACAACCCTGGGAGGTGCAAAATTTTTTCCTCCATAAACCAAAAAAACAATCCTGGGAGAGTGTAGATCCCCCCCGCATGACCACGAAAAAATTCCGGGGAGAGTTTTGAGATCCATTTTGCTTTGACCCAAAAACCCCTGGGAGAGGGCGGACCCCATCCTCCATGACCAAAAACAATCCGGGAGAGTGTGAAATTCACCCTGCAGGACCAAAAAAACCCCCGGGAAAGGTGGGAGATCCACCTCTCATGACCACAACAACATGGGAAATGTGAGCCCACCCTGCAGGGACCACGACAACCCCTGGAGAGTGTGAGATCCATTCTCCATAAACCACGACAACCCGGGGAGAGTGGGGAAAAATCCACCCCTGCAGGGCCAAACATCAACCCTGGGAGAGTGGGGAGTTCCCCCCTCCACGAGAAACAACAATCCCTGGGGAAAGTGAGAGATCCACTCTACATGACCCCCAAAAACCCTGGGGAGTGTGGGATCCACCCTGCAGACCAAAAAAAATCCTGCTAGAGTGGGGAGTCCACCGAATGCCCACAACAAACCCGGGGGAAAGTGTGCGATCCACCCCGATGACCATAACTTTCCCTGGGAGAGTGTGAGACCCAACCCCCCAAAACCACAAAAATTCCGGGGAGAGTGTGAGATCCACCCCCCTGCCCACAAAAACACTGGGGGGAGTGGATACCACCCCCCTTGACCCAAAACTACCCTGAGAGAGAGTGAGTTTTCCACCCCCCTTAACCCAACAATATTGGGAGAGTGGGGGAAAACCACCTTCCTTGACCAAAAACAACCTAGGGGAGTGTGAGATCCACCCCCCCTGACCACAACAACCCCTGGGAGAGTGTGAGATCTACCCCCCCAATACACAACCCCCCTTTGGGTTTAGTGTGAAATCCCCCTTTGCAGGGAACCACAAAATTTCCTGGGAGGGGTGCGAATCCACCCCCAGACCAAAACCCCAACCCTTGGAGAGTGTGAACCCTCCTTCCGTACCACAAAAAAACCCCGGGGGGGTGTGGGGAACCACCCTACGTGCCCTTTAAACCCCTGGGGGGAGTGTGGGATTCACACTGAATGTTTCCCACAACAATCCTGAGAGGTTTGAGATCCCCATCCATGACCACAACACCCGGAAGGGGTGTGAGTTTCCCCCTGCTTTGATAAAAACCCTCAGGGGAAAGTTTTAAAACCCAACCCTCCTTTGCCCCAAAACAACCCTTGGAGAGTGTGGATCCTCCTTCCGTCCCAAAAAAACCCCCGGGGAGAGTTGGTTCCCCCCTACGGCCCTTTTAAACAACCCTGGGAAAGTGTAAGATTCACACGGCATGATCAAAACAATCCTGGAAGTGTGAGTTCCCCCTTCCATGACCAAAAACTTTTCCTTTGGGGGAGCGTAAAGGCCCCCCCCTTTATCCAAAAAAAAACCTGGGGGTGTGAGATTAAACCCGGGCGTGCCCAAAAAAAACCCCGGGGGAGGGGAGGGGTATTTTGGTTGCCACAAAAATCCTGGGAAGTGAGAGGAAAACACCTTCAAGACCTCAACAATCCGGGGGAAGTGACGGGCCAAACCCGGATGACCAAAACCCCTGGAAAAAATTTGGGGGTCTACCCGGGATGCCACAAAAACCCTGGGGAATGAGAGTTCCACCAGGGATTCCAAAACAACCCTGGGAAGGGGGAGGGGGTTGGGCCCTCCAACCCAACAAAACGGGGGAAAGTGAAAACCACCCTGTATACCACAACAAACCTGGGGAGTGTGAGACCCAAACCCACATGACCACAACAACCCGGGAGAGTGTAAAGATCCTCCCTCCATGAGAAAACCAATCCGGGGGAGAGAGTAAAGATCCACCCTGCCTATCCAGGCAATCAATTGGGAGAGTGTGAGTTTCCACCGTGAATAAACCCACAAAAACCCCTGTGGGGAGAGTGGACCCAACCCCCCATGAAAAAACAATCCGGGGAGAGTGGGGTTTTCCACCTTGCATTCACAACAACCCGGGGAAAAGGTGTGAGATCCACCTTCCTTTCCACAACAACCGGGGAAGTGTGAGACCCCCCTTTCATGCCCACAAAAAATCCTGAGGGGTGGGGAGTTTCCCCCTTACGGGACACAACAACCGGGGAGAGTGTGGGGTTCCACTCTACATGGCCAAAAAACCTTGGGGAGAGAGTGAGATCCACCCTCCATGACCACAACAACCCTGGGAGAGTGTGAGATCCACCCTGCATGACCACAACATTCCTGGGAGAGTGTGAAATCCACCCTCCATGACCACAACAACCCAGGGAGAGTGTGAGATCCACCCTGCATGTCCACAACAATCCTGGAAGAGTGTGAGATCCACTATCCATGACCACAACCACCCTGGGAGAGAGTGAGATCCACCCTCCATGACCACAACAACCCTGGGAGAGTGTGAGATCCACCCTGCATGACCACAACATTCCTGGAAGAGTGTGAGATCCACTTTCCATGACCACAACCACCCTGGGAGAGAGTGAGAGCCACCCTCCATGATCACAGCAATCCTTGGAGAGTGTGAGATCCACCCTCCATGACCACAACAACCGTGTGAGAGTGTGAGATCCACCCTCCATGACCACAATAATCTTGTCAAAGTGTGACATCCACCCTCCATGAACACAACAATTCTGGGAGAGTGTTGGATAAACCCTTCATGAGCACAACAACCCTGGGAGAGTGTGAGATCCATCCTTTATGACCACAACAATCATGGGTGAGTGTGAGATCCACCCTGCAGAACCACAATAATCCTTTGAGAGTGTGAAATCCACCCTCCATGACCACAACAATCCTGGGAGAGTGCGAGATCCTGCCTCCATGTGCAAAACAACCATGGGAGAGTGTGAGATCCATCCTGCATGACCACAACAAACATGGGTGAGTGTGAGATCCACCCAGCATGACCAAAATAATCCTTTGAGAGAGTGAAATCCACCCTCCATGACCACAACAATACTGGGAGAGTGTGAGATCCTGCCTCCATGTGCACAACAACCCTGGGAGAGTGTGAGAACCACCCTGCATCACCACAACAATCCTGGGAGAGTGTGAAATCCACCCTCCATGACCACAACAACCCAGGGAGAGTGTGAGATCCACCCTCCATGACCACAACTACACTGGGAGAGTGTGATATCCACCCTGCATGTCCACAACAATCCTGGAAGAGTGTGAGATCCACTTTCCATGACCACAACCACCCTGGGAGAGAGTGAGATCCACCCTCCATGACCACAACAACCCTGGGAGAGTGTGAGATCCACCCTGCATGACCACAACATTCCTGGGAGAGTGTGAAATCCACCCTCCATGACCACAACAACCCAGGGAGAGTGTGAGATCCACCCTACATGACCACAACTACCCTGGGAGAGTGTGATATCCACCCTGCATGTCCACAACAATCCTGGAAGAGTGTGAGATCCACTATCCATGACCACAACCACCCTGGGAGAGAGTGAGATCCACCCTCCATGACCACAACAACCCTGGGAGAGTGTGAGATCCATCCTTTATGACCACAACAATCATGGGTGAGTGTGAGATCCACCCTGCAGAACCACAATAATCCTTTGAGAGTGTGAAATCCACCCTCCATGACCACAACAATCCTGGGAGAGTGCGAGATCCTGCCTCCATGTGCAAAACAACCCTGGGAGAGTGTGAGATTCATCCTGCATGACCACAACAAACATGAGTGAGTGTGAGATCCACCCTGGATGACCAAAATAATCCTTTGAGAGAGTGAAATCCACCCTCCATGACCACAACAATCCTGGGAGAGTGTGAGATCCAACCTCCATGTGCACAACAACCCTGGGAGAGTGTGAGAACCACCCTGCATCACCACAACAACCCAGGGAGAGTGTGAAATCCACCCTCCATGACCAGAACCACCCTGGGAGAGAGTGAGATCCACCCTCCATGTCCACAACAACCCAGGGAGAGTGTGAGATCCACCCTGCATGACCACAACAATCCTGGAAGAGTGTGAGATCCACTTTCCATGACCACAACCACCCTGGGAGAGAGTGAGATCCACCCTCCATGACCACAGCAATACTTGGAGAGTGTGAGATCCACCCTCCATGACCACAACAACTGTGTGAGAGTCTGAGATCCACCGTCCATGACCACAACAACCGTGTGAGAGTGTGAGATCCACCCTCCATGACCACAATAACCGTGTGAGAGTGTGAGATCCACCCTCCACGACCACAACAACCGTGTGAGAGTGCGAGATCAACCCTCCATGACCACAACAACCGTGGGAGAGTGATAGATCCACCTTCTATGAGCACAACAACCGTGTGAGAGTATGAGATCCACCCTCCATGACCACAACAACCGTGTGAGAGTGAGAGATCCACCTTCTATGAGCACAACAACCGTGTGAGAGTGTGAGATCCATCCTCCATGACCACAACAACCGTGTGAGAGTGAGAGATCCACCTTTTGTGAGCACAACAACCGTGTGAGAGTGTGAGATCCACCCTCCATGACCACAACAACCGTGTGAGAGTGAGAGATCCACCTTCTATGACCACAACAATATCAAGTTACTAAGTCTAGTATTCAAAGGTTGGAAGTTAAGGCTGTGCTCACATTACCATTGTAATCCTTCACCTTCTTATTAAGAAACTACAGTCAGCGTTGTGTGTAATTTAAAGTTACGATGAATAAAGACTTTTTTTTTGCTGGTGGGGAGGATGGGGTGTTTTTATGAATATAATAATGCAACTTCTAATGTGGGTAATATTTAATTTGCTTTTTATAAAGTTTGAAGTAATTAATTGAGAGACTCTACTGGGTCTCTCTCAGTATGTTTCGCAAAGTGTGTTTTGTTGAGAGGGTATCATGTTTTTGCTATACCTGGAGTATACCAGAGGATTACGGGGGTCAACTCCCCCACGGCCCGGTCTCTGACCAGGCCTCATGTGGATCAGGGAATGATCAACCAGGCTGTTACTGTTGGCCGCACGCAAACCGACGTACGAACCACAGCCCGGCTGGTCAGGAACTGACTTCAGGTAGCTCCCCAGTGCCTGTTCTCACTAAGTCTGTATTATTATTGCCGTGTATGTGTGATGTTACTTTTGTTACACTACTTGTATCAGTCTGTGTATTATATATTTTAGATCTTTATATCATTGCTTTAAATAATTTTTATATAAGTATTTTGATCACCATTCATAAATATAATTATGTAATAAACACTTACATTACTCAAGTAATTCTCATTATTATTATTATTGGTAACAATTATTTTGCATTGTAAGTCAAGTGTTATTATGGGATTAAGGTTAATAATTATAAGTAAAATCATCATTATTATTTGTAATGTATGTAAATATCTTAATCATTATATTTTATTTAATTTGTATCGAATACACTAGTCATAAAGACTTATGAAACTCAAGTAACCCGAACGTAAGATAATAAATCTGATGACGACGTTACGGTCCGATTTGGACCAATAACTTGTGACAGGAGTGAATTGTTAATGATCCAAGTCTGACCGCAATGTTATCATGGTGTTGTTTCTGCTGTGGGCAGGATACTTGTGTCTTGCTCCAGTCACGATATTGCTGGTGTGTATTTCTTCAACTGCCAGGACTAAAAACTGTTGATGATGGTAACTACCAGGATTAACAACTTCTTGATGATGGTAACAACCAACGCTAACAACTGTTGATGATAGCAACGTTACCAGCACTAACAACTGTTTGATGATGGTAACTACTAGCACTAACAACTGCTTGATGATAGCATATGCTAGCCCTAACAACTGCTTAATGATGGTAACTACCAGCACTAACAACTGTTTGATGATGGTAACTACCAGCACTAACTGCTTGATGATGATAACTGTCAGCAGTAACAATTGTTTGATGATAGTAACTACCAGCACTAACAACTGCTTGATGATAGTAACAACCAGTGCTAACAACTGTTGATGATAGCAACGTTACCAGCACTAACAACTGTTGATGCTGTAAACTGCCAGAACTAACAACTGTTTGATAATAGTAACTACCAGCACTAACTACTTCTTGATGATGGTAACTACCAGCTCTAACAACTTCTTGATGATGGTAACTACCTGCACTAACAACTGCTTGATGATGATAACTACCTGCACTAACAACTGCTTGATGATGGCAACTACCAGCTCTAACAACTTCTTGGTGATAGCATCTGCTAGCCCTAACAACTGCTTAATGATGGTAACTACCTGCACTAACAACTGCTTGATGATGGTAACTACCTGCTCTAACAAATGCTTGATGATGGTAACTACCAGCTCTAACAACTGCTTGATGATGGTAACTACCTGCACTAACAACTGCTTGATGATGGTTACTACCTGCACTAACAACTGATTGATGATGGTAACTACCTGCACTAACAACTGCTTGATGATGGTAACTACCTGCACTAACAACTGCTTGATGATAGCATCTACTAGCCCTAGCAACTGCTTAATGATGGTATTTACCAGCACTAACAAATGCTTAATGATGGTAACTACCAGCACTAACAACTGCTTGATGATGGTAACTACCAGCACTAACAACTGTTTGATGATGGTAACTACCAGCACTAACAACTGTTTGATGATGGTAACTACCAGCACTAACAACTGCTTGATGATAGCATCTGCTAGCCCTGACAACTGCTTGATGATGGTAACTACCAGCACTAACAACTGCTTGATGATAGCATCTGCTAGCCTGACAACTGCTTGATGATGGTAACTACCAGCACTAACAACTGTTTGATGATGGTAACTACCAGCACTAACTGCTTGATGATGATAACTGTCAGCAGTAACAATTGTTTGATGATAGTAACTACCAGCACTAACAACTGCTTGATGATAGCATCTGCTAGCCCTGACAACTGCTTGATGATGGTAACTACCAGCACTAACAACTGCTTGATGATGGTAACTACCAGCACTAACAACTGCTTAATGATTGTAACTACCAGCCCTAACAACTGCTTAATGATGGTAACTACCAGCACTAACAACTGCTTGATGATAGCATCTGGTAGCCCTAACAACTGCTTAATGATGGTAACTACCAGCACTAACAACTGTTTGATGATGGTAACTACCAGCACTAACAACTGCTTGATGATAGTAACTACGAGCACTAACAACTGTTGATGACCGTAACTACCAGCACTAACGACTGCTTGATGATGGTAACTACCAGCACTAACAACTGTTGATGTTCGTAACTTCCAGCATTAACAGCTGTTGATGATGTTAACTACCAGTACTAGTAACTGTTGATGATGGTAACTACCAGTGCTAGTAACTGCTTGATGGTGATAACTACCAGCACTCGCACGTGTTGATGATAGTAAATGACAGTACTAACAACTGCTGATGATGGCAACTACTAGCACTGACAACTGTTTGATGATAGTAACTGTCAGCATTAACAACTGTTGATGATGATAACTACCAGCACTAACAACTGCTTGGTGATGGTAACTACCAGTAGTAACAACTGCTTGATGATGACAGCTACCAACACTAGCAACTTCTTGATTCCACTAACTGTCAACACTTACAGCTGTTGATGATGGTAACTACCAGCACTAACAGCTGCTTGATGCTGGTACCTACCAGCACTAACAACTGCTTGATGAAGGTAACTACCACTACTAACAACTGTTTGATGATGGTAACTACCAGCACTAACAACTGCTTGATTATAGTAACTGTCAGCACTAATAACTGTTGATGATCTTAACTACCAGCACTAACAACTGCTTGATGATGGTAACTACCAGCACTAACAACTGGTTAATGATGGTTGCTACCAGCACTAACAACTGTTGATAATAGTTACTACCAGCACTAACACCTGCTTGATGATAGTAACTACCAGCACTAACACCTGCTTGATGATAGTAACTACCAGCACTAACACCTGCTTGATGATAGTAACTACCAGCACTATCACCTGCTTGATGATAGTAACTACCAGCACTATCACCTGCTTGATGATAGTAACTACCAGCACTATCACCTGCTTGATGATAGTAACTACCAGCACTATCACCTGCTTGATGATAGTAACTACCAGCACTAACACCTGCTTGATGATAGTAACTACCAGCACTATCACCTGCTTGATGATAGTAACTACCAGCACTAACACCTGCTTGATGATAGTAACTGCCAACTCAGTCTGGAATTAATGTGTTCTCTGATCATTACCTTAGTCACGTTAGTTCATTTATTTTATTACTTTTGAACTATGTCAGGAGCCTTCCAGTTGTTTTTGGTTATTGTTATGATCTTTGTTAATGGTTAACTTTATTTCTTAAGTGTGCAATTATAAATATATATACTAATACCGGCGTGACTTAATTACTGTTGAAAATGTAAGTGAAATGTGATGTAAAATTACCTTAGAGTTTAATGTAATCCAAGATAGTTTCCCTTAATGCATTACGGCTTTAATTAATTGTATATGTCCAGGTGAGTCAATACTGAGTTAATGTTTTAATATGTTATTATAACGTGTCATAATGACCAAGAGATAATGGTAATTACTGAATGAATATCAATATGACGAATATGATATGTGTCTAGTAATAGACACACATTCTTTATACTAAGCTATATTAGGGTGTCTCTGGCAAGCAACAGCCGGTGGTTCGAGCCTCCAGCACACAGCCGCCCCAACACTGCAGTCGTCTCTCACACTCTGTGCTGGAAGGAGCGTAGCTCTCGTGACCCCAAGTATCGCGGCAGCCGCGACGCACGGCAGTGACACCCTCCTCTCTCGTAGCTCTGTAGTCCTATCAGTGTTCAAAGTGCTGATAGCTATAGCTGATAGCTATAAATATAAATATACTCCGTAGATACCGACGTTCAAAACGGAACTTTAAAACTGGAAGAAATTCGTGGAATTTAAAATTTTTATTGAGTCTTATTTGTTTAAGTAGTTTATGCTGATCTGCAACCCTGATTAAAATTACTATATATATTCAGTTCGTGCAGCAAGTCATCAGTATATATGGAACATCTCCAGGTGTTTATATGTGGCTTGTGGAACACTTTACGGGGTTGTTCTATTGTTCATGGATCACTTTAAGGTTATATACCGTCCGTGGAACACTTTAAGAAGGTCAAGACAAGGACAAAAGATTGCTGGCCCAGGATACCGCAAGTAAAACAAGGAAAATTATCAAGAAAATAGTCAAGAAAATCTTGGGTAATAGTTTGCCAGAGTTCAGTAGGTGGAGATGGTTGTGGTTCCACGCTTGTGGGCACTTCCTTGCTGCCTCGCGCTAGCCTCCATAGGTAAGCTGATCAAGTATTATTTATGGTTGGAGTAAACAGGTTGAATCTAAGGAGAGGACGTTTCTAACTCCCTGGATCAAAAGAGCTTCACTGGCATCAAGGTATCTCTGGTTGGAGTGTGTGTGTTTGTGAGTGTGTGTTTGTGAGTGTGTGTGTGTGTGTGTGTGTGTGTGTGTGTGTGTGTGTGTGTGTGTGTGTGTGTGTGTGTGTGTGAGTGTGTGTGTGTGGGGGGGTGAGTGCGTGTACTCACCTATTTCTGGTTGCAGAGGTCGAGACTCAGCTCCTGGCACCGCCTCTTCACTGACCGCTACTGGGTCCTGTCTCTCCCTGCTCCATGAGCTTTATCATACCTTGTCTTAAAATTGTGTATGATTACTGCCTCCATTACATCACTTGCCAGACTATCCACTTCCTGACAACTCTATGGCTGAAGAAATACTTCCTAACATCCCTTTGACTCATCTGAGTCTTCAACTTCCAAATGTGACCCCTTGTTTCTGTATCCCATCTCTGGAACATCCTGTCTCTGTCCACCTTATGTATTCCTCGCAGTATTTTGTATATCGTTATCATGTCTCCTCTAACTCTTTTGTCCTCCAGTGACGTCAGCCCGATTTCCCTTAATCTTTCTACGTAGGACATTTCCCTTAGCTCTGGAACTAGCCTTGTTGCAAACCTTTGCACTTTCTCTAATTTCTTGACGTGCTTGACCAAGTGTGGGTTCCAAACTGGTGCTGCATACTCCAGTATGGGCCCGACGTACACTGTGTACAGAGTCTTGAACGATTCCTTACTGAGGTATCGGAACGCTATTCTCAGGTTTGTCAGGCACCCATGTGCTGAAGCTGTTATCTAGTTAAAGTGTGCTTCCGGAGACATGCTCGGTATTATACTCTCCCCAAGATCTTTCTCCTTTAGTGAGGTTTGCAGTCTTTGGCCACCTAGCCTGTAATCTGTCTGCGGTCTTCTTTGCCCTTCCTCGATCTTCATGACTTTGCATTTGGCGGGGTTAAATTCTAGGAGCCAGTTGCTGGACCACACGTCCAGCCTGTCCAGGTCTTATTGTAGTCCTGCCTGATCCTCATCTGATTTAATTCTCCTCATTCTCCTCATCTGCAAACAGGGACACTTTTCAGTCTATCTCTTCCGTCATGTCAATCACATATACCAAAAATTTCACTGCTCCTAGGGCTGACTCCTGTGGGACCCCGCTCGTCACAGGCGCCCACTGTGATACCTCATCACGTACCATGACTCGTTGTTGCCTCCCTGTAAAGTATTCTCTGATCCATTGCAGTGCCCTTCCTATTATGCGTACCTGATTCTCTAGCTTCTGCACTGTCTCTTGTAATGAACTGTGTCTAAGGCCTTCTTGCAAGTCCATGAAAATGCAATCAACCCACCCCTCTCTCTCGTATCTTACTGCTGTTACTTTTTCATAAAACTCCAGTAGGTTTGTGACGGAGTATTTGCCTTACATGAATCCGTGCTAGTTGTCTTATTTAATCTTGTTCCCTTTCAGGTGCTCCACCACACTCCTCCAGACAATCTTCTCGATGACTTTGCATAATGTACACGTCACTGACACTGGTCTATAGCTTAGTGCCTCGATTCTGTCACCTTTCTCAAACATGAGGACTACGTTTGCAGTCTTCCATACCTCAGGTTCAAGGGATGTGTTGAAAATTCTGGTTAATGGCACACACAGCGTCTCTGCTCCCTCTCTAAGGAACCATGGAGAGATGTCCGGTCCCACCGCCTTTGAGATATCAAGGTCACTTAGCAGCTTCTTCGCCTCCTCCTTCTCGGTTGTGTGTTTTTCATCCATCACTTGTTAGTATATCCCTTGTTGGTGTATCCCATTGTCCTTTCTGCTTCCACTGTAAATACTTCCTTAAATCTCGTGTTGAGCTCCTCACATACCACTTGGTCTTTTCTTGTCGGCTCCCCACCTTCTTTCCTCAACCTGATTACCTGATCTTTGACTGTTGTCTTCCAACTAATGTGGCTACAGCAGTTTCGGGTCAGATTTAACTTTCGATGCTATGTTGTTTTCGTACTGTCACTGGGCCTCCCTCCTTATCTGTGCATATTTGTATCTGGCTCTTCGACTAATCTCTTTACTTTCCTGGGTCCTTTTCCTTCTGTACTTTTTCCATTCTCTAGTACACTTAGTTTTTGCCTCCCTACACCTTCGGGTAAACCAAGGGCTCATTCTGGTCTTCCCATTATTACTATTGCCTTTGGGAACAAACCTCTCCCCTGGCTCATTGTGTTTTGTTGTTACGTAGTCCATCATTTCGTTTACTGACTTTCCTGCCAATTATCTTTCCCTATGAACCTCCTGCAGGAAGTTCCTCATACCTGTGTAGTCTCCCTTTTTACAGTTTGGCTTTACCCTATCTATTCTTGTTACCCTCTCCACCCGTAACTCTAGTATGTATTCAAAGCTCAGAACCACGTGATCACTAGCTCCAAGGGGCCTTTCATATGTGATGTCCTCGATGTCTGTGCTACTCAGGGTGAACACAAGGTTCAGTCTTGGTGGTTCATCCTCCCCTCTCTCTCTGGTTGTGTTCATAATATGTTGGTGCATGAGGTTTTCCAGTACCACATCCATCATCTTGGCTCTCCATGTTTCGGGACCCCCATGTGGCTCCAGGTTTTCCCAATCAGTCTCCCTGTGGTTGAAATCGCTCATAACCAATAACTTTACTCTACTCGAGTGAGCTTTTCTGGCCATCTCAGCCAGTGTGTCCACCATTGTTCTATTGCTCTCTTCATATTCCTCTCTTGGCCTCTGCAGTTCTGTGGTGGTTTATACATCACTACAATGACTACCTTATACTCCCCAGACTGAATTGTACCTACTATGGAATCCCTTTCCCCAATCTCGTCTCTCGTGTGTGTGTGTGTGTGTGTGTGTGTGTGTACTAACCTAATTGTACTCACCTAATTGTGGTTGCAGGGGTCGATACTCAGCTCCTGGCTCCGCCTTTTCACTTAACGCTACTTGGTTCTCTCTCTCCCTGCTCCCTGGGTTTTATCATACCTCGTCTTAAAGCTATGTAAGGTATCTGCCTCCACTGCATCATTCGCCAGACTATTCCACTTCCTGACAACTCTGTATATGTGCTTGTGTGTGTGTGTGTGTGTGTGTGTGGTGTACTCACCTATTTGTACTCACCTATTTGTGGTTGCAGGGGTCGAGTCACAGCTCCTGGCCCCGCCTCTTCGCTGATTGCTACTAAGTCCTCTCTCTCCCTGCCCCATGAGCTCTATCATACCTCGCCTTAAAACTATGTATGGTTCCCGCCTCCACTACGTCACTTTCTAGGCTATTCCACGGCCTGACTACTCTATGACTGAAGAAATACTTCCTAACATCCCTTTGATTCATCTGAGTCTTCAACTTCCAATTGTGACCTCTTGTGTCTGTGTCCCTTCTCTGGGACATCCGGTCTTTGTCCACCTTGCCTATTCCGCTCAGTATTTTATATATTGTTATCATGTCTCCCCTGACCCTCCTGTCCTCCAGTGTCGTCAGGCCGATTTCCCTCAACCTTTCTTCGTAGGACAATCCCCGTAGCTCTGGGACTAGTCTTGTTGCAAACCTTTGCACTTTCTCTAATTTCTTGACGTGCTTGACTAGGTGTGGGTTCCAAACTGGTGCTGCATACTCCAGTATGGGCCTGACGTAAATGGTATATAGAGTCTTAAACGAATCCTTACTGAGGTATCGGGACGCTATCCGTAGGTTTGCCAGGCGCCCGTATGCTGCAGCAGTTATCTGATTGATGTGCACCTCAGGAGATATGCTCGGCGTTATACTCACCCCCAGATCTTTTTCCTTGAGTGAGGTTTGCAGTCTTTGGCCATCTAAACTATATTGTGTCTGCGGTCTTCTTTGCCCTTCTCCAATCTTCATGACTTTGCATTTGGCAGGGTTAAATTCAAGGAGCCAGTTGCTAGACCAGGCTTGTAGCCTGTCCAGGTCTATTTGTAGTCCTGCCTGATCCTCATCCGATTTGATTATTCTCATTAACTTCGCATCATCTGCAAACAAGGACACTTCTGAGTCTATCCCTTCCGTTATGTCGTTCACATATACCAAGAACAGCACAGGTCCTAGGACTGACCCCTGTGGAACCCCGCTTGTCACAGGCGCCCACTCTGACACCTCGTCGTGTACCATGACTCGTTGTTGCCTCCCTGTCAGGTATTCTCTGATCCATTGCAGTGCCTTTCCTGTTATGTGTGCCTGATCCTCTAGCTTCTGCAGTAACCTCTTGTGAGGAACTGTGTCGAAGGCCTTCTTGCAGTCCAAAAATATGCAGTCGATCCACCCCTCTCTCTCTTGTCTTACTTCTGTCACCTTGTCATAAAACTCTAGTAGGTTTGTGACACAGGATTTTCCTTCCCTGAAACCGTGCTGGTTGTCAATTATACACTTGTTTCTTTCCAGGTGCTCCACCACTCTCCTCCTGATGATCTTCTCCATGACCTTGCATACTATACACGTTAGTGATGCAGGTCTGTGGTTTAGTGCCTCATGTCTGTCTCCCTTTTTAAAAACTGGGACTACATTTGCCATTTTCCATACCTCAGGGAGTTGCCCAGTTTCAAATGATGTGTTGAAGATCTTTGTTAATGGCTCACACAATATCTCTGCTCCCTCTTTAAGGACCCATGGAGAGATGTTGTCTGGTCCCACCGCCTTTGAGGTGTTAAGTTCGCATAGCAGCTTCTTCACTTCCTCCTTGGTTATATGTACCTCATCCAGCACTTGCTGGTGTGCCCCCCTGTTCTGATTTCCTGGAGTCCTACTGGTTTCCACTGTAAATATCTCTTTAAATCTTGTGTTGAGCTACCGACATACCTCTCGGTCGTTTCTTGTGATTTCCCCATCACCCTTCCTCAGTCTGATTACCTGGTCCTTGACTGTTGTTTTCCTCCTGATGTGGCTGTACAACAGCTTCGGGTCAGTCTTTACTTTTGATGCTATGTCATTTTCATATTGTCTCTGAGCCTCCCTTCTTATCTGTGCATATTCGTTTCTGGCTCTTCGGCTGATTTCTTTATTTTCCTGAGTTCTCTGTCTTCTGTACCTTTTCCATTCTCTAGTACACCTAGTTTTTGCCTCCCTACACCTTTGGGTGAACCAAGGACTCGTTCTGTTCTTCCCATTATTTCTGTTTCCCTTGGGAACAAACCTCTCCTTTGCCTCCTTGCATTTTGTTGCCACATAGTCCATCATTTCTTGTACTGGTTTTCCTATCAGTTCCCTCTCCCACTGAATGTCTTGAAGGAAGTTCCTCATGCCTAAGTAGTTCCCTCTTTTGTAGTTTAGTTTTTCCCAGCCTATTCCTGCTACTCTCTCCACTTTGAGCTCAACTATGTAGTCAAAGCACAGAACCACATGATCACTAGCTCCCAGGGGCCTTTCATACATGACACCCTCGATGTCCGAACTACTCAAGGTGAATACAAGGTCCAGTCTTGCTGGTTCATCCTCTCCTCTCTCTCTGGTAGTGTCTCTAACATATTGATGCATGAGGTGTGTGTGTGTGTGTGTGTGTGTGTGTGTGTGTGTGTGTGTGTGTGTGTGTGTGTGTGTGTGTGTGTGTGTGTGTGTGTGGGTGTGTGTTTGTGTCTGTCTGTGAGTGCTTGTGTGTGAGTTCTTGTGTGCACGTGTGTGTGTGTGTGTTACTTACCTATTAGTATTCACCTGTTTGTGGTTGCAGGGGTCAATTCCCAGCTCCTGGCCCCACCTCTTCGCTGGTCGCTACTCACTCCACTCTCTTCCTACTCCAAGAACTTTACTGTATCTCTTCTTAAAGTTAGGTATGGATCCTGTCTCCACTACATCACTGTCCAGATTGTTCCACTTCCTGATAACTCGATGGCTGAAGAAATTCTTCCTAACGCCCCTGTTACTCATCAGAGATTTTGACTTTCAGTTGTGAACTCTTATTTTTGTATCCCATATTTGAAACATCTCTTCCTATTCATACCTTGTCAATTTATCTCAGTATTTTGTGTATCGTTTTCATGTCCATTCTTCCCCATCCCTTCTCTTCTACAGTGTCGTCAGATTTATTTCCCTTAACCTCTCCTTGTGTGAGATGCCCCTAAGCTCCGAGACTAGTCTTGTTGCAAACCTTAATACTTTCTCTAAATTTTTAACGTGCTTGGCCAGGTGTAGGTTCCAAACTGGTGAAGCATACTCCAATATGGGACTGACGTACACGGTGTGCAGAGTCTTGAATGACTCCTTGATCAGGTGTCGAAACTCTATTCATAGGTTCGCCAGGCGCCCATATGCTGCAGCAGTTATTTGGCTGATGTGCACCTATTCCTACCTAATCCTCACCCTACTGGATGAGGATCAGCTAGGACTACAGAGGTGTCCCTACGAGCAGGGACACCTCTGATTCTATCCATTCCTTCATGTCATTCACATATACGAGAAACAGCACCGGCCACTCGTCACTGTTCCCACTTAGACACCCTCGTCACGTACCATCATTTGTTGTTTCCTTCCTGTCAGATATTCTTGATCCAATGCGGTGTTTTTCCTGTTATTCCTGCCTGCTCTTTTATTTTTTTTTTTTTACACTGATCTCTCGTGCGCAACTGTGTCGACAGCTTCTTACAATCCAAAAAAGGAGAAAAAATGTAGTCTACCCACCTCTTTCGTGCATTACTTCTACCACCTTACTGTATAACTCCAATAGGTTCGTGACACAGGATTTCCCTTTCCTGAAACCGTGCTGGTCATCGTGTATAAGCTTATTTCTTTCTAGGTGCTCCATCACTCTTCTGATAAGCTTCTCCATGACTGTGCATATTATACATGTCAGTGACACAGGTCTCAGCTTCTGGTCCCGCCTCTTAACTTGCCACTCTTCAGATTCACTTCTTCTTAGCTTCGTGGGCACTACTATATTTTAAAACTGTGTAAGAAACCTGCCTCTAGCGCTACCTCACCGAAATTGTTCCACTTCCCGATTATACTGAGACTGAAGAAGTATTTTCTAATGTGAGGGATCTGGAGCATACTAAGCCAAGCAAGTGAACATTGTAGAAGCATACTTATCTTAAATTACGGCTCAACGTTCCCGCAGCCGCCCCCGGATCGTTTATTTGAGAAGCCGTCAATGCTCCAGCCCTGGGATGTGGGAATTCAAGTAAGCATAAGTACATGATTGCGCCAAAGGAGCGTATATTTCAACACTTCACTTTAATGTAATGCTGAATGAAAAGCTTACTTGTTTGGGCTCAATGACCAGCAGATAACGGGTTATATTAGTAAATCTAGACACTATATGACCTAGCTATCTGCTGCAGCCGACCTAACTAGGTGCCTAAGTGACTAGTCTTACCTGAGTATTTGTACCTGACCTGCAAGTTTTTCCCTGGCTGGTGGCAGGGAAACTAACCCGATATCGTTGTCTTGATTGAAGTAGTAGTGTCTTTTGAGGAATGTCGCACTGTTCTCCACTCAGTCAGGTAATTTGCAACACTCGCACTGTTACTCTACACTGTTTTTCAAAATTTTTTGTTTCACCGTATTTCACAGCAGAAAGATCTGTCCCACTTCACTGCGTCATGTTCTACAGCGAATTGTTGAGACTGTCACCAAACGAGGAATAAAAACGCGCGGAGAACTAGTGTTCTTTGTTCGTTCTCCCCGCGTGAACCATGTTTACCCTTCCAGTTCTTTCAACAACCGAGCTCATCCCCGCACTTCGCCCTGGGCGCGGCCGTAAATCGCTGACTTCAGCATGATTTCCCTACTTGCTTGACATCGTCACACTTTTATTACAAATGATAGATATCTTGGTATCTATCTATCGACGACAGTGCATTATTGTCCCACACTGCAGTTAAAGAGACGCAGGGTTTTTCAGTAATTTTCCTGCCAGGGTAAAAAGAGTCCTTTTTCTCATTTCACTATCACTCATATTGCAATGAAGACTGTGGTACAAAAGGAGGCGACGTTGCTACGATCTGGTACATGCTGGTAGCAGCATGGATTCAATTACTTATTATGCGGAAGTAAGAGAGGCTATCAGCCCCTTTGTAGGGCTGAGTCCCTCAGGGGGCTGAATTCCCCTTTCTGGAAATTTTCTCCACACCTAATCCCGGTGGTTCCACTTTTGGACTCTCCCATGTTTGCTTCCCCTCGCCCACCTATACTCTCCCTTTGAATGTTCTTCCCTTTGGTTTTTCTGATACTCCCAATGTCGTTAATTCGGTTTTTTTAACCTCTCCTCATTTCGGGCCCTGCTAATCCCTGTTCTACTATCCACTTTCTCCAGCTTTCAAAATCTTTTTGGGGTTTTCAACCCCATACTTCTGCGCCACTTATATCCCCTTTTGCAATTGGGACCAATCTTCGAGTTTCTGACTTTATTTTTATTTTCTCCCCCACATTTCCATTCTAAACCGGATATCTAAATTTCCCACTTCAATTCTCCATTTATACTTCAGTTTTCCCCCTCTCATACCCGATTTTCCCAAAACCTTTCCTGCCCACCCCTTCCATTTTTAATGTTTCCCTAATACCCCCAGTTTTTTTCCCTCAATACCCCCTATTTTCCTCTATACTCCTCTGTTTTCCTCTCCTAATCTAAATTTTTTTTTCCCCCACCACAAGTGCACGTTCAAACCCCTTGTTCTAAATTACACTACCCCAAGGTTTCCTTCTCCTCTTCATTTTCACCCTTCCCTTTAATTTTGCCAAACTCCACATATTAAAGACTGTTTCCACCCTAAACGAGTTTTGGGTTTTCACTACTCTCCTAGTGTTCTGCCACTCACTACTCCCCCAGTTTCTGCCACTTCACTACTCTCCAGGGTTCTCCACTCTACTACTCTCCAGTGTTCTCCACTTACTACTCTCACTACCCATTGTTCTCACTTCATACTCTCCAAGTGTTCCCATCTACTACTCTCCAGTGTTTCTCCACTCTCACTACTCCCCCAGTGTCTACCACTCTCACTACTCTCCAGTGTTTACCACTCACTACTCTCCAGTGTTCTCCATTTACTACTCTCCAGTGTTCTACAACTCCCACTACTCTCAAGTGTCAAAAAACTTCACAATTCCCCCAGTGTTCTCCACCCCCACTACTCCCCCAAAGTGTTCTCCACTCTACTACCTCCCAGTGTTCTCCACTTATTTCTCCCCCAAGTGTTCTCCACTCTCACTTTTTCCCCAGTGTTCTCCACTCTCATACTCTCCCAGTGTTCTCCAAACTCAATACTCCCAAAGTGTTTTTGACTTTCACTACTCTCTAGTGTTCTGCACTCTCACTACTTCTCCCAGTGTTCTACACTCTCACAACTCCGTGTTCTACCACTCTACTACTCTCCCAGTGTTCTCCATCTACTACTCTCCAGTTTCTGCCACTCTACTACTTTTTAGTGTTCTCCACTCTACAACTTTCCCAGTTTTTCTGCCACTCTTAATACTTTTCGAGTGTTCTCCACTCTACTACTTTCCAGAGTTCTGCCACTCACTACTCTCCAGTGTTCTCCACTCTTTTTTTCTGACTACTCTTCCTAGTGTTTCTCCCACTCACTACTCTCCCAGTGTTCTCCACTCTACTACTTTTCCAGTGTTCTCCACTCTACTACTCTCCCAGTGTTCTGCCACTTTACTACTTTCAGTGTTCTCCACTCTCACTACCTCCCAAGGTTCTCCACTCTCCCTACTTCCCAGTGTTCGCCACTCTACTACTTTTCCAGTGTTCTCCACTCTACTATTTCTCCAGTGTTCTCCACTCTACTACTTTTCCGGGGTGTTCTCCACTCTCACTACTCTCCAAGGTTCTCAACTCTCATACTCCCCCAATGTTCTAAAACCTTCACTACTTTCCAAGTGTTCAAACCATTCTCACTATTTTCCCTTTAGTGTTTACCACTCTCACTACTTCCAAGTTTCGCTTCTACCCCACTTTCACACTCTCACTACTCTCCAGGTGTTCTATCTACCACTTACACTCTCCTTTTCCCAAGTGTTCTACATTCTCACTACTTTCCCGGTGTTCTACCACTCTACTCCTCTCCCAGTGTTCTCCACTCTACTACTCTCCAGTGTTTTCCACTCTGACTACTCTCCTAGTGTTCTACCACTCTACTACTCTTGGGGTGTTTTTCCACTTCACTACTCCCCAAGAGTTTTTCCACTCTCACTACTCTCCAAGTGTTCTACCGCTTACATCTGGGTCTAACCTCCCAAAGTGTTCTACCACTCTCACTACTCTCTTAGGTGTTCTACACTCTCACTGCCCCCCCCAGTGTTCTACCCACCCTCACTACTCCCCCAGGTTTCTCCCAACTCTCATTACTCTCCAAATGTTCTACAACTCCATTTCCCTCAAAGTGTTCTACACTTCACTACCTCCCAGTGTTCAAACCACTCTCACTATTCTCCAGTGTTCTACACCCCATACTCTCCAAAGTGTTCTACTTTCACTACTCTCCATGTTCTCCATCTCACTCTTCCTGGTGTTTCTACCACTCTCATACTCTCCAGTGTTCTACAACTTCCCCACTACTTCCTAGTGTTCTCCACTCCACTCTCCCCCAAGTGTTCTCCATTTCACTACTCCCCCAGTGTTCTCCCACCTCAAACTCTCCAGTGTTCTACCACTCTCACTTCTCTCCAAGTGTTCTACCACTCCATACTCTCCCAGTGTTCTCCCATTTAAATACTCCCCAAAGGTTTGTACTTTCACTACTTCCCAGTTTTCGGGCACTCTCACTCTTCAAGTTTCTACCAATCTCACTACTCTCCCAGTGTCTACCACTCTCACTACCTCCCAGTGTTCTCCCAAATTTCCCCACTCTCCCCAGTGTTCAAAACCACTCTCATTTCTCTCCCAGTATTTTTCCACTTTTCCCACTATTTCCCCCTTTTATTGTTTCTACCACACTCATACTCTCCCAGTGTTCTAAACCAACTCCCACTACTTTTCCCAGGTTCTGAACCTCACTACTCCCCTAGTGTTCTCCCACCCCACTACTTTCCCAGTGTCTACCACTCTCACTACTTTCCAGGTTCTACCCTCTCACTACTTCCCAGTGTTCAACTCTCACTTTTTCCCAGTGTTTTTCCAAACTTTCACTATCTCCCAGTGTTCTACCACTCTAAACTACTTCCATGTTCTATCACTCTCACTATTTTCCCCCAGTGTCTACCACTCTCACACTCTCCAGGTTCTACCACTCTCACTACTCTCCGGGTGTTCTAAACTCTCACAACTCTCAAGAGTTCTACCACTCCCCACTACTCTCCAAGTGTTCTAACCTCTCACACTCTCCAGGTCCAAACCACTCCCCTACTCCCCCAAAGTGTTCTACCACTCCCCCCAATTTTCCCCCTCTCCTAGGTGTTCTACTACTCTAAACTTTTCTAGTGTTCTACCACCCTCATTACTCTTAAGGTTCTAAAACTCTAAATTACTCCCCAATGTTTCCACTCTCATTACTTTTCCCAGTGTTTTACCACTCCCACTTAACTACCTTTTCTTCCCAAAGTGTTCTACCACTCTCATACTCTCCAAGTGTTTTTCCAATCTCAACTTTTCATCAACCCCCCCTTTTCCGTTTTTATTTACTCTCCCCAGTGTTTACCACTCTCACTACTTCCCAGGTTCTGACTCTAACTACTCTCCAGTGTTTTACAATCTCACACTTTCCAGTGTTTTGCCGTTGTGACTACTCTCCAAGTGTTCTACCACTCTCACTACTTTTCCAGTGTTCTGCCACTCTCACTACTCTCCCAGTGTTCTACCAATCTCACGACTTTTCCAGTGTTTTGCCGTTGTGACTACTCTCCCAGTGTTATACCACTCTCACTACTCTCCTAATGTTCTACAACTCTCACTACTTTCGAAGTGTTCTACCGCTCTCAATGCTCTGCAAGTGTTTTTCCAGTCTCACTACTCTCGAAGTGATCTACTACTCTCATCACTCTCGAAGTTTTCTACCACTCTCACTTCTCTCGTAGTGTTCTACCCTTCTCACTACTCTTCTAGTGCTCTACCACTCTCACTACTCTCCAAGTGTTCTACCTCTCTCACTTCTCTCCAAGTGTTCTACCACTCTCACTACTCTCCCTGTGTTCTGCCACGCTCACTACTCTCCGGGTGCTCTACTACTCTCCCAGTCTCACTACTTTCCCAGTGATCTATAACTTTCACTACTCTCCAAATGTTTTACCACTCTCACTACTCTCCAAGTGTTCTACCACTCTCACTACTCTCCCAGTGTTCTACCACTCTCACTTCTCTCCAAGTGTTCTACAATTCTCACTACTCTCCCAGTGTTTTGCCACTCTCACTAGTCTCCCAGTGTTCTAGCACTCTCACTACTCTCCGTGTGTTCTACCATTCTCACTTCTCTCCAAGTGTTCTACCAATTTCACTACTCTCCAAGTGCTCTACCACTCTAACTAATGGAACTGTGTGAAAAACCTTCTTGCACTCCATGAAAATGCAATCCACCCATCTCTCTCTCTCTTGTCTTACTGCTGTCACCCTGTCATAGAACTCCAGTAGGTTTGTGACACAGGATTTCCCCTCCCCGAAACAATGTTGGCTGCTGTTGATGAGATCACTCCTTTCTATGTGTTCCACCACTCTTCCCCTGCTAATCTTCTCCATGACTTTGCATACTATACACGTCAGTGACATTAGTCTGTAGTTTAGTGCTTCATATCTGTCTCTTTTTTTAAAGACTGGAACTACATTTGCTGTCTTCCATGCCTTAGGCAATCTCCCTGTTTCGATAGACGTATTGAATAATGTTGTTAGGGGTACACATAGCACCTCTGCTCCCTCTCTCAGGACCCATGGAGAGATGTTATCCGGCCCCATTGCCTTTGAGGAATCTAGCTCACTCAGAAGCCTCTTCACTTCTTCCTTGGTTGTGTGTACTGTGTCCAGCACTTGGTGGTGTGCCCCACCTCTCCGTCTTTCTGGAGCCCCTTCTGTCTCCTCTGTGAACACTTACTTAAATGTCTTGTTGAGTTCCTCACATACTTCACGGTCATTTCTTGTTGTCTCTCCTCCTTCCTTCCTTAGCCTGATTACTTGGTCCTTGACTGTTGTTTTCCTCCTGATGTGGCTGTATAACAGCTTCGGGTCATATTTGGCTTTCGCTGCTATGTCGTTTTCATATTGTCGTTGGGCCTCCCTTCTTATCTGTGCATATTCATTTATGGCTCCATGACTGCTCTCCTTATTCTCCTGGGTCCTTTGCCTTCTATATTTCTTCCATTCCCTAGCACACTTGGTTTTAGCCTCCCTGCACCTTTGGGTGAACCATGGGCTCCTCCTGGCTTTTTCATGTTTCCTGTTACCCTTGGGTACAAACCTCTCCTCAGCCTCCTTGCACATTGTTGCTACTTATTCCATCATCTCATTAACTGGCTTCCCTGCCAGTTCTCTGTCCCACTGAAACCCCGTTCAGGGAAATTCCTCATTCCCGTGTAGTCCCCTTTCTTGTAGTTTGGTTCATTCGTCCTGGACTTCCTGCTTTCCCTCCACTTGTACTCTACTGTGTTTTTGAAGCTTAAAACCACATGATCGCTGGCCCCATGGGGTCTTTCATTGTGATGTCCTCAATATCTGCAATGAAGGTGTGTTATGTGTGTGTGTGTGTGTGTGTGTGTGTGTGTGTGTTGTGTGTGTGTGTGTGTGTGTGTTTTGTGTGTGTGTGTGTGTGTGTGGTGTGTGTAGTGTGTATGTGTGTGTTGTGTTTGTGTATTTGGGTAAGCGAGTCCTTATCACCCACGTATGTACTACATATGTTCTACATATGTACCCGATCGCTTGGTTCCCACTGTGCACTGTCTTGTGTGCTTAAAATTACGTTCAATTCTGTAACATTAGGCCTCTCCTACTGTGTGTATGTATGTTGTGTGTGCCTATGTGTGTAAGTGTATGTGTGTGTGTGCCTGTGTGGAGAGCCGCTTCTCCACTAGCTGCCTTCATCAACATACAGTAAGGCAGTTGCCTTACTGTCCTACACCTCAGAAAATTCTGGTAAATGCTGCTTATTCTAATCTGATAGCTCGAGGAGAGTGACCCCCAGTTTCCAGCTAGAGACTGGTACTGTTGACCCCATGCAACTCAACTAGGTGAATATTATGTGTGGCTGGCAGTGGAGTGGTCACGTTGCCGGTCCGTCCAGTACCTGAGTCCCACGTAGTTGAAGATGCTTGATGCTTCTCGGTGAATTTTTTTACTTCCTTCCTGTATTCACTAGCCCAACTAACTTTTTCACTGCACTCACTGTATTTACTGACACATCTATACTTGTCTCTTATCTCCCTGGTCTTGAGTCGCACTTATTCTTCAAAACTCCACTATGTAATGTGTGGCACCACTATTTAGGCCTGGTACACAACCATTCCCCTTCCTTGATCCAGACCGGCACTTAACACTTGGCATTATTATCTATGTTTTCTCTTCTGTGATCACTTATATTTCCTTTTTGCGGGATTTAAGTGATTATATGGACTCTTATGCTTGCACACGCCTATATCCCACACTCTATTCCCTATGTTACAGTCAGAAACTACCGCCAATACACGAGCTAAACGCGCGTGACTCCTCCACTCCACTGTGTATGTGTATGTGTGTGTGTGTGTGTGTACTCACCTAGTACTCTCCTAGTTGTGGTTGCAGGGTCGAGTCATAGCTCCTGGCCCCTCCTCTTCACTGGCCGCTAATGGGTCACTCTCCCTACACCATTAGCTTCATGAAACCTCTGCTTAAAGCTGTGGATGTGTGTGTGTGTGTAATATTATTAGCAGCAGTAGTAGTAGTAGTAGTAGCAATAATAATAATAATAATAATAATAATAATAATAATAATAATAATAATAATAATAATAATAATAATAATAATAGGTAATATAGGTAGTAGGTTGGTAGACAGCAACCACAAAGGGAAGTACTACCGTCCTGCCAGATGACTGTGAAACAAAAACCTGTAACTGTTTTGCATGATGGTAGGATTGCTGGTTTCTTTTCTGTCTCATAAACACGCTAAGATAACAGGGATATCTTGCTACTCCTACTTACACTTTGGTCACACTTCACAGACACGCACATGCAATATATTATACATACATCTAGGTTTTTCTCCTTTTTCTAAAGAGCTCTTGTTCTTTTTTATTTCTTCTATTGTCCATGGGGAAGTGGAAAGAATCTTTCCTCCGTAAGCCATGCGTGTCGTATGAGGCGACTAAAATGCCGGAGCAATGGGCTAGTAACCCCTTCTCCTGTATACAATTACTAAAAAAGAGAAGAAGAAAAACTTTATAAACTGGGTTGCTTAAATGTGCGTGATGTAGTGCGGATGACAAGAAACAGATGATTGCTGATGTTATGAATGAAAAGAATTGATGTCCTGGCCCTAAGCGAAACAAAGCTGAAGGGGTAGGAGAGTTTCAGTGGGGGGAAATAAATGGGATTAAATCTGGAGTATCTGAGAGAGTTAGAGCAAAGGAAGGGGTAGCAGTAATGTTAAATGATCAGTTATGGAAGGAGAAAAGAGAATATGAATGTGTAAATTCAAGAATTATGTGGATTAAAGTAAAGGTGGATGCGAGAAGTGTGGTCATAATAAGCGTGTATGCACCTGGAGAAGAGAGGAATGCAGAGGAGAGAGAGAGATTTTGGGAGATGTTAAGTGAATGTATAGGAGCCTTTGAACCAAGTGAGAGAGTAATTGTGGTAGGGGACTTGAATGCTAAAGTAGGAGAAACTTTTAGAGAGGGTGTGGTAGGTAAGTTTGGGGTGCCAGGTGTAAATGATAATGGAGCCCTTTGATTGAACTTTGTATAGAAAGGGTTTAGTTATAGGTAATACATATTTTAAGAAAAAGAGGATAAATAAGTATACACGATATGATGTAGGGCGAAATGACAGTAGTTTGTTGGATTATGTATTGGTAGATAAAAGACTGTTGAGTAGACTTCAGGATGTACATGTTTATAGAGGGGCCACAGATATATCAGATCACTTTCTAGTTGTAGCTACACTGAGAGTAAAAGGTAGATGGGATACAAGGAGAATAGAAGCATCAGGGAAGAGAGAGGTGAAGGTTTATAAACTAAAAGAGGAGGCAGTTAGGGTAAGATATAAACAGCTATTGGAGGATAGATGGGCTAATGAGAGCATAGGCAATGGGGTCGAAGAGGTATGGGGTAGGTTTAAAAATGTAGTGTTAGAGTGTTCAGCAGAAGTTTGTGGTACAGGAAAGTGGGTGCAGGAGGGAAGAGGAGCGATTGGTGGAATGATGATGTAAAGAGAGTAGTAAGGGAGAAAAAGTTAGCATATGAGAAGTTTTTACAAAGTAGAAGTGATGCAAGGAGGGAAGAGTATATGGAGAAAAAGAGAGAAGTTAAGAGAGTGGTGAAGCAATGTAAAAAGAGAGCAAATGAGAGAGTGGGTGAGATGTATCAACAAATTTTGTTGAAAATAAGAAAAAGTTTGGAGTGAGATTAACAAGTTAAGAAAGCCTAGAGAACAAATGGATTTGTCAGTTAAAAATAGGAGAGGAGAGTTATTAAATGGAGAGTTAGAGGTATTGGGAAAATGGAAGGAATATTTTGAGGAATTGTTAAATGTTGATGAAGATAGGGAAGCTGTGATTTCGTGTATAGGGCAAGGAGGAATAACATCTTGTAGGAGTGAGGAAGAGCCAGTTGTGAGTGTGGGGGAAGTTCGTGAGGCAGTAGGTAAAATGAAAGGGGTAAGGCAGCCGGGATTGATGGATAAAGATAGAAATGTTAAAAGCAGGTGGGGATATAGTTTTGGAGTGGTTGGTGCAATTATTTAATAAATGTATGGAAGAGGGTAAGGTACCTAGGGATTGGCAGAGAGCATGCATAGTTCCTTTGTATAAAGGCAAAGGGGATAAAGAGAGTGCAAAAATTATAGGGGATAAGTCTGTTGAGTGTACCTGGTAAAGTGTATGGTAGTTATAATTGAAAGAATTAAGAGTAAGACGGAGAATAGGATAGCAGATGAACAAGGAGGCTTTAGGAAAGGTAGGGGGTGTGTGGACCAGTGTTTACAGTGAAACATATAAGTGAACAGTAATTAGATAAGGCTAAAGAGGTCTTTGTGGCATTTATGGATTTGGAAAAGGCGTATGACAGGTGGATAGGGGGGCAATGTGGCAGATGTTGCAAGTGTATGGTGTAGGAGGTAGGTTACTGAAAGCAGTGAAGAGTTTTTACGAGGATAGTGAGGCTCAAGTTAGAGTATGTAGGAAAGAGGGAAATTTTTTCCCAGTAAAAGTAGGCCTTAGACAAGGATGTGTGATGTCACCGTGGTTGTTTAATATATTTATAGATGGGGTTGTAAGAGAAGTAAATGTGAGGGTCTTGGCAAGGCGTGGAGTTAAAAGATAAAGAATCACACACAAAGTGGGAGTTTGTCACAGCTGCTCTTTGCTGATGACACTGTGCTCTTGGGAGATTCTGAAGAGAAGTTGCAGAGATTGGGGGATGAATTTGGTAGGGTGTGCAAAAGAAAAAATTAAAGGTGAATACAGGAAAGAGTAAGGTTATGAGGATAACAAAAAGATTAGGTGATGAAAGATTGAATATCAGATTGGAGGGAGAGAGTATGGAGGAGGTGAACGTATTCAGATATTTGGGAGTGGACGTGTCAGCGGATGGGTCTATGAAAGATGAGGTGAATCATAGAATTGATGATGGAAAAAGAGTGAGTGGTGCACTTAGGAATCTGTGGAGACAAAGAACTTTGTCCTTGGAGGCAAAGAGGGGAATGTATGAGAGTATAGTTTTACCAACGCTCTTATATGGGTGTGAAGCGTGGGTGATGAATGTTGCAGCGAGGAGAAGGCTGGAGGCATGGAGATGTCATGTCTGAGGGGATGTGTGGTGTGAATATAATGCAGAGAATCGTAGTTTGGAAGTCAGGAGGAGGGGCGGGATTACCAAAACTGTTGTCCAGAGGGCTGAGGAAGGGTTGTTGAGGTGGTTTCGGACATGTAGAGAGAATGGAGCGAAACAGAATGACTTCAAGAGTGTATCAGTCTGTAGTGGAAGGAAGGCGGGTAGGGGTCGGGCCTAGGAAGGGTTGGAGGGAGGGGGTAAAGGAGGTTTTGTGTACGAGGGGCTTGGACTTCCAGCAGGCATGCGTGAGCGTGTTTGATAGGAGTGAATGGAGACAAATGGTTTTTAATACTTGACGTGCTGTTGGAGTGTGAGCAAAGTAACATTTATGAAGGGATTCAGGGAAACCGGCAGGCCGGACTTGAGTCCTGGAGATGGGAAGTACAGTGCCTGCACTCTGAAGGAGGGGTGTTAATGTTGCAGTTTAAAAACTGTAGTGTAAAGCACCCTTCTGGCAAGACAGTGATGGAGTGAATGATGGTGAAAGTTTTTCTTTTTCGGGCCACCCTGCCTTGGTGGGAATCGGCCGGTGTGATAATAATAAAAAATAATAATAATAATAATAATAATAATATAATAATAATAATAATAATAATAATAATAATAATAATAATAATAATAATAATAATAATAATAATAATAATAATAATAATAATAATATACTACTACTACTACTACTACTACTACTACTACTACTACTACTACTACTACTAATAATAATAATAATAATAATAATAATAAAAAATAATAATAATAATAACGAAATTTAAAAATAAATAATAAAAATAATAATAATAATAATAATAATAATAATAATAATAATAATAATAATAATAATAATAATAATGATAATAATAAAAATAAAAATAATAATAATAATAATAATAAATAATAATAATAATAAAATAAAAATAATAATAATATAATAATAATAAAAATAAAATAATAATAATAAAAATAAATAATAATAAAAAAGTAATAATAATAAAAATAGTAATAAAAATAAAAATAATAATATTTATAATATAAATAATAATAATAATAATAATAATAATAATAATAATAATAATAATAACAATAATAATAATAAAAATAAATTAACGAAAGCTAATGAGTTGATTTTAGGTAAGCTCTAAACCCACTTGGGTCATACTACATCTAAGCAATAGGAAGCAAAGGAATTTGATCCCATTAATAAGATAGTAACGCCCATTCCCTGGATCAAGAGTGCTTTACCAGCATTAAAATAAGGCCACACCTCTGGCAGAACAGTGCCAGGGAGGTGATGATGTCAGGTTTCCACTGGCCTTCCCAGATGTTATAACTCAATATAAACAAGTATTTTACTCAATTTTAAAGGTTAAACCCATAAGCTTCCCCTTGAATTATGTTAGTTTTAATTACCAGACGTAAATTAATTATTTAATGGAAACATAAATATTGAAATAATGTTGTTTGAATATTGATGAAAAAAAATATGTAGCAGAATTTTTGTGTTTTTGCGAAATAAACTATAAAAATATACAGCTTTTTTAGTGTCCGTGTTGTTTTATATTGTATTGTAGCAGCAGCTGTATGTTGTTGTATTATATTGTATTGTAGCAGCAGCTGTATGTTGTTGTATTATATTGTATTGTAGCAGCAGTTGTATGTTGTTGTATTATATTGTATTGTAGCAGCAGCTGTATGTTGTTGTATTATATTGTATTGTAGCAGCAGCTGTATGTTGTTGTATTATATTGTATTGTAGCAGCAGCTGTATGTTGTTGTATTATATTGTATTGTAGCAGCAACTGTATGTTGTTGTATTATATTGTATTGTAGCAGCAACTGTATGTTGTTGTATTATATTGTATTGTAGCAGCAGCTGTATGTTGTTGTATTATATTGTAATTGTAGCAGCAGCTGTATGTTGTTGTATTATATTGTATTGTAGCAGCAGCTGTATGTTGTTGTATTATACTGTATTGTAGCAGCAGCTGTATGTTGTTGTATTATATTGTATTGTAGCAGCAGCTGTATGTTGTTGTATTATATTGTATTGTAGCAGCAGCTGTATGTTTTGTATATATTGTATTGTAGCAGCAGCTGTATGTTGTTGTATTATATTGTATTGTAGCAGCAGCTGTATGTTGTTGTATTATATTGTATTGTAGCAGCAGCTGTATGTTGTTGTATTATATTGTATTGTAGCAGCAACTTTATGTTGTTGTATTATATTGTATTGTAGCAGCAGCTGTATGTTGTTGTATTATATTGTATTGTAGCAGCAGCTGTATGTTGTTGTATTATATTGTATTGTAGCAGCAGCTGTATGTTGTTGTATTATATTGTATTGTAGCAGCAACTGTATGTTGTTGTATTATATTGTATTGTAGCAGCAGCTGTATGTTGTTGTTTTATAATGTATTGTAGCAGCACTGTATTTGTTGTATTATATTGTATTGTAGCAGCAGCTGTATGTTGTTGTATTATATTGTATTGTAGCAGCAACTGTATGTTGTTGTATTATATTGTATTGTAGCAGCAGCTGTATGTTGTTGTATTATATTGTATTGTAGCAGCAGCTGTATGTTGTTGTATTATATTGTATTGTAGCAGCAACTTTATGTTGTTGCATTATATTGTATTGTAGCAGCAGCTGTATGTTGTTGTATTATATTGTATTGTAGCAGCAGCTGTATGTTGTTGTATTATATTGTATTGTAGCAGCAGCGTTATGTTGTTGTATTATATTGTATTGTAGCAGCAACTGTATTTTTGTTGTATTATATTGTATTGTAGCAGCAACTGTATGTTGTTGTATTATATGTATTGTAGCAGCAACTGTATGTTGTTGTATTATATTGTATTGTAGCAGCAGCTGTATGTTGTTGTATTATATTGTATTGTAGCAGCAACTTTATGTTGTTGTATTATATTGTATTGTAGCAGCAGCTGTATGTTGTTGTATTATATTGTATTGTAGCAGCAGCTGTATGTTGTGTATTATATTGTATTGTAGCAGCAGCTGTATGTTTTTTGTATTATATTGTATTGTAGCAGCAACTGTATGTTGTTGTATTATATTGTATTGTAGCAGCAACTGTATGTTGTTGTATTATATTGTATTGTAGCAGCAACTGTATGTTGTTGTATTATATTGTATTGTAGCAGCAACTGTATGTTGTTGTATTATATTGTATTGTAGCAGCAACTGTATGTTGTTGTATTATACTGTATTGTAGCAGCAACTGTATGTTGTTGTATTATATTGTATTGTAGCAGCAACTGTATGTTGTTGTATTATACTGTATTGTAGCAGCAGCTGTATGTTGTAGTACAATATTGTATTTTAGCACAGCTTTATGTTGTTGCACAGTTCTGTATTGTAGCAGCAGCTGTATGTTGTTGTATTATATTGTATTGTAGCAGCAGCTGTAATATTTAGTGTAATACTGTGTTACTGAGTGGTGACCAGTTGTATGTTATACAACAATATTGTATTACTGGGTGGTGACCTGAAGACCTGGAGTTTACCTGGAGAGAGTTTCGGGGGTCAACTCTCCCGCGACCCGGTCTGAAACCTGGCCTCATGGTGAATCAGTATCTGATCAACCAGGCTGTTACTGCTGGCCGCACGCAAGCTGACGTACAAACCACAGCCCGGTTAGTCAGGTACTGACTTTAGGTGCCTGTCCAGTGCCTTCTTGAAGATAGCCAGGGGTCTCTTGGCAATCTCCCTTATGTATGCTGGGAGGCAATTGAACAGTCTGGGGCCCCGGGCACTTATTGTGTTGTCTCTCAGTGTACCCGTGGCGCCCCTGCTCTTCATTTTATGGAATGTTGTATCTCCTGCAGAGTGTTTTACTTTCATATGGAGTGATTTTCGTGTACAGATATGGTCCCAGTCCCTCCGGGACCTTCCAAGTGTATATTATCATGTACCTCTCTCGCCTGCTTTCGAGGGAATACTGATCAAGGCCCTTCAACCGTTCCCAATAGTTTAGGTGCCTTATCGTACTTTTGTGTGCCGTGAAAGTTCTTTGTACACTCTCCAGGTCTGCAATGTCGCCAGCCTTGAAGGGGTCCGTTAGTGTACAGCAGTATTTCAGCCTAGAATGCACAAGCGATTTGAAGAGAATCATCAAGGGCTTGGTGTCCCTTGTTTTGAAGGTTCTCATTATCCATCCTATCATTTTCCTAGCGGATGAGATAGATACATTGTTGTGGTCTTTGAAGGCGAGATCCTCTGACATTATCACTCCCAGGTCCTTCACATTACTTTTCCGCTCTATTGTATGGTTAGAATTTGTTGTATACCCCTGACACATTAATTTCTTCAATTTTTCCCATATCTGAGTAGTTGAAATTTCTCCTCGTTGAACTTCATATTGTTCTGAGTGGCCCATTCGAAGATTTGGTTGATGTCCGCTTGGAATCTCGCGGTGTCTTCGATGGAGGTCACTGCCATGGTAATGCGGGTGTCATCCGCAAAGGAAGACACAGAGCTACGGCTTACATCTCTGTCTATATCAGAAATGAGGATGAGGAATAGAATGGGAGCGAGTACTGTGCCTTGTTGTGGAACAGAGCTTTTTGAAGTGGCTGCCTGGGACTTTACTCTGTATACTATTACTCTTTGTGTTCTCTTTGTCAGGAAGTTATAGATCCATCTACCAACTTTTTCCGTTATTCCTTTATCACGCATTTTGTGTGCTATTACACCATGACCACACTTGTCGAAAGCTTTTGCAAAGTCTGTGTATACTACATCTGTATTTTGTTTATCCTCTACAGAAACCAGGACCTTGTCATAGTGGTCCAGTAGCTAGGACAGGGAGGAGCCACCTGCTCTAAACCCGTGTTGCCCTGAGTTGTGTAATTGCAGGGTATATAGGTGGTTGGTGATCTTGCTTCAAAGAACCCTCTCAAAGATTTTTATGATATGGGATGTTAGTGCTATTGGTCTGTAGTTCTTTGCAATTGCTTTACTTCCACCTTTGTGGAGCGGGGCTATGTCTGTTGTTTTTAGTGTGTGTAGGATGACCCCTGTGTCCATGCTCCCTCTCCATTAAATGCTGAAGGCGCATGATAGGAGCTTCTTGCAATTCCTGATGAACACGGAGTTCCACGAGTCTGGGCCTGGGCCAGAGTGCATGGGCATGTCATTTATTGCCTCTTCAAAGTCTTGTGGAGTTAGAATAATATCCGAGATTTTTGAGATGACCAAATTTTGGGTTTCGTTCATAAAGAATTCATGTGGATTGTCGACCCTTAGTCTGGGCAGCGGCTCGCTGAACACTGAGTCATATTGGGACTTTAGTATCTCACTCATTTCTTGGCTGTCATCTGTGTATGTCCCATCCCGCCTCAGTAGGGGTCCAGTACTGGATGTTGTTTCTTCTTTAGATTTGGCATAAGAGAAGAAGTGATTTGTGTTTTTTTTTTCAATTACCTTCATGGCTTATAGTTCTTCCTGCGATTCCTGTCTTCTGTAAGATTACTTCAGCTTAAGTTCGATATTTGCAATTTCATTGACTAGTGCCTCCCTTCGTTTTTCAGATATATTGGCCCCACTCAGCAGCTCTGTGACTCTTCGCCTTCGTCTGTAAAGGCAACGTCTCTCTTTTTCTAGTTTACATCTTCTCTTTCTTTTTCTTAATGGAATCTGTCTTGAGCAGATCTCAAGAACCACAGAATTAATTTTTTCAAGGCAAGTGTTCGGACCCGTGTTGTTTAGGATATCTCCCCAGCTTATTTCATTTAGGACATGGTTTACTTGATTCCATTGTATGTTTTTGTTATTGAAATTGAATTTCGTAAAGAGACCTTCATGACTGCTCACATTTTGCTGGTCAGGAGCCCTGTGCATACATTTCTGTACCTCTATTATGTTGTGATCTGAGTGTATTGTCTTTGATACATTTATATTACGTATCAGATCGTCATTGTTAGTGAAGATGAGGTTCAGCGTATTTTCTAGTCTTGTAGGCTCTGCTATTTGCTGGTTTAAGGTGAATTTGGTGCAGAGATTTAACAGTTCGTGTGTGTGTGAATTTTCATCTGAGCTGCCTCCCGGGGTGATCTCTGCTAAAACATTGTTTGATATACTCCTCCATTTTAGGTGTCTCAGGTTGAAATCTCCTAGTAGTAAGATGTTTGGGGTAGGAGTTGAGAGATATTCCAGACAGTGATAAATTTTCTAAAGTTGCTCCTGGAATTGCTGGGAAGTTCCATCTGGAGGTTTATATACTACAACAATGACAAGGTTTTGGTTTTCAGTCTTTACCGCCAAAACTTCAACTACATCATTTGAGGTGTTTAGTAGTTTTGTGCAAATGAGCGACGTGACATACAGGCCAAACCCCCGCCCCTTGTTTCCTGTTTAATCTGTCGCATCGGAATAGGTTATAACTTGGGATCCATATTTCGTTGTCATAATGATCCTTTATGTAGGTCTCTGTGAATGCTGCAAACATTGCATTTGACTCCGTGAGCAGTCCTTTGATGTAAGGAATCTTGTTGCTTTTTGACGGCTATAGACCCTGTATGTTTACAAAGACAAAAGTTATTGTATTGGTGGAATTTAGGGGGAGGGGGTTCATTTGCTGGCTCTAATATCTGTTGTTCTGGAGTAGAGGCCAACGTCCGTGCCTCTGCTCCAGAAGTGTTTTCAGTTGGTGTAGGATTACTGTCATTTGTTGCCAGTCTTTTTTCCCTCCTGGCCCTAAGAAACCTCTGTCTCTGGAGAGGTTGTGGCTCCCCTCTTTTGTTTCCCATAATCTGGCTGGTCTATGTCTTCTAGTCCCCTTTAGATGATGTGCTTGGCAGTATGATGTGCCTGGCAGTATGATGTGCCTGGCAGTATGATGTGCCTGGCAGTATGATGTGCCTGGCAGTATGCATTGCAGCATTTTCTTTCATGGATTGATGAGTGACACATTTCTATGTGAAATAAGTTACAGGAGGGGAAGTTGCACTCTCCTGTTGTCATGTGGGTGCGGCATTTTTTAGGATGGTCAAAGGTGCATGTCTCACCTGTTTTACCAGATATACCGAGCCTGCAGATACCCAAGGCATAATATTTACATAGATTGTAGTTCTGTTTGCTAGGATTTATTGTAGCTGTGTTCGCTGCTGGTGCATTTATTTTTCCTGTTTCCCCCCTAACTTTCACCTCTGTATGGACATCAGTGCTTCCACCAGGCTTTGCTCGTAGTGTGTCGACACTATTCCCAGTTGTATGTTATACAACAACAATGTATTACTGAGTGGTGACCAGTTGTATATTATACAACAATACTGTATTACTGGGTGGTGACCAGCTGTATACTGCAATGCATTGCTGTATTAATTAACTGCCCAGAAATACAATTCTTTATTTGTGTGTGGCGACGACTGTATGGTATACTACAATATACACACAGTGCCATATAATTCCCTCTACATACATCAGTATACAGGTGTTAAAATGTATTTAAATCGTTTTGAAAGTCATAAGAACATGTGTTGCCGTATTTTATGACGAGAAACTAGAAATATCTTTGAGATTAGATAAAAGTTATAATATTCACTATTGTTTATTGACAAAAGCCTTTTATAAAGCTTTCACAACTCTGTATAGTGCAGAAGATAGCGTAGAGTGTCGGTCCTACTAATTACCGAGAACAACCGAGATGAACCGAGAACAACGGAGAACAAACTCCGATTTACCGAGAACAACCGGAAACAAGCTTGGGTTTACCGAGAACAACCGGGAACAAGCTTGGGCTTACCGAGAACGACCGGGAACAAGCTTGTACTTACCGAAAACAAGTGGGTCCTACTAATTACCGAGAACAAGCTCAGATTTACCGAGAACAACAGAGGACAACCGAGAACAAGCTCGGATTTACCGAGGACAACCGAGAACAAGCTCAATTCATCTCGGTTGTTCTCGGTAATTAGTAAGACCCCAGAGTATAAGCTTGAGAGTTTGATATTACCATATAATAACAGTCTTCAACACCCTTCACAATCCCTTCAACACCCTTCACAAGCTCTTTAACACCCTTCACGAGCTCTTCAACACCCTTCACAAGCTCTTCAACACCCTTCACAAGCTCTTCAACACCCTTCACAAATTCTTTAACACCCTTCACAAACTCTTCAACACCCATCACAAGCTCTTCAACACCTTATTGCAAATGTTGTTTCTCAACAAGATGATACATTAGAAATGTTTCAAATATTCTCCGAATGTTTAGTGGGAGAGTAAATATTGGGAGAATATCATGGAGAGGCTGGTAAGCACCTGCAGACTGGAGGCAAACATTAAGTTGCTCTGCTGGGTAAGAGAGCAGAGCTCTTTGACCACTCTGCTGACTGCAGCAGTTTTAAAGCTTTCTTTCACTGTAATTTTCTTATCCAGCAAAATATTGCGTAATATAGTTCGAATTTGAGCTTTGTCTTCTATAAGTTTAACAATTTTATAGTCCAGAATATAGATCAATGGAAATATTTTTCAAAGTAATATATTCTTTTCGTTGTGTGAGTAACAACTTTCCCTCAGGACTTTAAGTTATCTTGTTAAGTTAGTTTTGCTGTAACTTGGAAGATGTTGTTTGTAACAACAAACAATTTTTTTTCACTTTAGTTAAAACTTCGTAACTCCTTTAATAGATCTGAGAGTTAAGTTGTGTTATTAGTTGTTAATGTTTAACAGTCAAGTTGTGAATTATTGCCTTGTTACTGCGTGAAACTGTGTGTAGGTCCACATCACTGTAACCAGTGTCCGTGATGTAGGTCCACATCACTGTAGCCAGTGTCCGTGATGTAGGTCCACATCACTGTAGCCAGTGTCCGTGATGTAGGTCCACATCACTGTAGCCAGTGTCCGTGATGTAGGTCTACATCACTGTAGCCAGTGTCCGTGATGTAGGTCTACATCACTGTAGCCAGTGTCCGTGATGTAGGTCTACATCACTGTAGCCAGTGTCCGTGATGTAGGTCTACATCACTGTAGCCAGTGTCCATCACGTAGGTCTACATCACTGTAGCCAGTGTCCGTCACGTAGGTCTATATCACTGTAGCCAGTGTCCGTGACGTAGGTCTACATCACTGTAGCCAGTGTCCGTCACGTAGGTCTATATCACTGTAGCCAGTGTCCGTGACGTAGGTCTACATCACTGTAGCCAGTGTCCGTGACGTAGCTCTACATCACTGTAGCCAGTGTCCGTGACGTAGGTCTACATCACTGTAGCCAGTGTCCGTGACGTAGTTCTACCTCACTGTAGCCAGGGTCCGTGACGTAGGTCTACATCACTGTAGCCAGTGTCCGTGACGTAGTTCTACCTCACTGTAGCCAGGGTCCGTCACGTAGGTCTACATCACTGTAGCCAGTGTCCGTGACGTAGGTCTACATCACTATAGCCAGTGTCCGTGACGTAGTTCTACCTCACTGTAGCCAGGGTCCGTGACATAGTTCTACCTCACTGTAGCCAGGGTCTGTGACGTAGTTCTACCTCACTGTAGCCAGGGTCTGTGACATAGTTCTGCCTCACTGTAGCCAGGGTCTGTGACGTAGTTCTGCCTCACTGTAGCCAGGGTCTGTGACGTAGCTTTACCTCACTGTAGCCAGGGTCTGTGACGTAGTTCTGCCTCACTGTAGCCAGGGTCCGTGACTTAGTTCTACCTCACTATACCCAGAGTCTATGACGTAGTTCTACCTCACTGTAGCCAGGGTCTGTGACGTAGTTCTACCTCACTGTACCCAGGGTCCGTGACTTAGTTCTACCTCACTGTACCCAGGGTCTGTGACGTAGTTCTGCCTCACTGTAGCCAGGGTCTGTGACGTAGTTCTACCTCACTGTAGCCAGGGTCCGTGACGTAGTTCTACATCATGAGCTCAGCTCAGATAAGGTGTGAGTGAGAGAATGGGTGTGTGCGGAGAGTGTGCGCAGTGTGAGAAAAATCTTGCCTTATGCCGTATATTATAGGATAAACAAAGCTTTGATCGTGGAGTGTGGTTTAAAACAGCGATTTTGAGGTGTTTTATCAAGTGCTTTTCATGGTTTTATTGGCATTTTCTTGGTATCATTTGATTGAACTAAGATATACTACTGAAATGTTAATAATTTTATTTGGTTTCAGAAATGGAAGTAGCTTGAAATTGGGCTCAAATTAGCAAAAATATTCGTTTTTTCCCGATACCCTGTAAATCAGGAGTAATCTTTCCTGGTTATATTTTATTACGAGAAATAAAGTAAATATTCTATTTTTGTGTCAATAAGAATTCAAAATGTAAGGCAAATGTAATATAGGAATTGTCTGAAGTCTGCTGTTTTATAGACTATTTTTAAAGTGGTATTTTTTTCAATTTTTGTGCCAAACTGGCCAAATTACCGACTTCTGCGCATATATAGGGTAGTTGAAATAGTTGATTGGGCTGATTTTGGTGCTAATTCGATAGAACGGAAAACTTCCTGGAAACAGCTGACAATTCTGTCGAAATGAATAAAGAAATTGGGCTAAAATAGGACTCAAATTGGGCAAAATCGCCAATGCGTAAATTACACCTAGACCTAACTTTGCGTCTGTATAATTGCGTAAGTTTTCCATAAAATTTCATACGTTTGGTGACATTACTTTTAGAAAAAGATTCTCTTCCATTTCAAAAGATTTTTTTTGTGTGCAATAAAATGGACACTGAGAGCAATATTAATTTCTGGGTACTGGACGCAGAGAGGTTAGTGACGTTGATATTTTCTTGGTTCTCTTATAGACTGTACAACATGGCTGGCTCGGTTATTTCTCTTAAAAGTTTGACAGTGCCATATTAAAAATGATTTACACTATCAGCATATTGTAAATGATTTACACTATCGACATATTATAGATGATTTACACTATCGGCAAGTTGATGAGTATGACACATGCAACACTTGGAATCTTGATTTACGGTGAGCTTCGCTGTGTTGCGAGCTTCATCAGTCGAAGACGAGAGATGAATCACACTACTGGAGGCATCAGTGTTGCTGGAAGACTACTTGAAGTGGAGAAATAGTCTGATGTAGTCAGTGCATGACCGAGGGTGTTGGTAGTTTAATGTTGTCAGTTCACGACCGAGGGTGATGGTAGTTTAATGTTGTCAGTTCACGACCGAGGGTGATGGTAGTTTAATGTCGTCAGTTCATGACCGAGGGTGATGGTAGTTTAATGTTGTCAGTTCATGACCGAGGGTGATGGTAGTTTAATGTTGTCAGTTCACGACCGAGGGTGATGGTAGTTTAATGTTGTCAGTTCATGACCGAGGGTGATGGTAGTTTAATGTTGTCAGTTCACGACCGAGGGTGATGGTAGTTTAATGTTGTCAGTTCATGACCGAGGGTGATGGTAGTTTAATGTTGTCAGTTCATGACCGAGGGTGATGGTAGTTTAATGTTGTCAGTTCATGACCGAGGGTGATGGTAGTTTAATGTCGTCAGTTCACGACCGAGGGTGATGGTAGTTTAATGTTGTCAGTTCATGACCGAGGGTGATGATAGTCTGATATAATCAGTCCATCACGGAGGTTGATGATCTGATGACATCACACTACCTTTCCACTACGTCTACTTAGTCTTCCACCAACATTCATGTCTCCAGACTCCAGAAGTGCGATTCAACTTGGTATTCGACAGATGAAGGCTGAAGAGCAGGCGGCGAAACCAGTTGTCAATAAAGATTCCCAGTGCTGCACACCAATCTTCCTAGTCAAGAAAATAAGTAGATAATGGTATACAGGCAGATAAATAAGATACAAATAATACCGAAACATTTCGTCTACACAGTCGGAATAAGGAAGTTGCCAATATAGAGACAGCAGCAGTGTAGAGGTGAAGGTGATGTTGTCAGTCCATCAGCCTTGAAGGAGCAGTTTGAGGTGTTGGTTCCTCAACCCGGAGATGTGTCCTACTTGAGAGTCTGGCACCGGGCGAGGCTCGGGCATGAGGAAGAATAAAGCAGAGTTTAGTTGTGTTATTACGTTTAGAGTTTTAACAGTGACGTAAATATGACGTAAGTATGTTGCATTAAAGGTATTAATGAAGTAAGTATGCTGTATTAAAGGTAGAGTTACAGACAGTATATTTGGTTAAAGGACACAGATGCAAATCATGAGACATTGAATTGCGGAACGTTTCGCTCTCGTAAGCCTGACGAAGCTCCTGAAGACAGAAACATTGCGTCCCATTAGTTTCGCCTGTGTCCCTTTACCTAACATGTTATATGTTGATCAGTTAAACACATGTGCAACATCTGGGTTCCATTACTATGTACTTGACGTGTCACCAGTCAGTGGCTTCACCAGTACAATACAGAAGAGGGACTGATTAGGTAATCAGTCCCTCAGCCAAGGAGCAGGTGTTAAGTACCGCAGTTTTAATGGATGTGAAGCACAGACAGGAAGAAGTGAGCTTCACCTCATCGACTCCAGTATACAAGCTCACTTCTCTCACTTCTTCATGAAGACTGAGGTATCGACCACCTGCTCCAAGGTTCAACCCACTCATTACCTCATCTACTTCTCCAGTTTCTGTACTGATAACAAAAACACTGATTGGCGAAACATCAACACAATAAAGCTTCCAAGACGTTGCACGTGTGTCTTATTGATCACCTCGGCATTGCACGCCATTGATTTTCAACATGAAGAACGTTGTTTGCAACCTCAGTGAAACTGTGCGAATGGGGCTTCATAAGTCTAGTTGATGTTATGTTGTTGCTGCTGTCAGAGTCTGCATCATCAACCTCACTGCTGATTAACTGATCAGAACTGCGAAGTTCTACAGAACTGCGAAGTTCTACAGAACTGCGAAGTTCTACAGAACTGTGAAGTTCTACAGAACTGTGAAGTTCTACAGAACTGCGAAGTTCTACAGAACTGCGAAGTTCTACAGAACTGTGAAGTTCTACAGAACTGCGAAGTTCTACAGAACTGTGAAGTTCTACAGAACTGTGAAGTTCTACAGAACTGCGAAGTTCTGCACAACTGCGAAGTTTTGTAGAACTGTGATGTTCTACAGAACTGCGAAGTTCTACAGAACTGTGATGTTCTACAGAACTGTGATGTTCTACAGAACTGTGATGTTCTACAGAACTGCGAAGTTCTACAGAACTGCGAAGTTCTACAGAACTGCGAAGTTCTACAGAACTGTGAAGTTCTACAGAACTGTGAAGTTCTACAGAACTGTGAAGTTCTACAGAGCAGTGAAGTTCTGCAAGGTTAAAGAACTGATAACATTACCTTTAACCGTCTTGTGTTTACTGTAGTTCTCCAACTCTGAGGGACCGATTACCTTATGGGAGGGAGCATGGGTGGGAGTGGGACTGTGGTTGGGAGTGTTTGTGGGAGTGTGGGCAGCAGTGTAGGCGGAAGTGTGGGAGGGAGTGTTGGTAGGAGTGTGGCCGGAAGAATGGGATTATGGGCGTGAGTAAGGTGGGGGTGTGGGCTGGAGTGTAGGTGGAAGAGTGGACGTTTAGTGTGGGTGGGAGTGGGGTGGAATTATTGATAGTTGCAAGAGTGGGTGTGTGGGTAGGAAAGTTAGCAGTAGAGTAGGTGAGCTGTGGATGGGGGTGTGGGTGGGAATGTAGGCGGGAGAGTGGATGGGAGTGAGGGTGGGGAGCGTGGGTGGGAGTGTGGGAAAAGGAGTACAGTTGGGTATTTGCATGGGAGTGTGGGAGGGAATGTGGATGGGAGTGTGGGCGGGAGTGTGGGGTGGCAATGTGTTCGAGAGTGTGGGTGGGAGAGATGACTAGTGTGAGTAAAACTGGGTGCAGGAGTGTGGGCGGGAGAGTGGGTGAAAGTGTTTGTATGAGTGAGGGTGGGAGTGAGGGGCCTGAGAATAGGCGGAGTGTGGGTTAGAGCGTAGGCGGGTGTGTGGGTGGATGTGTGGGTGGAAGCGTAAGTGGGTGTATGGGCGGGAGTGTGAACAAAGGAGTTCACGGGAGTTTGAGTAAGACAGTGGATAGGAATGTGGAATAGGAGGAAAAAATTTTCCTGGGTAGAGGCATGGCTGACAAATAGGCAGCAGAGAGTTTGCATAAATGGGGAGAAATCAGAATGGGGGCACGTCACAAGCGGTGTTCCTCAGGGGTCAGTGTTGGGCGCATTGCTGTTCACAGTTTACATGAACGACATAGATGAGTGAATATATAGCGACATAAGCAAACTTGCTGATGACACCAAAATAGGCCGTCCAATTCATTCTAATGAGGACACTAGAGCACTCTAGGATGATTTGAATACACTGACGCAATGGTCGGAGAAGTGGCAGATGCAGTTTAAGAATGACAAATGCAAAGTTCTAAATGTTGGACAGGAAAATAACCATGCCACATATAAACTAAATAATGTAGATTTTAATACTACTGATTGCGAAAAGGATTTAGGAGTTCTGGTTAGCAGTAATCTAAAACCAAGATAAAAGTGCATTAGTGTTCGCAATAAAGCTAACAGAATTCTTGGCTTCATATCTAGAAGTATAAATAATAGTAGTCCTCAGGCTGTTCTTCAACTTTATATATACTTGGTTAAGCCTCATTTAGACTATGCTGCTCAGTTCTGGTCACCGTATTACAGAATGGATATAAATGCTCTGGAAAATGTACAGAGGAGGATGACAAAGATGATTCCATGTATGAGAAATCTTCCCTATGAGGATAGACTGAGGGCCATGAATCTGCACTCTCTCGAAAGACGTAGAATAAGGGGGAATATGATCGAGGTGTATAAATGGAAAACAGGAATAGATAAAGGGGATGTAAATAGCGAGCTGAAAATTTCCAGCCAAGACAGAACTCAAGTTGGAAAAATTCAGATTCAGGAAGGATATAGGAAAGCACTGACTTGGTAATAGAGTTGTGGATGAGTGGAACAAACAGTTATTGAGGCTAAAATGTTGTGTAGTTTTAAAAATAGGCTAGATAAATACATGAGTGGGTGTGGGTGAGTGTGAGTTGGACCTGACTAGCTTGTGCTGCTGGGTCAGGTGCCGTGCTCCTTCCTTGAGTGGAGGTGACCAGACTGGGTGGGTCATTGGGCTAATCCGGGGGTGGAGACATGGACCTGCTCCGCATGGGTCAGTAGGCCTGTTGCAGTGTTCCTTCTTTCTTATGTTCTTATGTGTATGGGTGGTACTGTGGGTGAGTGTGGGCATAAGCAGATGTATGAGTGGGATTTTGGGCGGGAGTGTGTGAGGAGGTGTGGGAGGGAGTGTGGACGGGAGTCTTGGTGGGAGTGTGGACGAAAGTGTGGGTGGCAGTTTCGGCGGGAGTGTGGCTGGGAATATGGGTGGGGGAGTGGATGGCAGAGTGGGCGAGAGTGTGGGCGGGAGTGTGTTCCAAAGTGTGTGTAGGAGTTATGGCGGGATACCTTCTGGAATGTGGCCATCTGTGTAGGTGGGAGTGTGTTGGAGTGTGGGTAGGAGAGTGGACAGGAGTATTGGTGGGAGTCTGGGTGAGGTGTGGGTGGGAGTGTGAACACGGCTTTGCTTGGGAAAGAGGACGGAAATGTTTGCAAGACTGTGGGTGGGAGTGGGAGTGGAAAAGTGAGCGGTGTGTGGGCAAAGGAATAAGCAGAAGTGTTGGCGACAGTGTGGATGAGGCTGGTCGGTAGTGTGGGCGGGAGAGAGGGCGTAAGTGTGGGCTGGAATATGGATGGGGTGTGGGCGGGAGTGTGGGAGGGAGAGTGGGCGGGTGTGAGGCTGGGTGAGTGGGAGTGTGAATAAGAACATAAGAACATAAGAAAGAAGGAACACTGCAACAGGCCTACTGACTCATGCGGAGCAGGTCCATGTTGTCCCCCCGGATTAGCTCAATGACCCACCCAGTCTGGTCACCTCCACTCAAGGAAGGAGCACGGCACCTGACCCAGCAGCACAAGCTAGTCAGGTCCAACTCACACTCACCCACACCCACTCATGTATTTATCTAGCCTATTTTTTAAAACTACACAAGGTTTTAGCCTCAATAACTGTACTCGGGAGTTTGTTCCACTCATCTACAACTCTATTACCAAGCCAGTGCTTTCCTATATCCTTCCTGAATCTGAATTTTTCCAACTTGAGTCCTGTCTTGGCTGGAATTTTTCAGCTCGCTATTTACAACCCCTTTATTTATTCCTGTTTTCCATTTATACACCTCGATCATATTCCCCCTTATTCTACGCCTTTCGAGAGAGTGCAGATTCAGGGCCCTCATTCTATCCTCGTAGGGAAGATTTCTCATACATGGGATCATCTTTGTCATCCTCATTTGTACGTTTTCCAGAGCATTTATATCGATTCTGTGACCAGAACTGAGCAGTATAGTCTAAATGAGGCCTAACTATATAGAGTTGAAGAACAACCTGAGGACTTCTATTAATTATACTTCTAGACATGAAGCCAAGAATTCTGTTAGTTTTATTGCAAACACTAATGCACTGTTGTCTTGGTTTTAGATTACTGCTAACCAGAACTCCTAAATCCTTTTCGCAATCAGTAGTATTAAGATCTACATTATTTAGTTTATATGTGGCATGGTTATTTTCCTGTCCAACATATAGAACTTTGCATTTGTCAATATTAAACTGCATCTGCCACTTCTCCGACCATTACATCAGTCTATTCGAATCATCCTGGAGTGTTCTAGTGTCCTCATTAGAATGAATTGGACGGCCTATTTTCGTGTCATCAGCAAATTTGCTTATGTCGCTATTTATTCCCTCATCTATGTCGTTTATGTAAATTGTGAACAACAAGGGGCCCAACACTGACCCCTGAGGAACACCGCTTGTGACGTGCCCCCATTCTGATTTCTCCCCATTTATGCAAACTCTCTGCTGCCTAGTTGTCAGCCATGCCTCTACACAGGAAAAAATTTCTCCTCGTATTCCGAGTGCCTTAAGTTTCCTCAATAGCCTCTGTTGTGGAACTCTATCGAAAGCCTTACTGAAGTCCATATACACAATATCATATTCATTACCATGATCTACCTCCTCAAACACCTTAGTGGAAAAAGTTAGTAATTTCGTAAGACAGGAACGCCCCTTTATAAAACCGTGTTGAGATTCATTAATCAATCTGTGCCTGTCAAGATGGCTACGAATTGCTTCGGCAATTATTGATTCCATAAATTTTCCCACTATGGAGTTAAGGCTTATTGGTCTATAGCTTGAAGCCAAGGACCTGTCACCTGCCTTGTAAATAGGTATTACATTTGCCATTTTCCACTTATCAGGCACTATGCCAGTTTGTAGTGATATGTTAAAAATATTAGCCAAGGGTATGCTAAGTTCTTCTGGGGCCTGGGGATTTGTTACGTTTTAGTTTCTCTATTTGTCTGAGGACCATGTCACTAGTTACAGCAATTGTACATAGTTTATTATCATCCTGTTCTACATAATCTATTTCAGGAATATTGCTAGTATTTTCCTGGGTGAAAACTGAGAGGAAGTAGGTATTGAGAATTTCACACATATCCTTATCACTGTCAGTGATCTGACCAGAGTTACTCTTAAGTGGGCCAATCTTGTCCCTAATCTTACTTCTGTATACCTGAAAGAACCCTTTTGGGTTAGTCTTTGAACCCCTTGTGACCTTAGCCTCATAATCCCTTTTTGCTTTTCTTATTCCTTCCTGTATTTCTCTCTTTAATTGAATACATTGATTTCTTAACTGCCCATCCCCTCTTTTGATTCACCTATATATGCCTCTCTTTTGACCAATGAGATGTTTTAATCTATTGTTCATCCAATTGGGATCACTTTTGTTAGATCTAATTTCCCTACTCGGAACAAAAGTTGTCTGGGCAGCTAGAACTATGCTCTGAAAAACGTCATATTGGCAACCAAGATCACCTACCTGACCCATAGTCAGAACATCCCAATTTAGCCCACCCAGGTAATTTTTCGGTCCCATGAAATCGGTCAAGCAAAAATCTGGGAAAGAGATTTGATTGCAGTTATCTGGGTAATTCCATGATATATTGAAACTAAGTGATTTGTGATCACTTTCCCCAAGCTCATCATTAACCTCAAGATTACTAATTAGTGAATCTTTGTTGGCAAGAACAAAGTCAAGGAGATTGTTTCCTCTAGTTGGTTCTGTCAAAACTTGTTCTAAAAAGCAATCCTGAATCATATCAAGAAAGTCACTAGACTCAAGATTTCCTGTCATATTATTCCAATTAATTTGTCTAAAGTTAAAATCTCCCATTATCACAACATTTTCATATCTAGATGCTTTATGAATTTCGTCCCATAACAGCTTACTGCACTCCCTATCAAGGTTTGGGGGCCTATAAATCACACTCAAAATTAATTTTCACGTCCCTCGAGAAACTGTCTATAAACAGATTCTGTGTTCGATGTTTCTAATCTTATATCATGTCTAAGACAACAATTTAAAGTTTCTCTGACTTACATCGCCACTCCACCACCCTTCCTGTTGACCCTAACAGTGTGGAATAGTTTATAGCCCTGTATGTTGCATTCAAAAGGCATTTCTCTATCTTTCAGGTTGAACCAGGTCTCTGTTATATCAATAATATCTATATTACCTACACTTGCAAGTAATCTTAGCTCATCTATCTTATTTCTTAGACTTCTACTATTTGTATAGTAAACCTTAAGGGAGCTAGTCACTCGTTACCCTCTACTATCTCTCTTTGTTTGTTGATCAGTTGATTAGCCATTACTAGCAACTTAATTTTGAATATTGTCTTTTAAACATATCCCTGAGGTATCCCGGTAATAACTACTGTTTTTAACCCTAATGCTGCAGCCTGATTGTTTCCCTCAAACACCCATACCTCTATAATCTATCAGTTTAAATTCCTAGACAAGTCATCAATTACCCTCTCAATCGAATTGGCTAATGCAACCATTCCATCCCCAGAGAGATGAGCCCCATCCCTTGTATACATATCACGTTTGCCAAAGAATAGGTCCCAGTTATCAATGAATGGGATTGCATGTTCCTTGCAGTACCTGTCTAACCAGCAATTTATACCAATTGCCCTAGACATCCATTCATTGCCCACTCCCTTTCTAGGCAAGATGCTACATATGACTGGGATCCCTCCCGTGGACCTAACTACTTCTATGGCTGACCTGTACTTATCCAGCAGCTCCTGTCTGCTGCCCTTCCCAATGTCATTACCCCCAGCACTAAGACAGATAATGGGCTTGTTCCCATTACCTGCCATAATATTATCCAACCTGCTGACTATGTCACCAACACCAGCTCCAGGAAGACACACCCTCTGTCTGGCCTTTCTGTCTCTGTTACAAAATGCATGGTCCATATATCTTACCGAGAATCGCCTACTATTAAAATATTCTTACCTTGATTAGCAAGGGAATCAGTGGTACCTCCAACCTCACTAACCACTGAAGTACATTCGTCTTGGAGAACAAAGAATCGATGTCTTACCTTCACATCTTTTCTATTAACTCTACTCATCTTCCTTCTTCCTGAACTGTGAAACACTTGCCACTTCAAGCTGCTGCCATTATCACTGCTGGTGACCATTTCCTCCTTACCAGCTAAATCCTTCTCACACTCCCAAACTCATCTATGCGAAGCTTCAGCCTCCTATTTTCCTCCTGAAGAAGTAGAATCTCCTTCTTCAACACTTGAACCTGAGATTCTAAAACACTACAACAAGCCATGGTGCTTGGTAACAGCCCACGCTAACTCCCAAGAGCTTAGGCAGGTATGACCACACGTGACCACTGACCTCAGTGTGGGCTCGAGTGTGGGTACGAGTGAGGGTGGGATGTGGGTTGGAGTGTGGGTGAGAGGTTGGAAGGGTAAGTGGGCGGTAGGATGAGTGGGTGTGTGGGTGTGAGATTGGGAGGAAGTGTAAGCACGAGACGGGCAGGTATCTAGGTGAGCTGTGGGTGGGAGAGTAGGTAGGATTGTGGGTAAGAGTGTTGGAGTGTAAGTGGGAGAGTGCGTTGTAGAGTTGCCGGTAGAGTGGGTGAGAGTATGGGAAACAGTGAGGGTGAGAGTGACACAGTGGGCGCGAGTATGGGTGATAGTGTGGGCGTGAGCGTGGCTGAACCTGTATTCGAGAATGTGAGAGGGAGTAGATGGCAATATAAGTGGGAGAGTGGGCTGGATTGCTGGGTAAAGTTTTAATGGAAGTGTTGGTGGGAGAGGTGGGCGGGAGTGTGTGACGACGAGTGGGTTGATGTGGGCGGGAGGGAGGCGGGGTGTGTGAACGGTAATGTGAGGGGGAATGTGGATAGAAATGTGGACAGGAGAATGAGTGGTAGAATGGGTGGGAGCGTGTTTGGCAGAGTGGGTGGGAATGTGTTTGGCAGAGTAGGCGGGAGTGTGTTTGGTAGAGTGGGTAGGATTGTGTCTGGTAGTGTGTGTAGGAGTGTGCCTGGTAGAGTGGGTGGGAGTGTGTGTGGTAGAGTGGGATGGAGTTTGTTTGGAAGAGTGGATGAAAGTGTGTCTGGAAGAGTGAGTGGGAGTGTGTCTGGTAGACTGGGTGGGACTGTGTCTGGTACAGTGGGTGGGAGTGTGTATGGTGCAATGGGTGGGAGTGTGTCTGGTAGAGTGGGTGGGAGAGTGTCTGGTAGACTGGGTGGGACTGTGTCTGGTACAGCAGGTGGGAGTGTGTATGGTGGAATGGGTGGGAGTGTGTCTGGTAGAGTGGTTGGGAGTGTCTGGTAGACTGGGTGGGACTGTGTCTGGTACAGTGGGTGGGAGTGTGTATGGTGGAATGGGTGGGAGTGTGTCTGGTAGAGTGGATGGGAGAGTGTCTGGTAGAATGAGAAGGAGTGTGTTTGGTAGTGTGGGTGAGAGTGTGTCTGGTAGAGTGGGTTGAGTGTGTCTGGTAGAGTGGGTGGGAGTGTGTCTGATAGAGTGGGTGGGAGAGTGTCTCGTAGAGTGGGTGGGAGTGTGTCTGGTAGAGTGGGTGAGAGTATGTCTGGTAGAGTGGGTGAGAGTATGTCTGGTAGAGTGGGTGGGAGTGTGTCTGGTAGAGTGGATGGGAGTATGTCTGGTAAAGTGGGTGGGAGTGTGTCTGGAAGAGTGGGTGGGAGTGTGTCCGGTAGAGAGGGTGGGAGTGTGTCTGGTAGAGTAGGTGGGAGTGTGTCCGGAAGAATGGCCAGGAGTGTGTCTTGTAGAGTAGGTAGGGGTGTGTTTGGTAGAGTGGGTACGAGTGTGTCTGGTAGAGTGGGTGGGAATGTGTCTGGTAGAGTAGTAGGGAGTGTGTCTGGTAGAGTGGGTGGGAGTGTGTCTGGTAAAGTGGGTGGAGTGTGTCTGTTAGAGTGGGTGGGGGGTGTCTGGTAGAGTGGGTGGGAGTTTGTCTGGTAGAGTGGGTGGGAGAGTGTCTGATAGAGTAGGTGGGAGTGTCTGGCAGAGAGGGTGGGAGTGTGTCTGGTAGAGTGGGTGGGAGTGTGTCTGGTAGAGTGGGTGGGAAAGTGTCTGGTAGAGTGGGTGGGAGTGTGACTGGTAAACTGTGTGGGAGTGTGCCTGGTAGAGTGGGAGAGAGTGTGTCTGGTAGAGTGGGTGAGGATGTGTCTGGCAGAGTGGGTGGGAGTGTGCCTGGTAGAGTGGGTGGTAGCGTGTATGGTACAGTGGGTGGGAGTGTGTCGGATAGAGTGCATGGGAGAGTGTCTGATAGAGTAGGTGGGAGTGTCTGGCAGAGTGGGTGGGAGTGTGTTTGGTAGAGTGGGTGGGAGTGTGTCTGGTAGAGTGGGTGGGAGTGTGACTGGTAGACTGGGTGGGAGTGTGCTTGGTAGAGTGGGTGGGAGTGTCTGGTAGAGTGGGTGGGAGTGTGTCTAGTAGAGTGGGTGGGTGTGTGTCTGGTAGAGTGGGTGGGTGTGTGTCTGGTAGAATGGGTGGGAGTGAGTCTGGTAGAATGGGTGAGAGTATGTTTGGGAGAGTGGGTGGGAGTGTGTCTGGTAGAGTGGGTGGGAGTGTGTCTGGTAGAGTAGGTGGGAGTGTGTCTGATAGAGTGGGTGGGATTGTGTCTGGTAGAGTGGGTGGGATTGTGTCTGGTAGAGTGTGTGGGAGAGTCTGGGAGAGTGGGTGGGAATGTGTATGGTAGAGTGGGTGGGAGTGTGTCTGGTAGAATGGGTGGGAGTGAGTCTGGTAGAATGGGTGAGAGTATGTTTGGGAGATTGGGTGGGAGTGTGTCTGGTAGAGTGGGTGGGAGTGTGTCTGGTAGAGTAGGTGGAGTGTGTCTGATAGAGTGGGTGGGATTGTGTCTGGTAGAGTGGGTGGGATTTTGTCTGGTAGAGTGGGTGGGAGTGTGTCTGGTAGAGTGGGTGGGAGTGTATCTGGAAGAGTGGGTGTGAGTGTGTATGGTAGAGTGGGTGGGAGTGTATCTGGAAGAGTGGGGTGAGAGTGTGTCTGGTGGAATGGGTGGAAGTGTATCTGGAAGAGTGGGTGGGAGTGTGTCTGGTAGAGTGGATGGGAGTGTGCCTGGTAGAATGGGCGGGAGTGTGTCTGGTAGAATGAGCGGGAGTGTGTCTGGTAGAATGGGTGGAGTGTGTCTGGTGGAATGGGTGGAAGTGTATCTGGAAGAGTGGGTGGGAGTGTGTCTGTAGAGTGGATGGGAGTGTGCTGGTAGAGTGGGTGGGAGTGTGTCCGGTAGAGTGGGTTGGAGTGTGACTGGTAGAGTGGTGGGAGTGTCTGTAGAGTTGGTGAGAGTGTGTCTGGTAGAATGGGCGGGAGTGTGTCTGGTAGAATGAGCGGGAGTGTGTCTGGTAGAATGGGTGAGAGTCTGTTTGGGAGAGTGGGTGGGAGTGTGTCTGGTAGAGTGGGTGGGAATGTCTGGTAGAATTGGTGGGAGTGTGTCTGGTAGAGTGGGTGGGAATGTCTGGTAGATGGGTGGGAGTGTGTCTGGTAGAGTGGGTGGGAGTGTGTCTGGTAGAGTGGGTGGGAGTGTCAGGTAGAGTGGGTGGGAGTGTGTCTGGTAGAGTGGGTGGGAGTGTCTGGTAGAGTGGGTGAGAATGTGTCTGGTAGAGTGGGTTACCTGTTTACCTGGAGGTTATTCCGGGGATCAACGCCCCCGCTGCCCGGTCCATGACCAAGGCTCCCGGTGGATCAGGGCCTGATCAACCAGGCTGTTACTGCTGGCCACACGCAGTCCAACGTACGAGCCACAACCCGGCTGATCCGGCACTGACTTTAGGTATCTGTCCAGCTCTCTCTTGAAGGCAGCCAGGGGTTTATTGGTAATTCCCCTAATGCTTAATGGGAGGCTGTTGAACAGTCTTGGGCCCCGGTCACTTATGGTGTTTTCTCTTAGTGTACCAATGGCGCCCCTACTTTTAATTGGGGGCATTTTGCATCGCCTGCCCAGTCTTTTACTTTCGTAGGGAGTGATTTCTGTGTGCAGTTTTGGGACCATTCCTTCCAGGATTTTCCAAGTGTAGATTATGATATATCTCTCCCTCCTGCGTTCCAACGAGGACAAGTTATGTGCTTCCAAGTGTTCCCAGTAGTTAAGGTGCTTGATAGAATTTATACGTGCAGTAAAGGATCTCTGTACACTCTCTAGATCTGCAATTTCACCTGCTTTGAATGGAGATGTTAATATACAGCAGTATTCCAGCCTAGAGAGAACAAGTGATTTGAAAAGGATCATCATTGGCTTGGCATCTCTCGTTATGAACGTTCTCATTATCCATCCTATCATTTTCTTTGCACTTGTGATCGTGGCACTGTTGTGATACTTGAAAGTGAGATCCTCAGACATTACTACTCCCAGGTCCCTTACATTATTTTTCCGCTCTATTGTATGGCCAGAGTTTGTAGTATACTCTGTTCTAGTTATTATCTCCTCCAGTTTTCCATAACTGAATAGTTGGAATTTGTCCTCATTGAACATCATATTGTTTTCCGTTGCCCACTGGAAAACTTTGTTTATATCTTCTTGGAGGTTAACCGCGTCCTCAGCAGATGACAGCCTCATGCAGATCCTAGTATCATCCACAAAGGATGATACGGTGCTGTGGTGTATATCTCTGTCTATGTCTGATATGAGGATGAGGAATAAGATGGGGGCGAGTACTGTGCCTTGTGGAACAGAGCTCTTCACTATGGCAGCCTCCCATTTAACTCTGTTGACCACTACTCTTTGTGTTCGATTTGTTAGGAAGTTGAAGATCCATCTCCCCACTTTCCCAGTTATTCCTTTAGCATGATCGCATTTGTCAAATGCTTTTGCAAAGTCTGTGTATATTACATCTGCATTCTGATTTTCTTCCAGTGCCTTCAAGGCCATATCATAGTGATTCAGTAGTTGTGAGAGGCAGGAGCGACCTGCCCTGAACCCATGTTGCCCTGGATTGTGCAGATTTTGGGAATCCAGGTGATTTGCAATCCTGCTTCTTAGCACTCTTTCAAAGATTTTTATGATGTGGGACGTCAGAGCTATTGGTCTATAGTTCTTAGCTAATGCTTTGCTGCCACCTTTATGGAGTGGGGCTACATCCGTTGTTTTAAATGACTGTGGAATTTCACCCATGTCCAAGCTCCTCCTCCATAGTATACTTAAGGCAGGGGAGAGGGGTTTCTTGCAGTTCTTAATAAATACAGAGTTCCACGAGTCTGGGCCCGGGGCTGAGTGCATGGGCATGTTGTCAATGGCTTTTTCAAAGTCTATCAGAGTGAGGGTAATGTCGGAAATCTGGCATACATTTATGGAGTTTTGAGGCTCATTCATGAAGAAATCATTTGGGTCGTCGATCCTCAGACTGATTAGTGGCTCACTAAACACAGAGTCGAGCTGGGATTTCAGTATTTCACTCACTTCCTTGTTGTCATCTGTATACGTCTCATCCTGTCTGAGTAAGGGACCATTACTAGATGTGGTATTTGCCTTGTTTTTGGCATATGAAAAGAAATATTTTGAATTTCTTTCAATTTCACTAATAGCTTTAAGCTCCTCCTGTCTCTCCTGGTTCCTGTAAGAGTCGTTTAACTTAAGTTCGATAGTTTCCACTTCCCTGGTCAGCGCCTCCTTTCGTGTATCAGATATTCTAGCACTCCTGAGGAGCTCAGTGACTCTTCGTCGTCTTCTGTAGAGGGAGCGTCTTTCTCTCTCCAGTTTACTCCTGCTCTTCTTCTTTCTTAGGGGAATATGCCTAGAACATGCTTCAGCTGCCAGAAAGTTGATCCTTTCAAAGCACTGGTTTGGATCCATGTTATTTAAGATATCTCCAAACATGTTCCATTTATGACATGGTTTACCTGGTCCCAGTTGATGTTCTTCTTGTTGAAGTTGTATTTTGTGAAGACATCTTCACAGGTACATGCATTCTGCTGATCAGGACCCTTATGCATGTACGTCTGGACTTCGATTAGGTTGTGATCGGAAATAGTTGTTTTTGATATTCTTATGTCTCTTATCAGGTCCTCATTATTTTTGAAGATAAGGTCAAGTGTGTTTTCTAATCTTGTTGGCTCCACTATCTGCTGGTGTGTTTTTCGCAGAGGCTTAGTAGCTCATGTGTGTGTGACCTTTCATCTGCGCTACCTCCGGGGATTGTTTCAGCTATAACATTATTTGCTGCATTCTTCCATTTTGTATGCCTTAGGTTGAAATCACCAGCAGTAAGATGTTTGGGGATGGTGCTGGAAGGTTTTCCAGACAGTAATCAATTTTCAGTAGTTGTTCCTTGAACTGTTGTGAGGTTGCATCTGGTGGCTTATATACAACCACAATGACTAGGTGGAGTGTGTCTGGTAGAGTGGATGGAAGTGTCTGGTAGAATGGGTTGGAGTGTGTCTGGTAGAGTGGGTAGGAGTGTGTCTGGTTGAGTGGGTGGGAGTGTGTCTGGTAGAGTGGGTGGGAGTGTCTGGTAGAGTGGGTGGGAGTGTGTCTGGTAGAGTGGATGGAGTGTGTCTGGTAGAGTGGTGGGAGTGTGTCTGGTAGAGTGGGTGGGAGTGTGTCTAGTAGAGTGGGTGGGAGTGTGTCTGGTAGAGTGGGTGGGAGTGTGTCTGGTAGAGTGGTTGGGAGTGTGTCTGGTAGAGTGGGTGGGAGTGTCTGGTAGTGTGGGTGGGAGTGTGTCTGGTAGAGTGGGTGGGAGTGTGTCTGGTAGAGTGGGTGGGAGTGTCTGATAGAGTGGGTGGGAGTGTCTGGGAGAGTGGGTGAGAGTGCCTGGTAGAGTGGGTGGGAGTGTCTGGTAGAGTGGGTGGGAGTGTCTGGTAGAGTGGGTGGGAGTGTTTGGTAGAGTGGGTGGGAGTGTCTGGTAGAGTGGGTGGGAGTGTCTGGTAGAGGGGGAGGAGTGTCTGGTAGAGTGTGTGGGAGTGTCTGGAAGAGTGGGTGGGAGTGTCTGGAAGAGTGGGTGGGAGTGTCTGGTAGAGTGGGTGGGAGTGTCTGGAAGAGTGGGTGGGAGTGTCTGGTAGAGTGGGTGGGAGTGTTTGGTAGAGTGTGTGTGTGTGTGTGTGTGTGTGTGTGTGTGTGTGTGTGTGTGTGTGTGTGGTGTGTGTGTGTGTGTGTGTGTGTGTGTGTGTGTGTGTGGTGTGTGTGTGTGTGTGTGTGTGTGTGTGTGTGTGTGTGTGTGTTGTGTGTGTGTGTTTGTTTTGTGGTGTGTGTGTGTGTGTGTGTGTGTGTGTGTGTGTGTGTGTGTGTGTGTGTATGTGTGTGTGTGTGTGTGTGTGTGTGTGTGTGTGTGTGTGTGTGTGTACTCACCTATTTGGGTTGCAGGGGTCGAGTCTTAGCTCTTGGCCCCGCCTCTTCACCGGTTGCTACTTGGCCCTCTCTCTCCCGCTCCATGAGCTTTATCAAACCTCGTCTTAAAACTGTGTATGGTTCCTGCCTCCACTACGTCATTTTCTAGGTTATTTCACTGCCTGACAACTCTATGACTGAAGAAATACTTCCTAATATCTCTCTGACTCATTTGTGTCTTCAACTTCCAATTGTGGCCTCTTGTTTCTGTGTCCCCTCCCTGGAACATCCTGTCTTTGTCCACCTTGTCTATTCCACGCAGTATTTTATATGTCGTTATCATGTCTCCCCTGACCCTCCTGTCCTCTAGTGTCGTCAGGCCGATTTCCCTTAATCTTTCTTCATAGGACATTTCCCTTAGCTCTGGAACTAACCTTGTCGCAAACCTTTGTACTTTCTCTAGTTTCTTGACGTGCTTAATCAAGTGCGGGTTCCAAACAGGTGCTGCATACTCCAGTATGGGCCTGACATACACGGTGTACAGTGTCTTGATCGATTCCTTACTAAGGTATCGGAATACTGTTCTCAGGTTTGCCAGGCGCCCATATGCTGCAGCAGTTATCTGATTGATGTGTGCTTCCGGAGACATGCTCGGTGTTATACTCACCCCAAGATCTTTCTCCTTGAGTGAGGTTTGCAGTCTTTGGCCACCTAGCCTATACTCTGTCTGTGGTCTTCTGTGCCCTTCCCCTATCTTCATGACTTTGCATTTGGCAGGATTAAATTCGAGAAGCCATTTGCTGGACCAGGTGTCCAGTCTGTCCAGGTCTCTTTGAAGTCCTGCCTGGTCCTCATCTGATTTAATTCTCCTCATTAACTTCACATCATCTGCAAACAGGGACACTTCTGAGTCTAACCCTTCCATCATGTCGTTCACATATACCAAAAATAGCACTGGTCCTAGGACCGACCCCTGTGGGACCCCGCTCGCCACAGGTGCCCACTGTGATACATCATTACGTACCATGACTCGTTGTTGCCTCCCTGTCAGGTATTCTCTGATCCATTGCAGTGCCCTTCCTGTTATATGCGCCTGATGCTCTAGCTTCTGCACTAATCTCTTGTGAGGAACTGTGTCAAAGGTTTTCTTGCAGTCCAAGAAGATGCAATCAACCCACCCCTCTCTCTCGTGTCTTCTGTTATTTTATCATAAAACTCCGAAAGGTTTGTGACACAGGATTTACCTTCCATGAATCCGTGCTAGTTGGCATTTATACTCTTGTTCCGTTCCAGGTGCTCCACCACTCTCCTCCTGATAATCTTCTCCATAACTTTGCATACTATACACGTCAATGACACAGGTCTATAGTTTAGTGCCTCTTTTCTGTCTCCTTTTTTAAAAATGGGAACTACATTTGCCGTCTTCCATACCTCAGGTAGTTGCCCAGTTTCCAGGGACGTGTTGAAGATTGTGGTAAGTGGCGCGCACAACATATCTGCTCCCTCTCTAAGGACCCACGGGAAGATGTTGTCTGGTCCCATTGCCTTTGAGGCATCGATGTCCCTTAGCAGTTTCTTCACCTCCTCCTCATCTGTATGTATGTCGTCCAACACTTGTTGGTGTATTCCTTGCTGGTGTCCCCATCTGGTTTGTCCCCCTAGAGTCCTTCCTGTCTCTACTGTAAATACTTTCTTAAATCTCGTGTTGAGCTCCTCACATATCTCTTGATCGTTTCTTGTGAGTTCTCCACCTTCTTTCCTCAGGCTTATCACCTGGTCCTAGACTGCTGTCTTCCTCCTAATGTGGCTATACAGCAGTTTCGGGTCAGATTTGACTTTCGATGCTATGTCGTTTTCATACTGTCGCTGGGCCTCACTCCTTATTTGTGCATACTCGTTTCTGGCTCTTCTACTAATCTTGTTTTCCTGGGTCCTATGCCTCCTGTACCTTCTCCATTCTCTGTTACACTTAGTTTTTGCCTCCCTGCACCTTCCGGTAAACCAAGGACTCGTTTTGGTCTTCCTATTATTTCTGTTTCCCTTGGGAACAAACCTTTCCTCTGCCTCCTTGCACTTTGTTGCCACATATTCCATCATCTCGTTTAATGATTTTCCTACCATTTCTCTGTCCCACTGAACCTCCTGCAGGAAGTTTCTCATACCTGTGCAGTCCCCCCTTTTATAGTTTGGCCTGTCCCTTTCAGTTCCTGTTACCTTCTCCACTTGTAACTCTACTATATAATCAAAACTCAGAACCACGTGATCGCTAGCTCCAAGGGGCCTCTCGTAAGTGATGTCCTCAATGTCTGAACTGCTCAGGGTGAACACAAGATCCAGTCTTGCTGGCTCATCCTCCCCTCTCTCTCTGGTTGTGCCCCTGACATTTTGATGAATGAGGTTCTCAAGTACCACATCCATCATCTTGGCTCTTGTGTGTGTGTGTGTGTGTGTGTGTGTGTGTGTGTGTGTGTGTGTGTGTGTGTGTGTGTGTGTGTGTGTGTGTGTGTGTGTGTGTGTGTGTGTATTTGTGTGTGTGTGTGTGTTTGTGTGTGTGTGTTTGTGTGTGTGTGTGTGTGTGTGTGTTTGTGTGTGTGTGTGTGTGCGTGTGTGTGTGTGTGTGTGTGTGTGTGTGTGTACTCACCTATTTGTGGTTGCAGGGGTCGATTCATAACTCCTGACCTCTTCTTTGAATGCTACTAGGTTATCTCTCTCTCCTTTCTCAATGAGCTTTATCTTACCTCGTCTTAAAATTATGTATGTTTTCTGCCTCCATTACGTCACTTTCCAGACAATTCCACTTTCTGACAACTCTCTAACTGAAGAAATACTTCCTAACATCCCTCTGGCTCATCTGAGTCTTCAACTTCCAACTGAGACCCTTTGCTTGTGTCCCATCTCTGGAACATCCTACCTCTATCCACCTTGTCAATTCCTCGCAGTGTTTTTTGTCATTATCACTTCTCTCTTAATTCTCATGTCCTCCACTGTTGTCAGGCCGATTTCCCTTAAGCTTTCTTGGTAGGACATTTTCCTTAGCTCAGGGATTAGTCTCCTTGCAAAACCTTTGCACTTTCTCTAATTTCTTAATGTGTTTGACCAGGTGTGGGCTCTAAACTGGCACCGCATACTCTGTACACAGTATACAGAGTCTTGAACGATTCCTTACTAAGGTATTGGAACGCTATTCTTAAGTTTGCCATGTGCCCATATGTTGCAGTAGTTATCTGGTTGATATGCGCCTCGGGAGATGTGCTCGGTATTATACTCACCCCGAAGATCCTTTTCCTTGAGCGAGGTTTGTAGTCTTTGGCCTCCTAGCCTATACTCTGTCTGCGGTCTTCTTTACCCTTACCCGATCTTCATGACTTTGCATTTGGCGGGTTAAATTCGATTTGCCAATTGCTTGACCAGGCTTGCAGCCTGTACAGGTTTTTTTGTAGTCCTGCCTGATGCTCATCCGATATAATTTTTCTCATTAACTTCACATCATCTGCAAACGGGGACTCTTCTGTGTCTATCTCTTCCGTCATGTCATTCACACATTCCAAAACAACACTGGTAATAAGGTTGACCCCTGTGGAACACCGCTCGTTGTTAGCGCCCACGCTGATTCCTCGTCACGTACCATAACTCGTTGTTGCCTCCCTGTCAGGTATTCTCTGATACATTACAGGGCCTTTCCTGTTATGAGTGCCTGATCCTCTAGCTTTTGCACGAATCTCTCTTGAGGAACTGTGTCGGAGGCCATCATGAAGTTAAAGAAAATGCAAAATACCCACCTCTCTCTCTCTTTCTTGTCTTCCTTTAAATTGTCATAAAACTCCAGTAGGTTTGTGACTAAATTTCCCTTTAGTGAAATCGTGCTGGTTGTCGTTTGTACGCTAGTTCCTTTCTAGGTGCTCCACCACTCTCCTCCTGATAATCTTCTCCATGACTATGTATATTCACATGTCAGTGACACTGATCTGTTCTTTACTGCCTCGTGTCTGTCTCCTTTCTTAAAAATTAGGAATAAATTTGTCGTCTTCCATAACTCAGACAGTAGCACAGTTTCAATGGATGTGTTGAAGATTGTTGTGTGTGTGTGTGTGTGTGTGTGTGTGTGTGTGTGTGTGTGTGTGTGTGTGTGTGTGTGTGTGTGTGTGTGTGTGTGTGTGTGTGTGTGTGGATTAGGTATGATCAACACAGTTAAGGTTCAGCTGGAACACAGTATGGGGGGTCCCGGTTAATTTCTTAAATAACGTTTGTGTGGCCTATCATGTGATGTGCTAGTTGATGACCTGACCTCAATGTTATTGATAACTTCCTATCATGTGATGTGCTTGTTGATGACCTGACCTCAATGTTATTGATAACTTCCTATCATGTGATGTGCTTGTTGATGACCTGCCCTCAGTGTTATTAATAACTTCCTATCATGTGATGTGCTAGTTAATGACCTGCCCTATATGTTATTGATAACTTCCTATCATGTGATGTGCTTGTTGATGACCTGCCGTCAGTGTTATTAATAACTTCCTATCATGTGATGTGCTAGTTGATGACCTGCCCTCAGTGTTATTGATAACTTCCTATCATGTGATGTGCTAGTTGATGACCTGCCCTCAGTGTTATTGATAACTTCCTATTATGTGATGTGCTTGTTGATGACCTACCCTCAATGTTATTGATAACTTCCTATCATGTGATGTGCTAGTTGATGAACTGACCTCAATGTTATTGATAACTTCCTGTCATGTGATGTGCTACTTGATGACCTGCCTTCAGTGTTACTGATAACTTTCTGTCATGTGATGTTCTAGTTGATGACTTGCTCCCTGTGTTATTGATAACTTTCTGTCACGTGATGTGCTAGTTGATGACCTGCCCTCAGTATTATTGATAACTTCCTAACATGTAATGTGCTAGTTGATGACCTGCCCTCAGTGTTATTGATAACTTCCTATCATGTTATGTGCTAGTTAATAACCTGCCCTCAGTGTTATTGATAACGTCCTATCATGTGATGCGCTAGTTGATGGCCTGCCCTCAGTGTTATTGATAACTTTCTATCATGTGACGTGTTAGTTGATGACCTGACCTCAATGTTATTAACTTCCTGTCACGTGATATGCTAGTTGATGACCTGACCTCAATGTTATTGATAACTTCCTGTCATGTGATGTGTTATTTGATGACCTGCCCTCAGTGTTATTGATAACTTCCTGTCATGTGATGTGCTAATTGATGACCTGCCCTCAGTGTTAATGATAACTTCCTGTCATGTGATGTGCTAGTTGATGACCTGACCTCAATGTTATTGGTAAGTTCCTGTCTTGTGATGTGCTTGTTGATGACCTGCCCTCAGTGTTATTGATAACTTCCTGTCATATGATGTGCTAGTTGATGATATGCCCTCAGTGTTATTGATAACTTCCTATCATGTGATCTGCTAGTTGATAACCTGACCTCAATGTTATTGATAACTTCCTGTCATGTGATGTGCTAGTTGATGACCTGCCCTCAGTGTTATTGATAACTTCCTATCATGTGATGTGCTAGTTGATGCCCTTCTCTCGATGCTATTGATAACTTCCTGTCATGTGATGTGCTAGTTGATGACCTGCCCCAGTGTTATTGATAACTTCCTATCATGTGATGTGCTAGTTGATGCCCTTCTCTCGATGCTATTGATAACTTCCTGTCATGTGATGTGCTAGTTGATGACCTGCCCTCAGTGTTATTGATAACTTCCTATCATGTGATGTGCTAGTTGTTGCCTGCCCTCAGTGTTATTAATAAATTCCTGTCATGTGATGTGCTAGTTGATGACCTGCTCTCAGTGTTATTGATAACTTCCTATCATGTGATGTGCTAGTCGATGACCTGCTCTCATTGTTATTGATAACTTCCTATCATGTGATGTACTAGCTGATGACCTGACCTCAATGTTATTGATAACTTCCTGTCATGTGATGTGCTAGTCAATGACCTGCCCTCATTGTCATTGATGACTTCCTATCATGTAATGTGCTAGTTGATGACCTGCCCTCAGTGCTATTGATAACTTCCTATCATGTGATTTGCTAGTTGATGACCTGCCCTCGGTGTTATTGATAACTTCCTGTCACGTGATGTGCTAGTTGAGGACCTGCCCTCAGTATTATTGATAACTTCCTATCATGTGATGTACTAGTTGATGACCTGCCCTCAGTGTTATTGATAACTTCCTGACATGTGATGTGCTAGTTGATGACCTGCCCTCAGTGTTATTGATAACTTCCTGTCATGTGATGTGCTAGTTGATGACCTGCCCTCAGTGTTATTGATAACTTCCTGACATGTGATGTGCTAGTTGATGACCTGCCCTCAGCGTTATTGATAACTTCCTCTCTCAATCACCCTTCCCCTTCCACTCCAGGTCTAGGTGAACCTGATCCAACACCTTGCGTTTTAGGTGAACCTGATACAACATTACCACCTGATCCTCCCGGTGCAGGTCTACCTGTTCCAACATTACCGCCTGATCCTACCGTTCTAGGTGAACCTTATCCAGCATCACCACCTGATCTGCTAGGTGAGGTGGTCAGGAATCCTGCGCACAGCAGTGATGTAAATCAATGGATTTTAAACCTTCGAGCTTTTTTAGAGATAAGTTAACCAGTAAATTATTGTTAGTACTGTGTAAGTCTGGCACCTGAGGAGTTATAATTGCGGCGTCGTCAGGACAAAGCTCTACACAAACATAATTTGATAAAGCTCTACATAGAAGGACGACTTGAATAAGGTCTACACAACCTTAACTTGATGATGGTCTACACAACCTTAACTTGATGATGGTCTACACAACCTTAACTTGATGATGGTCTACACAACCTTAACTTGATGATGGTCTACACAACCTTAACTTGATGATGGTCTACACAACCTTAACTTGATGATGGTCTACACAACCTTAACTTGATGATGGTCTACACAACCTTAACTTGATGATGGTCTACACAACCTTAACTTGATGATGGTCTACACAACCTTAACTTGATGATGGTCTACACAACCTTAACTTGATGATGGTCTACACAACCTTAACTTGATGATGGTCTACACAACCTTAACTTGATGATGGTCTACACAACCTTAACTTGATGATGGTCTACACAACCTTAACTTGATGAAGGTCTACACAAACTTAACTTGATGAAGGTCTACACAACCTTAACTTGATGATGGTCTACACAACCTTAACTTGATGATGGTCTACACAACCTTAACCTGATGATGGTCTACACAACCTTAACTTGATGAGTCTCCCAAAACCTTAACTTGATGATGGTCTACACAGCCATAACTTGATAAAGCTTTACACAGCCATAACTTAATAAAGTTCTACACAACTATAACTTGATAAAGCTCTATACAACCATAACTTGATAAAACTACACAGAGTGAGTGCTTGATGAAGCTCTACACAGAGAGACGACTTGATAAAGCTCTAGACAGTAATAACCTGATAAAGCTATACACAGAGCAACGACTTGGTAAAGCTCTGACAGCCAAAATTTTGCAAAGTCTAAAAGAGTGATGATTTGATAAAGTGTGAGCAGTGGCATTGTTTGAAAAGCTCTACACAGGCGTGAATTTATAAAGATCTATACAAAATAATGAACTGATAAAGCTTTATGCAGTTATGACTTCATAAAGCTCTACACAAGCTCATAATTTGTTAAAGCAATCCACTGCCATTAGTGGATACAGCTCTACACAGAGTAATGATACCTTGATTGGATAAAGCTCTAAATTTGATAAAGCTCTAAACATTTGCCATGACTTAAATAAAACTCTGTTACGGCTTAATTGTAAAGCTCTAAGTAGTTAGGACTTCATGAAGTCTATCAGGGAATAACTTGATAAGCTCAACAAAAGAATCATACCTTATAAGTTGCCCCGAAAAGTAAAGACTTGATAAGCTCTACACAATCAAGACTTGATGAAGCTCTACACAGTCAAAACTTGACAGAGCTCTATGCTGTAATAAATTGATCAAGCTCTACACAGTCAATATTTGATAAAGCTCTATGTAGTCATAAATTGATAAAGATCTACACAGTCAAGATTTGATGAAGCTCACAAAAGTCAAGACTTGATAAAGCTCTAAGCAATCATAAATTGATAAAGCTCTAGGCAGACAAGACTTGATAAAGCTCTGTGTAGTCATAAATTGATAAAGCTCAACACAGTCAAGATTTGATAAAGCTCTACACAGTCAATACTTAATAAAGCTCTATGCACTCATAAATTGATAAAGCTCTACACAGTCAAGACTTGGTAAAGCTCTACATAGTTACAACCTCATAAAGCTCTACACAGTCAATATTGATAAAGCTCTACACAGTTAAGACTTGATAAAGCTCTACATAGTTATAACTTGACAAAGCTCTACAGAGTGACGAATTGCTAAAGCTCAACACAATCAAATCTTAATAAAGCTCTACACAGTAATAAACTGGTAAAGCACGAAGCTGTCATAACTTGATTAACCTTACACTGCCTTAAATTGATAAAGCTCCCTACAGTCATAACATGATAAAGCTCTACGCAGTCAAAAATTGATAAAGCTCTACACATTTATAAATTGATAAGGCTCTACACCTTGATCAATTGATGAAGCTCTACACAATCATAACTTGATAAAGCTCTACGCAGTCTTTAATTTTTAAATCTCTTACAAGAACCAATCATCGTAAGGATCAAATTACATTCATTATATTGTGTCTTTCCTTCTTTAAATGAAAAAGTGAAGTCAAAATGTACCCAAATTGGCAACAACTCACAACTAACTCACAATACCGTGACTAACAACTCACAACTAACCCACAATACAGTGACATAACAACTCACAACTAACCGACAATACCGTGACTAACAACTCACAACAAACCCCACAATACCGTGACTAAACAACTCAACAAACTAACCCACAATACCGTGACTAAAACTCACAACAAACCCCACAATACCGTGACTAACAACTCAAAAACTAACCACAATACCGTGACTAACAACTCACAACTAACACAATACGTGACTAACAACTCACAACTAACTCACAATAAGTGACTAACAACTCACAACTAACCCACAATCCCGTGACTAACAACTCACAACTAACCCACAATACCGTGATAAAAACTCACAACTAACCACAATACCGTGACTAACAACTCACAATAACCCACAATCCCGTGACTAACAACTCACAACTAACCACAATACAGTGACTAACAACTCACAACAAACCCCACAATCCCGTGACTAAAAACCCACTCCCCACCACCCCCCCCCCCAACTAACCCACAATACGTGATAACAACTCACAACTAACCACAATCCCGTGACAAAACAACTCACAACTAACCCACAATACGTGACTAACAACTCACAACTAACCCACAATACCGTTGACTAACAACTCACAATTTAACCCACAATCCCGTGACTAACAACTCACAACTAACCACAATACCGTGACTAACAACTCACAACTAACCCACAATCCCGTGACTAACAACTCAAAAACTAACCCACAATACCGTGACTAAAAAAACTCACAACTAACCCAAATACCGTGACTAACAATCACAACTAACCAACAATACCGTGACAAAAACAACTCACACAAACCCACAATACCGTGACTAACAACTCACAACTAACCCACAATACCGTGACTAACAACTCACAACTAACCCACAATACCGTGACTAACAACTCACAACTAACCCACAATACCGTGACTAACAACTCACAACTAACCACAATTAAAATAAACTACCACAACTCACAACTAACCCCAATACAGTGACATAACAACGCACACTAACCCACATCCGTGACTACAACTCACAATTACCCACAATACAGTGACTAACAACTCACAATTAACCCACAATACCGTGACAAACAACTCACAACTAACCCACAATACCGTGACATAACAACTCAAAACTAACCCACAATACCGTGACTAACAACTCACAACTAACCCACAATACAGTGACTAACAAAACTCACAATTAACCACAAAAACCGTGACAAAACAACTCACAACTAACCCACAATACCGTGACTAACAACTCACAACTAACCCACAATACAGTGACATAACAACTCACAACTAACCCACAATACCGTGACTAACAACTCACAACTAACCCACAATACAGTGACTAACAACTCACAACTAACCCAAATCCGTGACAAAAACTCACAACTAACCACAATACCGTGACTAACAACTCACAACTAACCCACAATACCGTGACTAACAACTCAAAACTAACCCACAATACCGTGACTAACAACTCACAATAACCCACAATACCGGGGACTAACAACTCACAACAAACCCCAAAAATACCGTGACTAACAACTCACAACTAACCCACAATACCGTGACTAAAAAATCACAACTAACTCACAATCCCGTGACTAACAACTCCAACTAACCCACAATACGTGACTAACCATCACAACTAACTCACAATACAGGAAACAACTCACAACTAACCGCCAATACCGTGACTAACAACTCAAACTAACCTAAAATTTACCGTCACTAACAAACTCAAAAACTAACCCACATACCGTGACATAACAATCACAACTAACCCACAATCCCTGGACTAAAAAACTCACAACTAACCCACAATACAGTGACTAACAATCACAACTAACCCAAAATTTACCGTGACATAACTCACAACTAACCCACAATACCGGGGTAAAACTACAACTAACCCACAATACCGTGACTAACAATCAAAACTAACCACAATACCGTGACAAACAACTCACAACTAACCCACAATACCGTGACAAACAACTCAAAACTAACCCACAATACCGTGACTAACAACTCACAACTAACCCACAATACGTGACTAACAACTCACAACTAAACCCACAATACGTAAATAACAACTCACAACTAACCCACAATACCGTGACTAACAACTCACAACTAACCACAATCCCGTGACTAACAACTCAAAACTAACCCACAATACCGTGACTAACAACTCACAACTAACCCACAATACAGTGACTAACAACTCACAACTAAACCACAATACCGTGAATAACAACTCACAACTAACCCACAATACCGTGACTAACAACTCACAACTAACCCACAATACCGTGACAAACAATTCAAACTAACCCCACAAAAAACGTGACTAACAACTCACAATAACCCACAATACCGTGACTAACAACTCACAACTAACCCACAATACCGTGACTAACAACTCAAAACTAACCCACAATACCGTGACTAACAGCTCACAACTAACCCAAAATACCGTGACTAACAACTCACAACTAACCCACAATACCGTGACTAACAACTCACAACTAACCCACAATACCGTGACTAACAACTCACAACAAAACCCACAATACCGTGACAACAATAAACAACTAACCCACAATACCGTGACTAAAAACTCACAAACTAACCACAATATCGTGCTAACAACTACAACTAACCCACAATAACCGGGGATATAACAACTCACAACTAACCACAATACCGTGACATAACAACTCAAACTAACCCAAAATTACCGTGACTAACAATCAACTAACCCACAATACCTTTGATAACAACTCACAACTAACCCACAATTACCGTGATAACAACTCACAACTAACCCACAATGCCGTGACTAACAACTCAAAAACAAACCCACAATACCGTGACTAACAACTCACAACTAACCACAATCCGTGACTAACAACTCACAACTAACCCACAATACCGTGACTAACAACTCACAACTAACCCACAATACCGTGACTAACAACTCACAACTAACCCACAATACCGTGACTAACAACTCACAACTAACCCACAATACCGTGACTAACAACTCACAACTAACCCACAATACCGTGACTAACAACTCACAACTAACCCACAATATCGTGACTAACAACTCACAACTAACCCACAATACCGTGACAAAACAACTCACAACTAACCCACAATTACCGTGACTAAAAACTCAAAAACTAACCCACATACCGTGATAACAAATCACAACTAACCCACAATACCGTGACTAACAACTCACAACTAACCCACAATACCGTGACATAACAACTCACAACTAACACACAATACCGTGACAAAAAACAACTAAACATAAACTAACCCAAAATACCGTGACTAACAACTCAAAACTAAACCACAATGCCGTGACTAACAACTCACAACTAACTCACAATACCGTGACATAACTCACAACTAACCCACAATACCGTGACTAACAACTCAAAACTAACCCACAATACCGTGACATAACAAACTCATAACTAACCCAAAATACCGTGATAACAACTCAAAACAAACCCCACAATACCGTGACTAACAACTCACAACTAACCCACAATACCGTGACATAACAACTCACAACTAACCCACATTACCGTGACTAACAACTCACAACCATCCCACAATACCGTGATATAACTACTTACAACTAACCCACAATACCGTGACTAACAACTCACAACTAACTCACAATACCGTGACTAACAACTCACAACTAACCCACAATACCGTGACTAAAAACTCACAACTAACCCACAATACCGTGACAAACAACTCACAACTAACCCACAATACCGTGACATAACAACTCACAACTAACCCACAATACAGTGACTAACAACTCACAACTAACTCACAATACCGTGACTAACAACTCTCAACTAACCAACAATACAGTGACTAACAACTCACTATTAACCCACAATACCGTGACATAACAACTCACAACTAACCCACAATACCGTGACTAACAACTCACAACTAACTCACAATAAAGTGACTATCAACTCACAACTAACCCACAATACAGTGACATAACAACTCACAACTAACCCACAATACAGTGACTAGCAACTCACAACTAACCCACAATACAGTGACTAACAACTCACAATTAACCCACAATACCGTGACATAACAACTCACAACTAACCCACAATACCGTGACTAACAACTCACAACTAACCCACAATACAGTGACTAACAACTCACAACTAACCCTCAATACCGTGACATAACAACTCACAACTAACCCACAATACAGTGACTAACAACTCACAACTAACTCACAATACAGTGACTAACAACTCACAACTAACCCACAATACCGTGACTAACAACTCACAACTAACCTACAATACCGTCACTAACAACTCACAACTAACCCACAATACCGTGACATAACAACTCACAACTAACCCACAATACCGTGACTAACAACTCACAACTAACCCACAATACAGTGACAAACAACTCACAACAAACCCACAATACCGTGACAAAAACTCAAAAACTAACCACAATTCCCGTGACTAACAACTCACAACTAACCACAATACCGTGACTAACAACTAAAAACTAACCCACAATACCGTGACTAAAACTCACAATAACCCACAATACCGGGGACTAACAACTCACAACTAACCCACAATACCGTGACTAAAAAACTCACAACTAACCACAATCCCGTGATTTAACAATCACAACTAACTCACAATACCGTGACTAACAACTCACAACTAACCCACAATACCGTGACTAACCACTCACAACTAACCCACAATACAGTGACTAACAACTTACAACTAAACCACAATACCGTGACTAACAACTCACAAACTAACCAACAATACCGTGACTAACAACTCAAAAAACTAACCCACAATACATGACTAACCAACTCACAACTAACCCACAATACCGTGACTAAAAAACTCACACTTACCCAATACCGTGACAAAACAATCACAACTAACCCACAATAAGTGACTAACAACTCACAACTAACCCAAATACCGTGACTAACAACTCAAAACTAACCCACATACCGTGACTAACAACTCACAACAAACCCCAAACAATACCGTGACTAACAACTCAAAAACTAACCCACAATCAGTGACTAACAACTCACAACTAACCCACAATACCGTGACTAAACAACTCACAACTAACCCGCAATACAGTGACTAACAACCCACAACTAACTCACAATACCGTGACTAACAACTCACAACTAACCCACAATACCGTGACTAACAACTCACAACTAACCTACAATACCGTGACTAGCAACACACATCTAACCCACAATACCGTGACATAACAATTCGCAACTAACCCACAAAACCGTGACATAACAACTCACAACTAACCCAAAATACGTGACTAACAATCAAAACTAACCCACAATACCGTGACTAAAACTCAAAAATAACCCAAAATACCGTGACTAACACTCACAACAAACCACAATACGTGACTAACAATCACAACAAACCCCACAATACCGTGAACTAAAAACTCACAACTAACCAACATACCGTGACTAACAACTCACAACAAACCCAAACAATCCCGTGACTAACAACTCACAACTAAACCACAATACAATGACTAACAATCACAACTAACCACAATACAGTGACTAACAACTCACAACTAACCCACAATACCGTGACTAACAACCCCACATCTAACCCCAATACCGTGACTAAAACTCACAACTAACCCACAATACCGTGACTAACAAACTCACAACTAACCCACAATCCGTGACAAACAACTCACATCTAACCACAATACCGTGGACTAACAACTCACAACTAACCCCCCAATAACGTGACTAACAACTCACAACTAACCCACAATAACGTGACTAACAACTCACAACTAACCCACAATACCGTGACTAACAACTCACAACTAACCCACAATAACGTGACTAACAACTCACAACTAACCCACAATACCGTGACTAACAACTCACTACTAATCCACAATAACGTGACTAACAACTCACAACTAACCCACAATACCGTGGACTAACAACTAACAAACTAACCCACAATAACGTGACTAAAAAACTCACAACAAAACCCACAATACAGTGACTATCAACTCACAACTAACCCACAATACCGAGACTTAACTCACAAATAACCCACAATACCGTGACTAACAACTCACAACTAACCCACAATACCGTGACTAACAACTCAAACAAACCCCACAATAACGTGACTAAAAACTCACTACTAATCCACAAAAACCGTAAATAACAACTCAAAAACTAACCCACACCGTGACTAACAACTCACAACTAACCCACAATACCGTGACAAACCCAACTCACAACAAACCCCACAAACAGTGACTAACAACTCACAACTAACCCACAATACCGTGACTAACAACTCAAAAATAACCCACAATATCGTGACTAACAACTCACAATTAACCCACAATACTGTGACTAAAAACTCACAACAACCCCACAATATCGTGACAAAACAACTCACAACAAACCCCACAATACTGTGACTAACAATCACAACTAACCCACAATATCGTGACTAACAACTCACAATTAACCCAATACCGTGACAAAACAATCACAAAAACCCAAAATTTACCGTGACATAACAACTCAAAACTAACCCACAAAACCGTGACTAACAAATCACAACTAACCCACAATACCGTGACTAACAACTCACAACTAACCCACAATACCGTGACATAACAACTCACAAACAAACCCCACAATACCGTGACATAACAACTCATAACTAACCCAAAATTTACCGTGACTAACAATCCAAATTAACCCAATGCCGTGACTAACAACTCAAACTAACCCACAATCCCGTGACATAAAACTCACAACTAACCCACAATACCGTAAACTAACAACTCACAACTAACCCACAATACCGTGACATAACAACTCACAACTAACCCACATTACCGTGACTAACAACTCACAACTAACCCACAATACCGTGACTAACAACTCACAACTAACCCACAATACCGTGACATAACAACTCACAACTAACCCACAATACCGTGACTAACAACTCACAACTAACCCACAATACCGTGACTAACAACTCACAACTAACCCACAATACCGTGACTAACAACTGACAACTAACCCACAATACCGTGACATAACAACTCACAACTTACCCACAATACCCAACTAACCCACAATACCCAACTAACCCACAATACCGTGACATAACAACTCACAACTAACCCACAATACCCAACTAACCCACAATACCCAACTAACCCACAATACCCAACTAACCCACAATACCGTGACATAACAACTCACAACTAACCCACAATACAGTGACTAACAACTCCCAACTAACCCACAATACCGTGACTAACAACTCACAACTAACCCACAATGCCGTGACTAACAACTCACAACAAACCCACAATACCGTGACTAACAACTCACAACTAACTCACAATAAAGTGACTAACAACTCACAACTAACCCACAATACAGTGACTAACAACTCACAACTAACCCACAATACCGTTACTAACAACTCACAACTAACCCACAATACCGTTACTAAACAACTCACAACAAACCCCACAATACCGTGACTAACAACTCACAACAAACCCCCACAATCCCGTGACTAACAACTCACAACTAACCCACAATACAGTGACTAACAACTCACAACAAACCCCACAATACCGTGACTTAACAACTCACAACTAACCCACAATACAGTGACTAACAACCCACAACTAACTCACAATACCGTGACTAACAACTCACAACTAACCCACAATACCGTGACTAACAAACTCACAACTAACCCACAAAAACCGTGACATAACAACTCACAACTAACCCACAATACCGTGACATAACAACTCACAACTAACCCACAATACCGGGGACTAACAACTCACAACAAACCCCACAATACCGTGACAAACAACTTACAACTAACCCAAATACCGTGACTAACAACTCACAACTAACCCACAATACCGTGACTAACAACTAAACAACTAACCACCCAATACCGTGACTAATAACTCACAACTAACCCAAAATACCGTGCCCTAACAACTCACAACTAACTCACAATACTGTGACTAACAACTCCAACAAACCCCAAAATTTACCGTGACTAACAACTCACAACTAACCCACAATACAGTGACTAACAACTCACAACTAAACCACAATACCGTGACTAACAACTCACAACTATCCCACAATACCGTGACTAGCAACTCACAACTAACCCACAATACCGTGCTAACAACTCACAACTAACCCACAATAGCGGGGACGCAACTCACAACAAAACCACAATACCGTGACTAACAACTCACAACTAACCCACAATACCGTGACTAACAACTCACAACTAACCCACAATACAGTGACTAACAACTCACAACTAACCCACAATACCGTGACTAACAACTCACAACTAAACCCACAATACCGTGATAACAACTCACAACTAACCCCAATACGTGACTAACAATCACAACTAACCCAAAATACGTGACATAACAACTAACAACTAACCACAATACCGTGACTAACAACCCCACAACTAACCCCAAACCGTGACTAACAACTCACAACTAACCCAAAATTTACCGTGACTAAAACTCACAACAAACCCCACAATACCGTGACTAACAACTACACTAACTCACAATACCGGGGATAACAATCACAACAACCACAATACCGTGACTAACAACTCACAACTAACCCACAATACAGTGACTAACAACTCACAACTAAACCACAATACCGTGACATAACTCACAACTAACCCACAATACCGTGACTAACAACTCACAACTAACCCACAATACCGTGACTTACAACTCACAACTAACCCACAATACCGTGACTAACAACTCACATCTAACCCACAATACCGTGACTAACAACTCATAACTAACCCACAATACCGTGACTAACAACTCACAACTAACCCACAATACCGGGGACTAACAACTCACAACTTAACCCACAATCCCGTGACTAACCTCACAACAAACCCCACAATATCGTGACAACAACTCACAAACTAACCCACAATACCGTGACTAAACAACTCAAAAACTAACCCACAATACCGTGACTAACAACTCACAACTAACCCACAATAACGTGACTAACAACTCACAACTAACCCACAATACCGTGACTAACAACTCACAACTAACCCACAATACCGTGACTAACAACTCACAACTAACCCACAATATCGTGACTAACAACTCAAAAACTAACCCACAATACCGTGACTAACAACTCACTACTAATCCACAATAACGTGACTAACAATAAACAAACTAACCACAATACCGTGACTAACAACTCACAACTAACCCACAATATCGTGACAAACAACTCACACTAACCCACAATACCGTGACAAACAACTCACTACTAACCCACAAATAACGTGAATAACAACTCAAACAACCCCAATACCGTGGCTAACAACTCACAACTAATCCACAATACCGTGACTAACAACTCACAACTATCAAACAATACCGTGACTAACAACTCACATCTAACCCACTATACAGTGACTAACAACTCACAACTAACCCACAATACCGTGACATAACAAAACTCAAACTAACCCCACAAAAACCGTGACAAAAACAACTCATAAACTAATCCACAATACCGGGGACTAACAACTCAAAATCTAACCCACAATGCCGTGATAACAACTCACATCTAACCCACTATACAGTGACTAACAACTCACAACTAACCCACAATACCGTTACTTTTCTCACAACTAACCCACAATACCGTGACAAAACAACTCACAACTAACCCACAATCCCGTGACATAACAACCAAACAAACCCCACAATACCGTGACTAACAATCAACAACTAAACCACAATACCGTGACTAAAAAAACTCACAACTAACCCACAATACCGTGACATAGCAATCACAACTAACCCACAATACCGTGACATAACAACTCATAACTAATCCACAATACCGTGACTAACAACTCACATCTAACCCACAATGCCGTGACTAACAACCTCACAACTAACCCACAATACCGTGACAAACAACTCACAACTAACCCACATACGTGACAAAACAACTCACAACTAACCCACAATACCGTGACTTAACACTCACAACTAACCCACATTACCGTGACTAACAACTCACAACTAACCCACAATACCGTGACATAAAACTCACAACTAACCCAAAATACCACTAACCACAATACCCAATAACCCACAATCCCGTGACATAACAACTCACAAACAAACCCACAATACAGTGACTAAAAAACTCACACTAGCCACAATACCGTGACTAACAACTCACAACTAACCCACAGTATCGTGGCTAACAACTCACAACTAACCCACAATACCGTGACAAAACAACTCACAACTAACCCACAATACCGTGACATAACAACTCACAACTAACCCACAATACCGTGACTAACAACTCACAACTAACCCACAATACCGTGACTAACAACTCACAACTAACCCACAATACCGTGACATAACAACTCACAACTAACCCACAATACCGTGACATAACAACTCATAACTAACCCACAATACCGTGACTAACAACTCACAACTAACCCACAATGCCGTGACTAACTACTCACAACTAACCCACAATACCGTGACTAACAACTCACAACTAACCCACAATACCGTGACATAACAACTCACAACTAACCCACAATACCGTGACATAACAACTCACAACTAACCCACAATACCGTGACATAACAACTCACAACTATCCCACAATACCCAACTAACCCACAATACCGTGACATAACAACTCACAACTATCCCACAATACAGTGACTAACAACTCACAACTAACCCACAATACCGTGACTAACAACTCACAACTAACCCACAATACCGTGACTAACAACTCACAACTAACCCACAATACCGTGACATAACTCAAAAACTAAACCCACAATACCGTGAATAACAACTCACACTAAACTCACATTATTCGTGACTAACAACTCAAACTAACCCACAATACCGTGACTAACAACTCACAACTGACCACATTACCGGGGACAAAACACTCAAACTAACCACAATACCGTGACTAACAACTCACACTAACCACAATACTGACATAACAACAACAAAACCACAATCCGTGACTAACAACTCAAAACTAACCCACAATACCGTGACTAAAAACTCAAAAACTAACCCCACAATACCGTGACAAACAACTCACAACTAACCACATTATCGTGACTAACAAACTCCCCAACTAACCCACAATACCGTGACATAACTCACAACTAACCCACAATACCGTGACTAACAACTCACAACTAACTCACATTATCGTGACTAACAACTCACAACTGACCCAAAATTACCGTGACAAACAACTCAAAACTAACCCACAATACCGTGACTAACAACTCAAAAACAACTTACAATGCCGGGGACTAACAACTCACAACTAACCCACTTTATCGTGACTAACAACTCACAACTAACCACAATACCTTGACATAACTCCCCAACTAACCACAATACCGTGATAACAACTCACAATAACTCACAAAAACCGTGACTAAACAACTCACAACTAACCCACAATACCTTGAATAACACAACCAAAACCCACAATACCGTGACTAACAACCCCACAACTAACCCACAATACCGTGACTAAACAATCAAAAACTAACTCACAATCCCGTTACTAACAACTCACAACTAACCCACAATACCGTGACTAACAACTCAAAACTAACCCACAATACCGTGACTAACACCTCACAACTAACCCACAATACCGTGACTAACAACTCACAACTAACCCACAATACCGTGACTAACAACTCCCAACTAACCCACAATACCGTGATGTAACAATTCACAATTAGCCCACAATACCGTGATATAACAGCTCACAACTAACGCACAATACCGTGATATAACAACTCCCAACTAACCCACAATACAGTGATATAACAATTTACAACTAACTCACAATACCGTGATATAACAATTCACAACTAACCCACAATACCGTAATATAACATTCCCAACTAACCCACAATACGCATATATAAATTTCCCACAACTTACGCACAATACCGGGGATATAACAATTCACAAGGAACACACAATACCGTAACTGGAAAAATTTCAGAATTAACCCAAAATATCATGGCAAGAATAATTCAGAACTAATCCACAATACTGCTACTTGAACAATTCCCAAATAACCTAATAACGCGAACGGAACAATTCCCAAATAACAGAATAACGCGAATGGAACAATTCCCAAATAACAGAATAACGCGAACGGAACAATTCCCAAATAACAGAATAACGCGAATGGAACAATTCCCAAATAACAGAATAACGCGAACGGAACAATTCCCAAATAACAGAATAACGCGAACGGAACAATTTCCCAAAATAACAGAATAACGCGAACGGAACAATCCCAATAACAGAATAACGCGAACGGAACAATTCCCAAATAACAGAATAACGCGAATGGAACAATTCCCAAATAACAGAATAACGCGAATGGAACAATTCCCAAATAACAGAATAACGCGAATGGAACAATTCCCAAATAACAGAATAACGCGAATGGAACAATTCCCAAACTGGGACAATTCTCAACTAACCCACAATATAGTGCCTGGAACTATACACACTTAATCAGTTATACGAAGGCTTGAATATATTCAGAGAATCCTTGCCTGAGGTGAGGCAGCTGCGACACGTCAGTGTCAAGTTACGGTTGAGAGAACAAACAAGGAGAAGAAAAATTTGTTGAAAGTAAAAAAATAAATCTGGAAGATAATTTTCTTTAGTACGTTATAAATAATTTGAAAACTTTATTCTATATATTGTTAAGAATTTGATAGTTTAATGTAACCTAAAGGAATATCTATTCTGCTGACGTTATCCATTCTGCTGACGTTATTCATTCTGCTGACGTTATCTATTCTGCTGACGTTATCCATTCTGCTGACGTTATCCATTCTGCTGACGTTATCCATTCTGCTGACGTTATCCATCCTGCTGACGTTAATCATGCTCTTGACCTATCCATCCTGCTGATGTTATTCATTCTGCTCACATTATTTCTTCTGCTGACGATATCCATCTGCTGACGTTATCTATCCTGCTGACCTTATCCATCATGCTGACGTTAACCATCCTCTTGACATTATCTTGACATTAACGTCACCAAGATGGATAACGTCAGCAGGATGGATTGCGTCAGTAGGATAGATAACGTCAACATGATGTACAACGTCAGCAGGATAGACAACGTCAATAGGAAGGACATCGTCAGCAGGGTGTAAAATGTTAACAGGATGGATAACGTCTGCAGACATTATTTATCCTGCTGACGTTATCCATCCTGTTAACATTTTACACCCTGCTGACGATGTCCTTCCTATTGACGTTGTCTATCCTGCTGACGTTGTACATCATCTTGACGTTATCTATCCTACTGACGCAATCCATCCTGCTGACGTTATCCATCTTGGTGACGTTAACCATCCTCTTCACATTATCCACCCTAGTGACGTTATCCATCCCGCTGACGTTATCCATCCCGCTGACGTTATCCATCCTCTTGACATTATTCATTCTGCTTACATTAACCATCCTACTGTCGTTATCCACAGTGCTGACGTTATCTTTCCTGCTGACATTACCCATCCTGCAGACCTTATATATCCTGATGACGTTATCCAACCTGCGGACGTTATCTGTCCAGCTAATGTTATCTACCCTCCTGATGCTGCTACTATTGTTGCTGCTGCTGCTGTTGCTGCTGCTACTGTTATTGCTGTTGTTGTTACTGCTGCTGCTATGCTGCTACTTGTCCTGCTGCTGTTGCTCTGCTGCTGCTAACTGCTGATGGCTGTGTGCTACTGCTGGGCTGTTGTCTGCTGCTATGCTGCTGTGCTACATCTGCTACGTATGCTGCTGCTGCTACTATTCTTCTGAGTAGCGTTGTACTGCTGCTTCTGCTGCTGAGCTACTGTGCTGACTTATGTTGCTGCTACTATTGACGCTTCTGAATGTACGCTGTTACTGACGTCTGCTGCTACGCTACGCTGCTGCTACTGACTGCTGCTGCTACTGACGCTGCTGCAACTGACGCTGTTCTACTGACGCTGCTGCAACTGACGCTGTTGCTACTGACGCTGCTGCTACTGACGCTGCTGCTACTGACGCTGCTGCTACTGACGCTGCTGCTACTGACGCTGCTGCTACTGACGCTGCTGCTACTGACGCTGCTGCTACTGACGCTGCTGCTACTGACGCTGCTGCTACTGACGCTGTTGTTGCTTCTGGAGTAATATCCTTGGCTTTAACAAATAAATTTTTCCTTTTCTCTTTCCTTCTTCCCGCTTGACACTCACTTCCTTACCTCAACTGAGCAGTGGGTGAGGCAGTGGGTGAGGCAGTGGACGAGGCAGTAGACGAGGCAGTAGACGAGGCAGTGTGTGAGGTAGTAGATGAGGCAGTGGACGAGGCAGTGTGTGAGGTAGTAGATGGGGCAATGGATGAGGCAGTGGGTGAGGCAGTGTGTGAGATAGATGAGGCAGTGGGTGAGGCATCAGACAGGTAGGTATCTCACCAACAGTTGGGATGGATGGTGTGGTTTTGGACAGTTAGGTGTATAGGTTCCGCGTGACCATGAAAGCCAGGAAGGCAGCTCAGTGGTAGCCAGGAAGGCAGCTCAGAGGTGGTCAGGAAGGCAGCTCAGCGGTGGTCAGGAAGGCAGCTCAGCGGTGGTCGGGAAGGCAGCTCAGCGGTGGTCAGGAAGGCAGCTCAGCGGTGGTCAGGAAGGCAGCTCAGCGGTGGTCAGGAAGGCAGCTCAGTTGTGGCCAGGAGGGCAGCTCAGCGGTGGTCAGGAAGGCAGCTCAGTGGTGGCCAGGAAGGCAGCTCAGTGGTGGCCAGTAAGGCAGCTCAGCGGTGGTCAGGAAAGTAGCTCAGTGGTGGCCAGGAAGGCAGCTCAGCGGTGGTTAGGAAGGCAGCTCAGCGGTTCCAGGAAGGAAGCTCAGCGGTGTCCATGAAGGCAGCTCAGCGGTGTCCATGAAGGCAGCTCAGCGGTGGTCAGGAAGGCAGCTCAGCGGTGGCAGTGGCAAGAAAGACAGCCTCAGTTACTTAGGTTCAGATGAGAGTAAACAAGTGAGGTTGAATGAGGGTTTAGGAAGGACTCAAAGTGTTGAGAACAGCGGGTAAGCTGCACCACACAGTTATTATCAACATTAGAACGTAGAAGTGAGGAGCAACAAGGTGGATTTACGAAGGGAAGGGGATGCAAGGACCAGTGATTTAGACAAAGCAAGTTAGTGAATAATAAGAGAGAAGGGGAGGATTGATCAGTGAGAAATGGCCATAGAGAGGGACGTGTAATGAAAGAATGTCTGAATCCCAAATATGGGAACTACGGAATTCAAATAAACTGTAAAATTTATACGTACTAAGATATACACACTGTGGCCACATTATTAGGTACACCCATATAGTACTAGATATGTCCCCTGTTTTTAAATAAAACAGTTTAATTTCTTCATGACATGGATTCAGCAAAGTGCTGGAAACATTCCTTAGACATCCTGGTCCAGGTTCACAAGATAACTTCAAGCAGTTGCTGCAGGACTGTCGGGTGAACAGGCAGAGGATAATGACTTCTCTCATTACCAAGGCGTTTCCGCCCACAGAACTGCACCTCACTGGATATTCTGTGTTTTTCATTTCATTCTCTGTCACCTCTAGAGACAGTTGTGTGTGAAAATCCCAGGATATCCTGGGATACTTAAAGCATCAAGGGGACTATTTCCTTCTGGTTAGAGCATAATTTTGGTCAGAGAAGTTAGGGTAATAATAGTGATCCTCCGGAAATCTAATTTTAATGAAGTATATTCATGATACAACAAAGAGCCAAAAATAATATTATACGAATTATCGTATATAAGTTAAGAATGCATGTTTGTTCTATATTGTCCGAAATATATAAGGCTTTCATAACACATGATTAGGAGGAGATCCTAGATATAACATATATGTACAGAGATTACTTTAGTGAATAAAGTCTTATTTCCCAATTGGAAGCAGCCAGAATAAAACAGAATATGTCCAGGCCGGATAATCAACGTTGGCCAGTTACCAGAGACGAGCAGGAGTGTTCTCGTTGGCTGCTACTTCCTCACTGCTCGTCCCTCAACCTTGAGTATACAGGTCAGGTGGGTCACGTGACTCACCAACACTCAGTAGAGTAGTTGACCAACAAAGGGGGGGAAGGGGGGGGTTAACCACTGAACACCACAGATTAACCATACACCAGTACACCGGGCGGAAGGTATGTTACTATACCTTCAATTAAACTTTTCATGGCCATGTTACATAAATACTTAAAATAATTGTAAATAAGAATTAGCCTTAATAATACAAGGACGTTCATTTCCAATTTAGCTATTAAAGGAAATAACCGCAATGTAATATTAAAGAAATGTTAACCATAGGGGCATGACAGTCTCGTATATCACATTTATTCCCCGTTCTGATGTTCGATGTGAAAAACTGATCTTCCTGACTATGTCTATACGCTGTTAGGTGTAAGGTTGTTAGGTAGCCATATCAACTTGGTATCTTACGTAGTTGGACGTTTCGCCAACATCAGTAGGCTTTCGCGAACAGAAAGGTGGAAGAGAGATTGAGGATGTAACCATGAACACCCAAGTTTAGAGCATACACCATACACGTGCGGAAGGCTATGTTACTTACTACAATATGAATACAGTGCCATGTGACATAATACTTATGATAATTGATAAATAAGAATTAGATTATAATACAGGCGCTTCATTTCCAATTTGATATTAAAGGAAATAACCGCATTGTAATATGAAGAAATTGTTAACATGGCATGACACTCCAGTACAGCACATTATCCCCGTTCTGATGTTCGATGTGAAAAACTGATCTTCCTGACTATGTCTATACGCTGTTAGGTATTAAGGTGCTGCCTAGTGAGTGGCTGATTACATATTTGCATTAACGAGGCAATTAAAGTGGCCATTAAGTGTATACCCGTGTATACCCATGCATACCCGTGTATACCCATACATACCCGTGTATACCCCTCCAGATAAACTGTTGCTCTCAGTGTAAATACAACTTTAGAGATAAATTCAATAAGATATGTTCAGTAATAACTCATGTTATTGAACACTGTCGAGTGTTCATTATATTTTAGTTATTCATCGAGATATGTTCATCTCTAACTAAATAAAAAGAAAGAAAATATATATAAGTGTTTCTTACTGATGCCAAAGTAATTTTGCAAGATCCAGAGAGAAGTTGCAGAGGTTATTCTGGAAGATCCAGAGAGGTTGAAGAGGTCAGTTTGGAAGATCCAAAGAGGTTGCAGAGGTCAGTTTTGAAGACCCAAAGAGGTTGCAGAGGTTAGTTTTGAAGATCCAAAGAGGTTGCAGAGGTTAGTTTTGAAGATCCAAAGAGGTTGCAGAGGTCAGTTTTGAAGATCCAAAGAGGTTGCAGAGGTTAGTTTTGAAGATCCAAAGAGGTTGCAGAGGTTAGTTTTGAAGATCCAAAGAGGTTGCAGAGGTCAGTTTGGAAGATCCAAAGAGGTTGCAGAGGTCAGTTTTGAAGATCCAAAGAGGTTGCAGAGGTTAGTTTTGAAGATCCAAAGAGGTTGCAGAGGTTAGTTTTGAAGATCCAAAGAGGTTGCAGAGGTCAGTTTTGAAGATCCAAAGAGGTTGCAGAGGTTAGTTTTGAAGATCCAAAGAGGTTGCAGAGGTTAGTTTTGAAGATCCAAAGAGGTTGCAGAGGTTAGTTTTGAAGATCCAGAGAGGCTGCAAAGGTCACTTTGCAAGATGCAGAAAGGTTGCAAAATTAAGCGAGGTTGCAGAGGGTGCAGAAGTTTAAATTCGAACATTCAGAGGGGTTGCAGAGGTTAGTGTGGGAATGTGTCCTGAATTACAGAAAATGTACTCACAGAGAAGACCAAGGTCATAAGAGAAAGAAATCAAGGCATAGAAGGATTAGAGTTTGCATAAGAGGCAAAGAGTACATCAGAGTGAAAGTAATGAGACATATACGAGTGAAAGAACCGGCATGTGAGTACATGAAAGTAGACATGCTGGCTGATGGTATACAGAAGACATGTGTCTTTAATGAAGAAGACAGCTGGTGTCTTGAGAAATCTGTGGAGAGGAAGTTTGCTAAAGAAAGCACAATGGAGAAAGTACCCGAGAATATTGGTGCCAACACTGTCGTATGGCAGTGAACCGCAGACGGTCGAAGCCAGGAAGACGCGGGAGGCAGTGAGAGAAAGGCTGGAAACAGTGAGGAGATTAAAGACAGTGAAGAGACTAGAGGCAGTAAGGAGACTAGAGGCAGTGAGGAAACTAGAAGCAGTAAGGAGACTAGAGGCAGTGAGGAGATTAGAAGCAGTAAGGAGACTAGAGGCAGTGAGGAAACTAGAAGCAGTAAGGAGACTAGAGGCAGTGAGGAAACTAGAAGCAGTAAGGAGACTAGAGGCAGTGAGGAAACTAGAAGCAGTAAGGAGACTAGAGGCAGTGAGGAGACTAGAAGCAATAAGGAGACTAGAGGCAGTGAGGAAACTAGAAGCAGTAAGGAGACTAGAGGCAGTGAGGAAACTAGAAGCAGTAAGGAGACTAGAGGCAGTGAGGAGACTAGAAGCAGTAAGGAGGACTAGAGGCAGTGAGGAAACTAGAAGCAGTAAGGAGACTAGAGGCAGTGAGGAAACTAGAAGCAGTAAGGAGACTAGAGGCAGTGAGGAAACTAGAAGCAGTAAGGAGACTAGAGGCAGTGAGGAGACTAGAAGCAGTAAGGAGACTAGAGGCAGTGAGGAAACTAGAAGCAGTAAGGAGACTAGAGGCAGTGAGGAAACTAGAAGCAGTAAGGAGACTAGAGGCAATGAGGAAACTAGAAGCAGTAAGGAGACTAGAGGCAGTGAGGAGACTAGAAGCAGTAAGGAGGCTAGAGGCAGTGAGGAAACTAGAAGCAGTAAGGAGACTAGAGGCAGTGAGGAAACTAGAAGCAGTAAGGAGACTAGAGGCAGTGAGGAGACTAGAAGCAGTAAGGAGACTAGAGGCAGTGAGGAACCTAGAAGCAGTAAGGAGACTAGAGGCAGTGAGGAGACTAGAAGCAGTAAGGAGACTAGATGCAGTGAGGAAACTAGAAGCAGTAAGGAGACTAGAGGCAGTGAGGAAACTAGAAGCAGTAAGGAGACTAGAGGCAATGAGGAAACTAGAAGCAGTAAGGAGACTAGAGGCAGTGAGGAAACTAGAAGCAGTAAGGAGACTAGAGGCAGTGAGGAGACTAGAAGCAGTAAGGAGACTAGAGGCAGTGATGAAACTAGAAGCAGTAAGGAGACTAGAGGCAGTGAGGAAACTAGAAGCAGTAAGGAGACTAGAGGCAGTGAGGAAACTAGAAGCAGTAAGGAGGACTAGAGGCAGTGAGGAAACTAGAAGCAGTAAGGAGACTAGAGGCAGTGAGAAACTAGAAGCAGTAAGGAGACTAGAGGCAGTGAGGAGACTAGAAGCAGTAAGGAGACTAGAGGCAGTGAGGAAACTAGAAGCAGTAAGGAGACTAGAGGCAGTGAGGAAACTAGAAGCAGTGAAGAGACTAGAGGCAGTGAGGAGACTAGTAGCAGTAAGGAAACTAGAAACAGTGAGGAGACTAGAGGCATCGAATTAGACTAGAGGCATCGAATTAGACTAGAGGCAGTAAGGTGACTAGAGGCAGCGAATGAGACTAGAGGCAGTGAGAAGACTAGAAGCAGTGAGAAGACTAGAAGCAGTGAGAAGACTAGAGGCAGTAAAGAGAATGATGAGATTAGAGGCATCGAGGACACTGAAGGAAGCGAGAAGTCTATAGACGGTGAGATTGATTTTAGAGGCATTGAGAATGATAGAAGAGACAGTGAGAACGATAGTAGAGGCAATGAGAATGATAGCATAGGCAGTGAGAATGATAGAAGGAGCAATAAGAATAAGAATAGACGCAGTGATAGTGAGATAAAGGCAGTAGACATTAAAGACAGTGAGGAATGATAAAAGGCAGTTGGGATGTAGAGGCAGTGTGTAGTGTATGGTAAACTAGATGAAATAGTGAATAATCAATTAAGAATAATCAGGAAGTAGAAGAGCAGTAAGAACTCTAGCTTCTTGGATCAAGAGCATTTCACCAGCATCAAGAGACCCTTGAAAAAGGAAAGTGGACAAAGGAGAGAAGAAAGTTAGAAGAGAAAGAGACAAGAGGGAAAAAAGTAAGAAAGACAAAGAAGGAGAGAGGAAAGAGAAATAAGAAAGAGGAAGGGGATAGATGGAATTGAAAGTAAAAAACAGACTGTAGGGGAAAGAAAGTAATGAAAGAGCATGAGGAAAAAAAGTAAGAAAGAGACAATGGGGAAAACAAAAGTAAGACAGAAAAAGAGGCAGTGGGGAAACAGCGAAAGAGAGTGAATGGGCAAAGAAAGTAAGAAACAGAGAATAGCAGTGGGAAAAGAGAGTAAGAAAAAGAAAGAGTAGAGGGGGAAAGTAAGAAAGAGAAGAGAGCAGTGGAAAGAAAGAGAAAGAGGCAGTGGGAAAGAAAGAGAAAGAGGCGGTAGGAAAGAAAGAGAAAGATGCAGTGGGAAAAGAAAGAGAAAAAGGCAGAAGGAAAACAAAGAGAAAGAGGAAGTGGGAAAAGAAAGAAAGAGAAAGAGGCAGAGGGAGAAGAAAATAAGAAAGAGAAAGAAGCTTGGAGAAATAGATGGCAAGCATCATTTGCACCTGAGAAAACACAAATGATGATGGTCTCTAGGCACCATGATGGTAATGCTGGTGCAGTAGTAAGGATGAATGGGAGGGTGTTGGCACCTGGAGCAGAAGTTGATATCCTTGGGGTGAAATTTGACTCCAAACTAACCATGAAGAACCATGTTGTAAATCTTGCAAACAAGGCAGCCAGGAAGCTTAGAGCACTTCGCCGAATCTTGCAACCCCTACTTGACAGTAGGGGTTGCAAGATTCTGTACGAGGAACAAGTACGCTCGTACCTTAAGTACGCTCCACTTTCATGGTTTTCCTGCCCCCCCCCTCTCATCTGCGACTGCTTGACAGAGTAGAGAACAGAGCAAGACGTCTCATCTCTCTCCTGGACCCATCCTGGATAGATCTGTCATTTCAGCAGAGCCTTCAACATAGGAGGAATGTGGGTGGCCTTACTGTTATGTACAAGGCCAATATTGTCAAAGTACCACACTTGGATCCACTTCGAGGACAGCGTGAAACAAGCTTTTATGCAACAAGACGGGGAGAAAGCAGCAACTTCACTCTGGCTGTACCCTTCTCCAGAACTTCACTCCATCTGAGATCCTATATACGCAGGATGACTCGAGTATGGAACACATTCGTACAGCATAATGATGTCAACGAGATGAAGTCAGTTGATCAAATGAAAATGCTGGCCCACACATGGCTCCAACTTCATCCTGTTCCTTACTTGTATGTCTCATAACAATAAAAATGCTTTCAAATGAGCTGATGTAGGTAACAGCTCTTAGCTTGCCAATAAAGTTATGAATCCTTAACCTGTAAATAGCTTGTCAATAAAGCTAGGGATCCGTAACCTTGTCAAACCCTGTGTAAAAAAAAAAAAAAAAAAAAAAAAAAAGTGGGAAAAGAGAGAAAGAGAAAGAGGCAGTGCGGAAAGAAAGAGAAAGAGGCAGTAGGAAAAGAAAGAGAAAGAGGCTGCTGGGGAAGAAAGAGAAAGAGGCAGTGGGGAAAGAAAGAGGAAGTGGGGAAAGAAAAGAGAGAAAGAGGAGCAGTGGGGAAAGAAAGAGAAAGAGGCAGTGGAAAGAAAGAGAAAGAGGCATGGGGAAGAAAGAGAAAGAGGCAGTAGGAAAAGAAAGAGAAAGAGGAAGTGGGGAAAGAAAGAGAAAGAGGAAGTGGGGAAAGAAAGAGAAAGAGGCAGTGGGGAAAGAAAGAGAAAGAGGCAGTAAGAAAAAAAAGAGAAAGAGGCTGTGGGGAAAGAAAGAGAAAGAGGCAGTAGGGAAAGAGAGAGAAAGAGGCAGTAGGAAAAAAAAGAGAAAGAGGCAGTGTGAAAAGAAAGAGAAAGAGGCAGTGGGGAAAGAAAGAGAAAGAACCAATGGGGAAAGAAAGAGAAAGAGGCAGTAGGAAAGGAAAGAGAAAGAGGCAGTGGGGAAAGAAAGAGAAAGAGGCAGTAGTAAAAGAAAGAGAAAGAGACAGAGGAGAAAGAAAGACCAAGAAATGGCTGTGGGCCCAGACAAGTTGAGCCCAAGTTTGCTGAGATGTTGTGCAGACCAGCTAGCAGCACCTCTAACTCGCATCTTTCAGCACTGCCTAGTACAGTGTAAATGGCCCTCTCTATGGAAAGAGGCAAATGTAGTCCCTGTTCACAAAAAGAAGAGCAGAGCAGAAATCAGCAACTACAGACCAGTGTCACTCCTGTCAATCACTGGTAAGATCCTTGAGACAATAATCTCAATACAAATGACAGTTTTTTGACTACCACTCACTACTTTGTGATCGTCAATATGGCTTCAGGAAAGGTTACTCTGCTGCTGATCTGTTGTTAAACCTCTCCACTAAGTGGCACCAGTCACTGGATGAATCCAAAGTCAGCTGTGTCGTAGCACTGGACATTGCTGGCGCTTTCGACCGGGTGTGGCACCAGGGCCTCTTAGCAAAACTTCAAGCACTGGGAATTGCAGGCTCTACGCTATGTCTCCTCAGTGATTACCTTCATGGTAGATCTCTAAGTGTAGTTCTCAATGGAACGGAATCAGCAAGACATCCTATTGGGGCAAGTGTTCCACAAGGAAGCGTGCTGGGACCATTGTTATGGAATGTCTACTTCAACGACCTTCTTCATCTCATCCCAGAATCACATGCATATGCAGACGACTGTACACTGACATTCACTTATCCAAGAGAAGAAATGCCAGCTGCTCTAAGCTACATCAATCACCAGCTGAGAGCTATATCAGGTTGGGGAAATAGATGGCAAGTAACATTTGCACCTGAGAAAACGCAAATGATGATCGTCTCTAGGCACCATGATGGTAATGCTGGTGCAGAAGTAAGGATGAATGGGAGGGTGTTGGCACCTGGAGAAGAAGTTGATATCCTTGGGGTGAAATTTGACTCCAAACTAACCATGAAGAACCATGTTGTAAATCTTGCAAACAAGGCAGGCAGGAAGCTTACAGCACTTCACCGTATCTCGCATCTACTTGACAGTAGGGGTTGCAAGATTCTGTACGAGGCACAAGTACGCTCACACCGTGAGTATGCTCCACTTTCTTGGTTTGCCTGCCCCCACTCTCATCTGCGACTGCTTGACAGAGTAGAGAACAGAGCAAGAAGTCTCATCTCTCGCCTGGACCCATTCTGGATAGATCTGTCATTTCAGCAGAGCCTTCAACATAGGAGGGATGTGGGTGGCCTTACTGTTATGTCCAAGGCCAATATTGTCAAAGTACCACACTTGGATCCACTTCGAGGACAGCGTGAAACAAGCTTTTATGCCACAAGACGGGCAGAAAGCAGCAACTTCACTCTGGCTGTACCCTTCTCCAGAACATCACTCCATCTGAGATCATATATAACCAAGATGACTCGAGTGTGGAACACTCGTACAGCATAATGATGTCAACGAGATAAAGTCAGTTGATCACATGAAAATGCTGGCCCACAGATGGCTCCAATTTCATCCTGTTCCCTACTTGTACGTCTCATAACAATAAAAATGCTTTCAAATGAGCTGATGCAGGTAACAGCTCTTAGCTTGCCAATAAAGTTAGGAATCCTTAACCTGTAAATAGCTTGTCAATAAAGCTAGGGCTCCTTAACCTAACCTTGTCAAACTCTGTGTAAAAAGAAAAAAGAGAAAGAGGCAGTGGGGAAAGAAAGAGAAAGAGGCAGTGGAAAAAGAAAGAGAAAGAGGCAGTAGGAAAATAAAGAGAAAGAGGCAATGGGGAAAGAGAAAGAGACAGTAGGAAAGGAAAGAGAAAGAGGCAGTGGGGAAAGAAAGAGATGGTAATGCTGGTGCAGTAGTAAGGATGAATGGGAGGGTGTTGTCACCTGGAGAAGAAGTTGATATCTTTGGGGTGAAATTTGACTCCAAACTAACCATGAAGAACCATGTTGTAAATCTTGCAAATAAGGCAACCAGGAAGCTTACAGCACTTCGCCGTATCTCGCATCTGCTTGACAGTAGGGGTTGCAAGATTCTGTACGAGGCACAAGTACGCTCACACCTTGAATTTGCTCCACTTTCATGGTTTGCCTCCCCCCTCTCATCTGCGACTGCTTGACAAAGTAGAGAACAGAGCAAGACGTCTCATCTCTCGCCTGGACCCATCCTGGATAGATCTGTCATTTCAGCAGAGCCTTCAACATAGGAGGGATGTGGGTGGCCTTACTGTTATGTACAAGGCCAATATTGTCAAAGTACCACACTTGGATCCACTTCGAGGACAGCGTGAAACAAGCTTTTATGCCACAAGACGGGCAGAAAGCAGCAACTTCACTCTGGCTGTACCCTTCGCCAGAACATCACTCCATCTGAGACCATATATACCCAGGATGACTCGAGTATGGAACACATTCGTACAGCATAATGATATCAGTTGATCACATGAAAATACTGGCCCACAGATGGCTTCAACTTCATCCTGTTCCCTACTTGTATGTCTCATAACAATAAAAATGCTTTCAAATGAGCTGATATAGGTAACAGCTCTTAGCTTGCCAATAAAGTTAGGAATCCTTAACCTGTAAATAGCTTGTCAATAAAGCTAGGGATCCTTAACCTTGTGAAACCCTGTGTAAAAAAAAAGTAGGAAAAGAAAATAAGAAAGAGAAAGAGGCAGTGGGAAAAGAAAGAGAAATAGACAGTGGGGAAAGAAAGAGAGAGGCAGTGGGGAAAGAAAGCGAAAGAGACAGTGCCAAAAGAAAGAGAAAGAGACTGCCAAAAGAAAGAGAAAGAGGCAGTGGGAAAAGAAAGAAAGAGAAAGAGGCAGTGGGAAAAGAAAGAAAGAGAAAGAGGCAGTGGGGGAAAAGAAAATAAGAAAGAGAAAGAGGATGAAGGGAAAAGAAAGTGAGAAAGAGAAAGAGAGAGACATCTATTGAGCAGACACGTTTCCAATCATGGGAGAGAGTGATGGTGGGAGCCAGAGTGAGCTACCTCCCCGCCATGGTCCTTCATAGGAGTTGCATGGTGACACTGCCATGAAAAATGGGGATGAATGATGCACTCCAGTAAATATGAGAAGGCAGCACCTAAGTCAACGTAACATGGGAAATGGGGAGCGTGCGACATGGCAACCATAAGCACAGGGAGCATGGGACATGGCAACCATAAGCACAGGGAGCATGGGACATGGCAACCATAAGCACAGGGAGCGTGCGACATGGCAACCATAAGCACAGGGAGCATGGGACATGGCAACCAGGAACACAGGGAGCATGGGACATGGCAACCATAAGCACAGGGAGCATGGCACATGGCAACCATAAGCACAGGGAGCGTGCGACATGGCAACCATAAGCACAGGGAGCATGGGACATGACAACCATAAGCACAGGGAGCATGACACATGGCAACCATAAGCACAGGGAGCGTGCGACATGGCAACCATAAGCACAGGGAGCGTGCGACATGGCAACCATAGGCACAGGGAGCGTGCGACATGGCAACCATAAGCACAGGGAGCATGGGACATGGCAACCAGGAACACAGGGAGCATGGGACATGGCAACCATAAGCACAGGGAGCATGGCACATGGCAACCATAAGCACAGGAAGCATGGGACATGGCAACCATAAGCACAGGGAGCATGGGACATGGCAACCATAAGCACAGGGAGCGTGCGACATGGCAACCATAAGCACAGGGAGCATGGGACATGGCAACCAGGAACACAGGGAGTATGGGACATGGCAACCATAAGCACAGGGAGCATGGCACATGGCAACCATAAGCACAGGGAGCGTGCGACATGGCAACCATAAGCACAGGGAGCGTGCGACATGGCAACCATAGGCACAGGGAGCGTGCGACATGGCAACCATAAGCACAGGGAGCATGGGACATGGCAACCAGGAACACAGGGAGCATGGGACATGGCAACCATAAGCACAGGGAGCATGGCACATGGCAACCATAAGCACAGGAAGCATGGGACATGGCAACCATAAGCACAGGGAGCGTGCGACATGGCAACCATAAGCACAGGGAGCATGGGACATGGCAACCAGGAACACAGGGAGTATGGGACATGGCAACCATAAGCACAGGGAGCATGGCACATGGCAACCATAAGCACAGGGAGCGTGCGACATGGCAACCATAAGCACAGGGAGCGTGCGACATGGCAACCATAGGCACAGGGAGCGTGCGACATGGCAACCATAAGCACAGGGAGCATGGGACATGGCAACCAGGAACACAGGAGCATGGGACATGGCAACCATAAGCACAGGGAGCATGGCACATGGCAACCATAAGCACAGGAAGCATGGGACATGGCAACCATAAGCACAGGGAGCATGGGACATGGCAACCATAAGCACAGGGAGCGTGCGACATGGCAACCATAAGCACAGGGAGCATGGGACATGGCAACCAGGAACACAGGGAGTATGGGACATGGCAACCATAAGCACAGGGAGCATGGCACATGGCAACCATAAGCACAGGGAGCGTGCGACATGGCAACCATAAGCACAGGGAGCGTGCGACATGGCAACCATAGGCACAGGGAGCGTGCGACATGGCAACCATAAGCACAGGGAGCATGGGACATGGCAACCAGGAACACAGGGAGCATGGCACATGGCAACCATAAGCACAGGGAGCATGGCACATGGCAACCATAAGCACAGGAAGCATGGCACATGGCAACCATAAGCACATGGAGCATGGGACATGGCAACCATAAGCTCAGGGAGCATGGCACATGGCAACCATAAGCACAGGGAGCATGGGCCATGGCAACCAGGAAAATAGGAAGCGTAGGACATGGCAACCATAAGCACAGGGAGCATGGAACATGGCAACCAGGAATATAGGAAGCATAGGACATGGCAACCATAAGCACAGGGAGCATGGAACATGGCAACCATAAGCACAGGGAGCATGGGACATGGCAACCATAAGCACAGGGAGCATGGGACATGGCAACCATAAGCACAGGGAGCATGGGACATGGCAACCAGGAAAATAGGAAGCATAGGACATGGCAACCATAAGCACAGGGAGCATGGGACATGGCAACCAGGAACATATGGAGCATGGAACATGGCAACCATAAGCACAGGGGGCATGGGACATGTCAACCAGGAATATAGGAAGCATAAGACATGGCAACCAGGAACACAAAGAACAAGGGACATTGCAAACAGAAAAATAGGGAGCATGGGACATGGCAACCAGGAACATAGGGAACATGGAATATGGCAACCATAGGCAGAGGGATCATGGGACATGTAACCAGGAGTACAGAGCATGGGACAAGGCAACAAGGAACATAGGGAGCATGGGACAAGGCAACAAGGAACATAGGGAGCATGGGACAAGACAACCAAGCACATAAGGAGTATGGGACATGGTCACCGAGAGCATAGGGAGCATGGCACATGGCAACCAGGAGCATAAGGAGCATGAGACATGACAACCAGGAACATAGGGAGCATGGAATATGGTAACCAGGAACACAGGGAGCTTGGGACATGCCAACCATGAACAGAGGAAGCATGGGACATGACAACCAGGAACACAAGGAGCATGGGACATGACAACCAGGATCAAAGAGATCATGGAACATGGCAACCAGGAACACAGGGAGCATGGAACATGGCAATCCGGAACACAGAGAGCATGGGACATGGCAACCAGGAACACAGGTAACATGGGTCATAGCAACCAGGAACACATGGAGCATGGAACATGGCAACCAGGAACACAAAGAGCATGGGACATAGCAACCAGGAACAAAGAGAGCATGAGACATAGCAACCAGGAACACAGGTAACATGGGACATGGCAACCAGGAACACAGGTAACATGGGACATGGCAATCAGGAACACAGGGAGCATGGAAGCTTGGGAGATGACGAAGGTGGGAGAGAGAGAGACAGTACGCTTACACCTTGAGTATGCTCCACTTTCTTGGTTTGCCTGCCCCCCCCCCCCCGTCTCATCTGCGACTGCTTGACAGAGTAGAGAACAGAGCAAGACGTCTCATCTCTCGCCTGGACCCATCCTGGATAGATCTGTCATTTCAGCAGAGCCTTCAACACAGGAGGGATGTGGGTGGCCTTACTGTTATGTACAAGGCCAATATTGTCAATGTACCACACTTGGATCCACTTCGAGGACAGCGTGAAACAAGCTTTTATGCCACAAGACGGGCAGAAAGCAGCAACTTCAGTCTGGCTGTACCCTTCTCCAGAACATCACTCCATCTGAGATCAGATGGGAAGCAACAGCTGCAACAGACTGAGAGATGTTGATTATGCGTCTCTATGAGAAGTAATGTGAATCACCGGAACTGCTTACAGAAAAAAAAAAGGTGCAAGAGGATCCCCTTGCTGGACACCCTCTGATGATGTGATTTTGTGCTCTCCAAACAGGAACATTGATTCTTTGCTATATCCAGCTGAAACAAAGGGGAAGAGACCAGGAAAATGTTCTTGTACCGTTGCTAATACCACATCTCTTTTCAGGAGATCAAATGCATTCTTAAAGTCTAATTTTATCACTGCATTGTCCTCAGGCAGGTTGTTGATATACGCCCTTGTTGCATGAACCGCTGCTTCACTTCCTTGAGAGACCCCAAAACCAAGCTGGTTTGGTTGAAGCATCATGGCCGCCTCTGCGCGAATG
>NC_069435.1:41011822-41016822 GCF_026875155.1 Cherax quadricarinatus | reverse complement strand
TTATGGATCCTTAACCTAACCTTGTCAAACCATGTGTAAAAAAAAAAAAAAAAAAAAAAAACTGTATGATATGATGGGACGTAGAGGGACATAAGGTTTATGAGTTTTCCAAGAACCATAGAAATAAGGCAGATAGGGACAAATAACACGGAAACATTGAACAAGGTCAAAGTCAGGAGGTCAGAGATCAGAGAGAGTATGGAGTTTATCGTTAAAAGTTCTCTTGATGCGATCAAGAGGGTTGGAAACGAGAGGAGTGTAGGCACGTGAGTGCTCATCTTTCTTCTTTGACTGACCCCATTCTTACTACTACCACTATACTTCTTCTATTCCTGATACTTTTGCAATCACCTTTACTTTTGTCTCCTTCTACCCTTCACTTCCCCTTTCTACATATAGTCCGATATAAACTACTCTACCTACTTTATACTACCACAACGACGACGACGACTACTACTACTACTACTTACATTACCAGCCTTACCTCTACCGCTACTATTTTTTCCTACCTCTCCTGGTCCCATCAATGTCTGCTCGCCTATAAATATTGGCTCCCTCTATCTTTCCTGTTAATGTGATTTTGTAAATGATCTAAGACAGACCGAAACGTCATCGTAAACTTCTCTCTTCTATGTGCGGGTTATTTGTGTATTGTTCCAGTCACGATAGTTTGCCTTTTTGTCTTCACCAATCATAGGTGCATTCGTGGCAGGACATCAGCTGATCAGTTTGGACTACATGGTCTCGTCTATCATACATCTAAAGGGAAGTTTTCTGAACATGAGGATGTCAACGACATTATCAAGAGAAGTCTCGCCACAGCCCGTTGCCCAGCAGAACGGGATCTGGCAGAAGTCAAAAGTGTCTAGGTGGAGTCACTATGCCACCCTGGAAGGATGGTAAGAAGATTGGATGGGTCTACACCTTTGCCTCTACATTGGCTGACACCTACTTGCCATATTCTGAAGCCGAATGAGGAGGGGCTGCCGGTTTCAGGGAGACCCAGAAGATCAACAAATACAGAGGGCTGCCACCTTGTCATAATTTAGTCCCAGTAGGATGTCGGAGACCCTAGCAGCATGGGGCAAGTTTGTTCTATAATTCCTGAAAGAGTTAAGTGAAAAACTCATCACATAAACCAAGGACCCCAGAGCGGTCAGCATACTCTTTCACAGACTCAGTGTTGCGATTCAGAGGGTAAATGCCTGCAGCATTCTGGCCATGCAGCCTACCGCTGGGGAGCTGAATGAAGTATTTGAGATGTAGGCTCTGAGATGTTATTTGTATTGCTCTCATTCTCAGTGTATATTTGATAAAGTATTTGTTTGTAAATAAAGTTCACATAGAATATAGAGGGTGGTAGAAGACATTATTCAAACAGCTCTGGGAAGTATCTAGAATTTTCCGTAAAGACAATCCTCCAACTAGCTGGATACCGTGACGTTTACCCAGTCTCCTGTGACACTAGGTACACTTCTCTACACTTTTATCCACCAGGCCACTATGCTACAAGCATCAAGTACACAGTACCTGATGTTTGTAGCATGGTGGCCTAGTGGATAAAGCATGGCTTGTAGCATGGTGTAGCATGATGTTACTGTTGCCTGATGTGATCATATTCGTAGCCATGGATACTACAAGGCTAATTTCCTTCTACTTAAGTGTAAAACTCTCCATTAAAAAAAAACAACTTTGCAACAATACTACAAAGATAAATAAGCTGAGTGACAGTTGGTACAGAAAATGGTAAAACGTAATTACAGAGATCTTCAGACAGGAATCTTAATAAGTCAACTGGAACTTTTGAGAATAACGATGTAACATCAAAGCTTAACCATATTATAATTATTCAAGTTAGTTATGGTGCTTTATTTGTCAACTAACTCACTATTATTCTTATTCAGAAACTTTGCCTAAAATTATGCTCAATATATCTAATGGTCATCTGGATAATTTGTGGGAGACTGAGCCAGTGGAACTAATTATGAATCTCGCTGGATTAATTATATTATGTGTTTTGGTTAATCCAAGCATGTATGGTAAAAATAGGGGATATGGGGAAGGGTTGGTGGTCATAAATATTTAATAATTAATTATTACCCTTCGGTAATGGTTTTATTGTTTTGTTAAAGTTACTCTTACATGAATTTAAGAAATTCTTTCTGAGTTTTCAATAAGTAAATTCATTATTTAAGTTATATTTATTCATCTTATCTTGGTAATCCTATTTTTTTAGAAGCTTACTTGTGTTTCTTCCTCAGGAAGTGTTGTAGTGTTGTCATCAACATTATGTGTTTCTTCCTCAGGAAGTGTTGTAGTGTTGTCATCAACATTATGTGTTTCTTCCTCAGGAAGTGTTGTAGTGTTGTCATCAACATTATGTGTTTCTTCCTCAGGAAGTGTCGTAGTGTTGTCATCAACAATATGTGTTTCTTCCTCAGGAAGTGTTGTAGTGTTGTCATCAACAATATGTGTTTCTTCCTCAGGAAGTGTCGTAGTGTTGTCATCAACATTACGTTCAAATTACACTCAGCTGCCACATCCTGGGTCAATAAGACGAGTCAGCAAAAGCACCAATGTCGATGCTGACACCAGCGGAGCCATGAGCCTGGGGACGGCTCTGATTGGCAAGAGCAGCCTGATGAAGCCTATCAGATCACTACTGGATATGAGTGGCAGCGAGGAGGGAGGAGAGGAAGAGAGAGAGGCCCCACAGCCCAGGTTCGACCACTCGGCGCCACATAACGTCTCTGGTCTGACTGGCACTGCCGCCTACCTTCACTGTCTAGTACATAATCTAGGCAACAGAAGCGTGAGTAACACATTCCCTTATGTTGCTACATCAACATGCGATAAACACTTATCATTGTAAATAAACAACCCACAGTGAGACAAAAACAGACAACTCTGTATACACAAAATCTTTCATCTTGTCTTCAAATGGCATATTTCCTAATATCTATATATATATATATATTATAAATATATATATATATATATATATATATATATATATATATATATATATATATATAATAATATAATATATATATATATATATATATATATATATTATATATATATATATATATATATATATATATATATATATATATATATATATATATATATAATATATATATATATATATATATGTATATATATCTGGCTGAAGGGGACTCGAATCTACGAACCTTGGAACAAGGTACGCAGTGCTATACCAAACTCACCACACTGGACCAATACCTTGGCGTCCAGCTTGCGCTAGACGTTGATCCAAGGCAGTCAGCTTTCAGGGAGAAGGCTTACAGCTTTTCATCTCATCCCCTGCATGCATCAGCCTTACTAGAGATTTTAACAATGCAAGGAATTCGGAAGAGCAGGCGAAATATACACAAACACTGCACTAGCCAAGAACTCGAGCCCATACTGCTTTGGCCTGCCTCATGGTGGGCGAAAATGCATGACGCCATAATTCACTGAGCCATAGGATCCTTACAAGTAGGGCATCCAGCGGAACTGGATGTTTTACTCGCTACCCAAGGACACACGATGGTGTGGATGACTCTAGGCTAATTTTATTCTAGTCAGTGTTTAATGTACTAGTTCAACGAGCAGTATTTTATATTATTGTGACCACGAACGAGTGGTATTGATCAATAACAACACTGCACTAGCAAAGGAATCGAACCCATGCTTCTTTGGCCTGTCTCATTGTGGGCGAAAACGCATGACACCCTAATCCACTGGACCATAAAATCTTTACAAGTAGGGCATCCAGCGGGACTCTGTTTTACTCCCTACCCAAGGACACACGATGGTGTGGATGACTCTAATCTAATTTCATTCTTGTCCCTGTTTGGTGTACTAGTTCAACGAGGAGTATTTTATATTATTGTTACCACGAACAATCGTTCGTGGTCACAATAACTTAAGTTAGTGAAGTTAAGTTAGTGAAGCTGTAGCTCATGCGGCAAGGGCCTACATCAGAAGACAAGGCCATAGTCAAACTTCATTTATAAATGCCTTTAATATGGTGGAGAGAGATGTCTTGCCGGCCGTTTGGGATTGGTTCCCCAGCCTTTTTCCCTTCATTCCAGCCGGCTACAGAAAATCCTCAATTCTTTTGTTTGGAGAGCATGAAATTCTCTCATCAAAGGGTGTTCAGCAGGGTGACCCACTCGCTCCATTTCTCTTCTGCTTGGCAGTAAGAAAACTGACTTCCAGCCTATGCAGTGAGCACAACATCTGGCAGGTACTGAAGAGTCCCTGTTAGAGGACCTAAAACTGGTGAAAACACAGAGAGACGACTTGGGATTCATCCTCAATCCCTCCTAGTGTGAAATCATCACAGCGAACCAGGAAATAGTCAATGCTGTGTGAAGAATGCTCCCGGAAGTCTCTACTACCACTCCGTCGAACAGTACCCTCTTGGAAGCACCGCTGGGTCACCAGGCCATCGACACTGTCCTCAAGGACAAATTAAATGATCTGATGAGAATGGAGGAGAGAATAAGCGATCTTGACGCCCATGATGTTCTGTATCTCCTCACCAGGTGTCTTACTATGCCAAGACTCGCTTACTGCCTGAGGTGTGCACCCTCTTTTGACAACCGAACACTCGACGAACATGACGCACACCTGAGATCAACCTTTAAGAAGGCACTGAACCTGTCACTAGAGGATCAGCAATGGGATCAGGCAACCCTCCAAGTGCGATTGTGATAGTATAGGGGTGCGCAAAGCAACGCATGTAGCTTTACCTGCTTTTTTGTCTTTGTGTTTGGATTCCAGTGCATTAGTCAAAAGGATTGTCCCTGAATGCTTGGGAAACGTGGTAGAAGCTCAAGACCCCAGGTTTACTGAAGCAGTGATGCGGTGGGACACTCTTGCAGACTCCTCCAGTACACCAGCTCCTCCCAAAGAACACAAACAGTCCCACTGGGACAAACCGACCATGTAAAAAATCGCCAACACAATGCTTGCCAACGCTTCAGGAA
>NC_069435.1:41001822-41004322 GCF_026875155.1 Cherax quadricarinatus | reverse complement strand
TAGCGTAGTCTCTACATCGTCTGCACGTCGTTAGTGACACTAGTAGACCAGGTAGCGTAGTCTCTACATCGTCTGCACGTCGTTAGTGACACTAGTAGTCCAGGTAGCGTAGTCTCTACATCGTCTGCACGTCGTTAGTGACACTAGTAGTCCAGGTAGCGTAGTCTCTACATCGTCTGCACGTCGTTAGTGACACTAGTAGTCCAGGTAGCGTAGTCTCTACATCGTCTGCACGTCGTTAGTGACACTAGTAGTCCAGGTAGCGTAGTCTCTACATCGTCTGCACGTCGTTAGTGACACTAGTAGTCCAGGAGCGTAGTCTCTACATCGTCTGCACGTCGTTAGTTACACTAGTAGTCCAGGTAGCGTAGTCTCTACATCGTCTGCACGTCGTTAGTGACACTAGTAGTCCAGGTAGCGTAGTCTCTACATCGTCTGCACGTCGTTAGTGACACTAGTAGTCCAGGTAGCGTAGTCTGTACATCGTCAGCTCGTCGTTAGTGACTCTAGTAGACCAGGTAGCGTAGTCTCTACATCGTCTGCACGTCGTTAGTGACACTAGTAGTCCAGGTAGCGTAGTCTGTACATCGTCAGCTCGTCGTTAGGAACATTAGTAGTCCAGGTTTCATAACTACATCTCTCACGCGCCTCTTCCCCCGGGATAATCTTGATAATAGTTACCTACTGAGTGTGTCTGAGTCTTACTTACGTAAGATCCGTGTCTCCGAGCACCAGTTATGAGGTAATTATTCCAGCCTCACATCTGTGAGTTTGTCTCGCTTAAACTGGGTAAAGTGTGTTGGTAAGAGCGCTTAAACGCTGCCTAGCACTAGCTAAACGACACAACACACCCTAAATAAAAAAATCACACGAACGTTGAAAATAAGAAAGTGTTCTTTCAAGAAATAAATTCACTTTTCCAACCGCCTCCTCAGAATGATGCTATTTAAGGTATATCCCAAATAATTTCCCTGGAGACCACCCGCAACAGTTGACTAACATCTGGAAGCCTATTTACTAGTCGAGCAGGTATCTACCATCTCACCCACAACGGTCTACTAATATTTGGAAACCTATTTACTAGTAGAGCAGGTATCTACCATCTCGCCCACAACGGTCTACTAATATTTGGAAACCTATTTACTAGTAGGGTAGGTATCTAGCATATCACCCACAACAGTTGACTAACATCTGGAAACCTATTTACTAGTAGAGTAGGTATCTAGCATCTCACCTTCAACAGTCTACTAACATCTGGAAACTTATTTAGAAATAGATCAGGTATCTAGCATCTCACCCACAACAATCTACTAACATCTGGAAACCTATTTACTAGCAGAGTAGGTATCTAGCATATCACCCACAACAGTTAACTAATATCTGGAAACCTATTTACTAGTAGAGTAGGTATCTAGCTTCTCACCCACAACAATCTACTAACATCTGGAAACCTATTTACTAGTAGAGTAGGTAAATAAATAAATAACAAAAAGGCACAATACCGTGACTGGAACGATACACAAATAACCCGCACATAAAAGACAGAAGCTTACGACGACGTTTCGGTCCAACTTGGACCATTGACAAAGTCACACTCCGTCCCTTAGACATCAAGCTTACCTTCCGCCAGACTAACACTCTTCGCACTAATCTCGTTCATACCTCTCCTCCCTCTACAGATGTTCCTGGTGTCTACTCTATTTCTTGCTCCTCCTGTCCTCTTCAATACTTTGGAGAAACTGGTCGATCTCTTTCTGACAGACTTAGGGAGCACAAAAATAGTGTTAGGCTTGCCGACACTAACAATGCTCTTTTCTGTCACGTCAGAGATCATAGCCATCCTATTTACTGGTCTTCTGCTAAAACTGTCTTCCCTACTTCCAACTCGAACAGTCGCCGTTTAGTTGAATCCTCTCTTATACACAACTTTCCTTGTATGAACCTTAGCCCTGGCTTCGTCTCTGTAGATGCCTTCCTCTCCCACTACATTGTAAAATGCTCCAAACTTCAGAACCCCGTGACTTAACCTGAATCCTCATTTTTTCTTCTTCTTCTTCTTTTTCTTCTTCCTCTTCCCCTTTCCTCTCTCCTTTTCTCCTCTGGGTTGTCTTTCTCTCTCCTGTCTCGTGTTTCTGTTCCTTCTTTATTTTATTTCACCACTTCCCCTTTCACGCACCTCGGTGCGCTTGCTCTCCCTCTGTGGGTTTCTAGCTCTCTTGCAGTGCTCCCCTTCCTTTGTATTTGACTGGCTCGTCTTCCTTATTTCCCACTTCTACCACTACCAGTACTACTTCCTCTTCTTCTTCTACTACATCTACTGATGAAATTAGACACATGTGGCGGCGTCTGGTTGTTTTGTTGTGGACGTTTCGCCATCCAGTGGCTGGCTGGATGGCGAAACGTCTACGGTGGGGATGCCCCGGTGTTGTGCATGTGTCATTTCATCCTGTCGGTATTATATACAATTCTTTACTACTACCACCAACTACACCACTTTTCT
>NC_069435.1:40966914-41001322 GCF_026875155.1 Cherax quadricarinatus | reverse complement strand
CATTTATTCGGCAAAAAACTTTGTGTTTTTTTAAAAAAATGGGTTTAAAGAAAAAATACATGAGTGGGTGGGGGTGGGTGTGATTTTAAAACCTGACTACTTGTGCAAAAATGGGTTCGATGCCGTGCTTTTTCCTTAAGGGGAAAGTGACCAGGGGGGGGGGGGTGGGGTTCTTTGGGCTTTTCCCGGGGGAGACATGGACCTGTCTGCAGGGGTCAGTAGGCCGGGTTGCAGTTTTCCCCTTCTTTCTTTTGTTCTTATTTTCTTGTGGGGTTTGGGGTTTGGTTTGTTGTTTAATTAAAGCGTCTGGGGTTCTCGCTTACCATGAGGCAGGCTAGTACAGCAGGGGTTCAAACCCCTTTTGGTTTAGGGGCAGTTTTTGTTTTTGGCTATACCATTCTCCGGGTTACAAAATATTTTAAAAATAAATATATTTAATATATAAATAAATATATATATATTAATATATATAAAATATATTTTTATATTTTATAAATATATGTAGGGTTTTAGTTCCAAAGGGCCTCACCCATAGCCATCCAGGGGGGGAAATGCTTGTGAAAATGCTTGGCTCAAATCCAGCCTCGGGGGAAAGTGGAGGAAATTCATGTTTTTGTTTACATTTTTGCCTTTGTATTCATTTTTGTTTTTTTTTCCTGAAAATTATATTTTTGTTTTTTAATAAATTTTCACTAGAACATAATTTTAATATTTATATTTATTTTAAGATATATTATATATATATATATTATATAAATAAAATTAAATATATATATATAAAATATAAAGGGTCGTCCCGAATAAAAAAAATGGCCCAATTTGCAAAACTCTTTTAAAAAAAAAGTTCTTTCAAAAAATTTTTTTAAACTTTTAAAAAGATATATTTTTCTTTAAATTTTGATGAAAAAAATTTTAAAATTTTTTGCCCCAAAAGAATTTTAGAAACTTACCTAACCTTTTTATAACAAGCGCAATTTTTTTTAGTTAATCCAACAAAATTTATTTTTTTAGATTTTTTTTCCCAAAAAACCCCCCAAAAACAAACACGTTAAAAATTTTTTTTTTCGTTGGTTCAGAATGATTTTGACAAAAATTATTGCATACAAAAATTTTCCCACTTGTCCTTTATGGCAAAAATGAACGTTGCTATTTAAAAAAATATATATTTTAAATATATATATTATTATATATATATATTTAATATATATATATTAAAATATATATATATATATATTAAAATATATAATAAATTTATATTTTTTAATTAATATATATATATATATATTTATATATATATATATAAAAAATTATATATATATAAATATTTAAAAATATATATATTATACAATATTTTAATATATTTTTGGGAATGTAAAAGGGTGCGCAAGGAAAAGCGGGGTAGCATTACATGTATTTTTGTCCCCCGTTTATGGTTTTCCCAGTGAACAAGAAAAGGGGGATTGTCCTGAACGCTTTAGGGGTCCCCAGGAGTCAAACCCCCAAATTTTATCAAACACAACCACGAAACGGGCCCCCTGCAGACCCCTTCAAGCAGATCCGCTCCTCCCAAAGAAAAAACAAAAAAATTCCTACTGGGACTAAGGATTTTGGGGAAAAAAAATACCAACACAATACTCCCAATGCTTCGGGAAAAGAAAAAGGTCGTCCCCCTACCCGGCAAAGGGCACAACTTTCAGCGATTTCCCCTTTTAGCTGTTCTCAGTTCCTTTGGGCGCAACTGACTCAACGCATAGGCTATTCACCGGGTCCCCTCCATACCCCCCGAACATCCCACAAAAAAACCCTCACATAGAAGGGAAAAGGTTTTTCGAATGACTTTTCGGTCCGATTAAAATTTAAAAAGTCACACTAACGGGAAAGATGGGGCCCCCATTTTGCCGAGCGGGCCCTTGGGGAAAAAAAAGGAGGGAAAAGTAGTGTGGAAAAATTTTGGCGTTAAGGGGAAAGTATTGTATAGTAGTAGGGGCAGTAAAAATTATAGAAAGTGTAGTAATAGTTTTTTAAAACCCCCCATTTGACTTTGTAATAGAAATGAAGGCACTACAGGCCCAAACCCAGGTCAAAGATTCTAGAGAAACCGTCTTTTGCATGACTATTATCTGTAAAAAGAAAAAAAGGGAGCATTATTTTTTCGCTTGTGCCCCCTTGAGTTGTCATGAAGAACCCAAACCCAGTTTCCCCAAAAGCACTGAGGGGGATAAGAGGACCCAAAAAAGGAAAGAAAGGCCCCCGGGAGCATCTATAACAGGATGAAAAGAAACAAACTAGATTCCTGCGAAGGTTTTTTATTTTGGCAAAAAGTAATTTTGATGACTTTTGGAAGGAGAGATTTTGTTGAGATTATTTAAATTTGGAAATATTGGAAAGGCAGAGCCCAAAATTTCACAGGAGTAAAAGATTTTTTGGGAAAATGGAAGCCCAAATTTTGCCCCGTGAAAGGGCAGGGGTTTATGAGATGGGAAGGGACCCAAGACGAGAGAACAAATTTAAACTAAGAGGGGAAAATTTTCCAAATTCAGGGAACTGAGGATCACAAACGGGGGGGCTTTGGAGAAAGGGGAGAAGAAAAAGGCCCTTTTTTTGACAGGGGAAGCATGATAAGAAAAGAAAGGAATGAAACACGCCACTTTGCAAGGCCTGCGATAAACGGAAAAAAACCCCCCTTTTCCCGAGCAGTAGAAATGTAAAAACAAAAAAAAGGAAGCACAAAATTTAAATTTTCACTTTCGGTTTTAAAACTTGATGAAAGGAGCAAGATTATTCAGGGCATCAAAAAATTTTTTTGGATGAGGCTGATCAGGGGGCCAAAGAGAAAAATGTCATGTAATAGCGGAGCCAGGGGGAAGGGGCACACCAATAGTATAGGAAAAGGTTTTCCCGAAGTATTCCAAAAAAGGGGTTAGAAAAAGAACGGGGGATAAGGACCCTGCGAAAAGGGAATTTTTGAATAAAAATTTTACCTTTTTAAAAAAAAGGGTTAAAATTTAACACAAAGAAGAAAACACCCAAGGGAAAGGGAGAAAAAGAAACCCCTTTCACGGGCCCTTTTCTCCAAAGGGAAATTAAAGACATTTTCAAAAAGGGACATTGATGAGGAAGGATTTAACGTAAAGGGCTGAGCTTTCTTAAAAGGTCGGGAGAGCCCCCAAACCCGTTCAAATGAAGTTTTGAAAAGGGGGGGGCCCCCAAAAAAAAGGTTAAAACCAGTAGAAAAAGTCCCAAAAAAAGGAGTGAGGGTTTTGGCCACCCCAGAAGAAAGAGAATAAGGGGCAGCAACTTCACTCTGGGCTTTTTCCCCTTCTCCCCCACCCATTCATTGAGACCCATTTTTTCCCCAGGATGATAAAATTTTGGAACACATTCGTAAAAGCATTATGAGGTCAACAAGTTAACTCAGTTTGTTTAAATGAAAATGTTGGCCCAAAGATGACTCCAATTTTCACCGTTCCCTACTCGTAGTCTCAAAACAATAAAATGCTTTCAAATGAGCTGAGGGCAGGTAACCTTTTGGGGCTTGTAAACAGATTTTAGGAACCCTTAAATTTGTAAATAGGTTTGTAAAATAAATTTAGGGAACCTTAACCAAACCCTTTGTCAAACCATTTTTAAAAAAAAAAAAACTGTATGAAATGTTTTGGACGTAGGGGGACATAAGGTTTTTTTAGTTTTTCCAAAAAACCATAGAAATAAGGCGAGGGGGACAAAATAAAAAGGAAAATTTGAACAAGGTCAAAGCCCAGGAGGTCAGAGTCAGGAGAGTAATGGGGGTTTACGTTAAAAGTTTCTTGATGGTCAAGGGTTTGGGGAAACGAGAGGAGTGTGGGCAGTGAGTGTCATCTTTCTTTTTGACTGACCCCATTCTTACTATACCATACTATTTTCTTCTATTCCTGAACTTTTGCCATCCCCTTTACTTTTGTCCCCTTTACCCCCCAACTTCCCCTTTTAATATACGATTTAAACTACTCTCCCTACTTTTTAAACTACCACAACCCCGACGACGAGACTACTACTACTATACTTACATTACCAGTTTCCTCTACCGCTATTTTTTTTTTCCTCCTCTGGTCCCATCAAGGGTCCCCGGGGCCTATAAATTTTGGGCTCCCTCTATTTTTCCCTTTTTAAATTGATTTTGTAAATATTGCCCCCCCCCAAAACCGTCATCGTAAATTTTTCTTTCTATGGGGCGGGTTTTTTGTGTATTGTTCCAGTCACGAAAATTTTGCCTTTTTGGGTCTTCACCAATCATGGGTTGTTTTTGGGGCGGAAAATCAGCTGTCAGTTTGGGACTACATGGTCTCGTCATCATACATCAAAAGGGGAAAAGGTTCTGAACATGGGGAGGTCAAGACTTTATCAAAGAATTTCTCCCCACAGCCCGTTGCCCACCCGAACGGATTTTGGCAAAAGGGCCAAAAGTGTATGGGGGAGTCACTATCCCCCCCCCCTCCCCCCCCCCCGGAAGGATGGTAAGAAGATTAAAATGGGCCCCTTCCCCTTTTCCCTTACATTGGCTGACCCCTACTTCCCAAATACTCTGAAGCCGAATGGGGAGGGGCCCCGGTTTTTAGGGAGACCCAGAAGATCAACAAATACAGAGGGTTTCCACCTTGTCAAAATTTGGGCCCAGTGGTAACCCCGGAGACCCTAGCAGAGGGGCAAGTTTGTTCTATAATTCCTAAGAGTTAAGTAAAAAACTCTCACAAAAACCCCGGGCCCCCAGAGCGGTAGCTTATTTCTTTCCCCGACTCGTTTTTGCGTTTTCAGGGGGTAAATGCCTCAGCATTCTGGCCATGCATTTCCCCGCGGGGAGCAAAAAAGAAGTTTGGAATGAAAGGCTTGAATGTTTTTTGTATTCCCTTTTATTCTCATTGTAAAATTTGTAAAGTTTTTGTTTGAAAATAAAGTTCCATAGAATATAGGGGGTTTGGTAAAAAGGGCCTTATTCAAACAGCTCTGGGAAGAATCTAGAATTTTCGTAAAGACGACCCTCCATCTAGTTTGGAAAACCGTAAACTTTTAAAACCCATTCTCCTGTGACATGTACACTTCTCTAAAATTTTATCCACTGGGCCCTTTTATGCTACAAGCTTCAAGACACAGTACCCTGATTTTTAGTTTGGTTTGGCCTAGGGGAAAATAAAGCATGGCTTGTGAAATGGTGTAGATGTTTAAATTTTTGGCCTGATTTTACAAAATTGGGTAGCCAGGGGATACTAAAAGGGGAAATTTTTCCTTCTACTTAAGTTTTAAAACTCCCTTTAAAAAAAAAATTTTGCAAAAATACTACAAAATAAAAAACCCTGAGTGACAGTTTACAAAAAATGGAAAACGAAATTTACAGGGGATCTTCAGACAGGAACCCTTAAAAAGTAAACGGGAAAATTTTTGGGGAATAAACATGTAACACAAAGTAACCATTTTTAAAATTTAAATTAAGTTATTTTATGGTGCTTTATTTGTCAACTAACCCACTTTTTATTTTTAAAATTTAAAAATCAGAAACTTTGCCAAAAATTTATGCTCAATATATCTAATGGCTTTGGGATTTTTGGGGAGACAACCCCAGTGGAATAATTAGAATTCGCTGGATTAATTATATTATGTGTTTTTTTAAATCCAAGCATGATGGAAAAAAAATAGGGGTTGGGGGAAGGGGTTTGTGGCAAAAAATATTTAAAAATTTAAATTTCCCCTTTCGTAATGGTTTTTTGTTTTTTTAAAATTTTTCTTTTAATAATTTAAGAATTTTTTTCTGAGTTTTAAAATAAGAAAATTTAAATTTTTTAAATTTATATTTATTCATCTTTCCTTTGGGAAATTTCCTTTTTTTTTAGAAGTTATTTGGGTGTTTTTTTCCCTTTGTTTTCCTCGGAATTTTGGGGTGTTGTCATCAACTTTAGGGTTTTTCTTCCTCGGGAAAAAAAAAGTGTTTTTAGTGTTTTTAAATCAACATTATGTGTTTTTTCCCTTCAGGAAGTGCCCGTAGGTTGCCCAAAACCCTTTATGTTTTTTCTTCCTCGGGAATGTTATGTTGTCATCAAAATAGTGTTTCTTTCCCCCCCGGGGAAGGGGTGTTTTAGTTTTTGGGCCCATCAACAATATTTTTTCTTCCTCGGGAAGTTTTTTGAAATTTTTGTCACCCAAACTTTACGTTCAAATTACACTCCTGCCAAAATTGGGTCAATAAGACAGTCACAAAAGCCCCAATGTCGATGCTGACCCAGGGGGAGCCATGAGCCGGGGGAGGGTTTGTTTTTGGCAAGGGGCACCCTGATAAAGGGCCTACAGATCACTACTGGATATGAGTGGGAAACGAGGAGGGAGGAGGGGAAAAGAGAGAGGCCCCCCAGCCCAGGTTCGACCACTCGGGCCACCCTAACGTCTCTGGGTTTTACTGGGATGCCCCCTACCCTTTACGTTAGGGACATAATTAGGCAACGAAGCGTAAATAACACATTCTCTTAGGGTTGGGACATCCCCTGGTAAACATTATCTTTTAAATTTAAAAACCCACGTTTAGACAAAAACAACCAAATTGTATACACAAAATCTTTATCTTTTCTTTAAAAGGGAATTTTTTCCCCAATTTTATATATATATATATATAAAATATATATATATATAATATATATATATATTTATTAAAATAATATATATTTTATATATATATTTTATATATATTATATATATATTTGGGGTCCACCTCTGGGGAAATTTGGGGGGACCATCCCCGGGGAAGTGGGTTTTAAAAAGGGGTTTAAGGAAGAATATTTTGGGTTTTTTCCGAAGCCTTTGAATATTATTTTCCCCACCACCCCCCTCTTTTTAAAATATTTTTTTTTTTCCCAAAATTGGGAATATTTTATTACCTAATATGGTACAGAAATTTAAGAGTACATTGTTGTTTTAAAAAAGGGGTTTACGGGACATTTTGTTAGTGTGTATCCCCCGATTATAAGGGGAAAATCTATCCAGTCCTCAGGTGGGGCGTGGCCCAAAAAAGCAGAAGCATTAACCCTTTGGAAAAGCCCACTGAGCCGCTTGGAAAAGAAAACTAGTTTCCCGGGGGGTTCCCAGTTACCCGAAAGAGTTTTTTTCCAGTCCTTTAAAGGGAAAATTTAAAGCCTCTTTTTCCCCCTTTACCAAAGGGGCTTTTGACCCATTTGGGAAAAAAAACATAAAAATGAGGGGGGAAGTTTTTTTCCCCCTTTTTTTAGACTTTTGGGATCCCCAAACTGGCAGCGCCCCTTTCCTTTTTTTTCCCCCCTGGTGTATTGGAAAATAGGTATCAGCCAAGGGATTGGGACTGTATAGTCCCCCCACCAACCCGCTTCCCATCTGTCCCGGCTTTAAGGGGGGATACCATCTGGAGCTTCTGGCTTCCGTCAGATCTGCATAGTTTTCGGTGGCTCCCTTTTCTGGGGTTTGGGCCCCCTGTTTTGAGGCTCCTCTGATAATGTTATTAACCTCCTCATTCTTGCAATCTTTCCCCCGGATTTACGGACACAAGGGCCCTGGTACCCCAATCGGTCCCGCTGTTTACTGCCACAAATACACCCGTGTTAAACGAGAAAGGGGCGGCAAGTCGAAAGGGAACACCCAAAGCGGATGGTCTGTGGGTTCCCCGGGGGTGTGCCAAGTGGGGTTTTGGGAAAAACCCCAAAAGAAAGTCCCCCGCAAGAGGGGGTCTCACTTTCCCGCAGGGGGGCTCTTTTCCTTCCCTGGGCCCCACTTGAAGAACGGGTTTAGGCTAAAAATTTTCCCCTAAATTGGGGCCACCCAGTGCGATTGTTTTTAGTTGTTTGGGGGGGGGAGCAGGTTTTGTTTCTGAGCCCGTTTGATTAAACCCAGATCATTGCCCCGTCAATGAATTTTTGGTCCTGGGGTCCCAAATTTCCCTAAATGTTCAGGGAAAAACGCTGCTACAAGCTCTTTTGGATTCAATTTCACGAGGAAAAGAAAAAACAGGTAACGCAATCTGTGATGAATGCCGGGGCACCAAAGGCCCCCCCTAGGGCTGCTGGAAGTGTGCTTGGTTTCCCCTGCCCTTTTTCTAGGTAAGGTTAAGTACTTTTGTAAAAATTTCCCAAATACTGTCAAAATTCGTGCAGTTTTAAAGGGTTTTCATATGAAGGTGCCCCATCTTTGGAAATAGTCAACCTGGGGAGACTCAAGCACTTTGGAAAAAGGAAAGGCACGTGGGGGTCCCGAAATTTCCTATTCTTTTTCCACTCTCCCTTTAAATCTTCCAAAATTTTTCCTGAAATTGTGTCAATTTGGATTGCTTCCCCGAGGGCTCCTAGCAAGAAAACAAAATTTTGGGGGGGAATTTACTGCTGCCCTGGGAGTTTTTATTTTCACTGCATTTATTTATTTGTTTATGGGCTGAGATATTTACATTTTTGGATATTTTGGAAGAGACCCAAATTTCCCGTCCCCGTGTTTAAATTTCCTTGTTTAAAGGGCTGTAGGGGGGACTCTTTTTTTTCCTCCCAGTGTGCCTCATCAAAGGAAACCCAAATTAAAAAGCTCGCTGGTCTTTGAATTTTGATTTCCCCAACTGCAATAAAAGAAGAGAAAAGTGTTTTAAAAAGGAAACTCCTTGTTGGACACCCTCCCATGATGGATTTCATGCTCTCCAAAGAGAAGCATTGATTTTCCTTTTCATACCCCGCTGAAAAAAAAAGGGAAAGAAACGGGAAAAAAATTTTTTGTTTCTGCTGCTAATACCCCGTCTCTTTTCAGGAGATTTAACGCATTTTTGAAATCTAATTTTTCCCCCTTTATTTTCCTCAGGCAGGGTTTTTGATATATGCCCTTGTTGCATGAACCGCTGCTTCACCCTTTCCCTTTAAGGGCCCCAAAGCCAGCTGGTTTGGGGTTAAAACATCATGGTGCCGTGCCCCGAATACTTCGGAAGCAGCTTTGGATACGAGGCGGCGTAAGGTGTTGCCTACTTTCAAATTTGGCCCAATTCCTCCATCCTTCTTTTTTAAGGGGCACCAAAATGTTGCACCAAAAAAGAAAGGTCTAATTTATCAGGATCAAACCCGCCCAAGGGAAATTTTTTTACGAAACCCCCTGGGTCCTGAAAGCATGTCTCTGCCCAAATTTCCCCCCTTTAAATGGATTAACCCTTTCCTTTAAATGCTGTGGGTTTTTCCCGTGAAAACCCCCCCAGAGGAAGATTTGGGGAAAGACCCTTATTGCTTTGTAAATTTTCTGAGTCTTCCCCAATCAAAGGGTTTCCCCCGTGGGGACAAGGGTGGGAAAATGTTGGTGCCCCGGTTTTTCCCCGGCTGGTTCTTTTCCCCTAAGTGCTTAGCCGTGTCAGCATCCCCGGGAGGGAACTGTATCTTCCTGGAAAAAATTCTGATTTCCCCCACTGTGTGCCCTCTTCAATTTTTTACCCGGAATTGACTTTTTCACTGTCCCCCTAGAGTGAGTGGGGGTTTCCCCCCCCTTTTTTGTTTTGGGCGGGGGAAAGGGAAAGAGGTTAAACAACTCTAGGAAACTTTAAGGTTTAAAATATTGAGGCTAGCCTCTTTCCCTTCTTTCCGGCCCCAGCTAAGCAACATTGCCAAAAAGTAAACAAGTTGTGCCAAAGCCCCTTTAAGGTTGGGGTTGGGGCATTTTAAAATAGTGGAACCCTCGTTTATTTTTTCAGGAGGCCCGTAAGTTTCCCCCGTGTGGACGGGCTGCTTTGGAATATGTTTTGATGTCCCCGTACCTGTTGCTTTAAATTTCTTCCAAAAAGATGTCTGATGAAATAAAAACTGTTGGAGTAGGTTCATCCCGAGGTGGGGGTGGCCTTTGGATCTCCTTTTCCCCAGGAGGACACCTGAACCAGGGGAATACCGTGGTTTCGGAGGAAAAAAATTAGAGTTGGACAACGAAAAATGTAAAACAGACCGACACTTGCCCTTTTAGTATTTTCCCCAAACCCTGCCCCTTTTCCCCGGCTGCTTGTTTCCTCCTGGTTGGGGATCCATCTGCTTTTGAAAACAATAAGGGGGTTTAAAATGCTGGGTGGGGGGTTTTGGGGGTGGAAGGAAATGAACTTTTACGTGGTGGCCCGGTGGAGTTTGAGGGGCCGGGAGGGAAGGGGAAAACTTCCCTTGGGAATTAGGTTTGGGGGGGGCGCAGGGTTTAGTGGGGTTATCCCGGGGAATTTCAATTTTCACATGGACTTTCACACTATTGTTTGGGTTTACAATGTTTACAAAAACATAACTTTTTTTTGTTTCCCCCCTGTACACTTTTTGAAAATGTGGGGGATGGGCATGCGAACCCAAAGTTTCCCTCACCATCTAGTTACACATCCCAACCTTTCCACCCAACCCCCCTGACCCTGGGGGGGGGGATGCATGACTGGGCCTCCCTCGTTTTAAAATTAATTTTACAATTTTTTTTCCATAACCAAAAACAAAACCCCATATACATATATATTGGGAAAATGTATATATTAAAATTTTTTTTTTTAGCAAACCCGGGCCCTACCCACCCGGGGGGGGGGCCCCCAAAAAAAAAAAACGAAAGTTTTTTCTTTTTTAAATTTAGTAATTTATACGGAGAAGGGGGTTTCAACCCCCTTTCTCCGGGGATTTTTAAATCCCCCTTTACAACACGCAGGGTTACGGAGGAAGAAATTTTTTTCCACTTAGCCAAGGGGGATAAGAAAAAAACAAGAAAAAAAGCGTATTTTGACCTAAGTGAAGTAGAAGTAGCAAGACGTAAACCCGAAAAAACTTTTTATGTTTTATGAGACAGAAAAAAAAAACAAACCGCAATTCCCCCATCATGTTAAAAAAAATTTCGGTTTCCGTTTTAAAAACCCCCCCTTGGCAGGACGTTTGTACCTCCCTGGGCGGTTGCTGTCTACCAACCTACTACCTATATACTATATATATATTATGTAAAATTTTAATATTTATATATTTTATTTTATTATATATATATATATATATAATTATTTATATAATATAAATATATTATATTTTATATATATATATATATTATATATATGTGTGCCGAATATTAAAATGGTAAATTAGCAAGAACTCATTTAAATTAATCCTTTTTTCTAAAATTTTTTTCCTCATACTTTAAAGAATTTTTTTTTTCTTTGTTAAGAAAAAAAAATTTAAATTTTTGCACCAAAAAGAATTTTAAAGAAAACTTATAACCTTATTATAACAAGAGAAATTTTATTTTAGCCTAACCAATAAATATTTTTTAAAATACGTTTCAATAATTTAGTCTAAAACAAACCAATAAAATTTAATATAAAATATATATATATTTATATAAATATATATTATATAAATTATATATTTATAAAAATATGAAGGAATTCGAAAATGGAACTATCAAAACACTGACCTGGGAAGGAGACTCGAACCTCGAACCCTTTAGGAAAAGGTACGCGTGCTTTACAAATCTACCCACACTGGACCAATACCTTGGCGTGTGCTGAGCTACCGTTTGACCCAAAGGAAACCAGCTTTCAGGGAGAAGGCTTACAGCTTTCATCTCATCCCTCTGCATCCGCCTTTCTAGAGTTTGAAAATGCAAGGAAATTTGCGAGAGATGCAAAAATATACAAACATGATCTCTGGTGAAGGATCGAACCACCTTCTCCTTCAGCCCCGAATCTTTGTGTTAGTTCGCATGCCTCGCGAATTTTCTTCATTGTTTAAATCTCTAGTTAGGCTATGCTCAGGGATGGATGAAAAGCTGTAAGCCTTTTTCCCTGAAGCGGCTGCCCTTGGGTCAAACGTGTAGTCTGTAACGCCAAGGTATTGGTCCAGTGTGGGAGATTGTAAAGCACTGCGTACCTTGTCTAAGGTTGTGGGTTTGGTCTCTTCAGCCAAATCATGTTTGTGTATAGTTCGCATGCTCTCGCGAAAATTTCCCTTTATTGTTCAAATTTGTAAGGGTGATGCAGCAGGGGGTGAATGAAAAGCTGTAACCTTCTCCCCGAAAGTGGGGGCCTTGGATCAAAAATGTAGCTCATTAAAACTCCAGGTATTGGGCATGTGGGTAGATTGGTAAAGCCCGCGTCCTTGTCCTAAGGTTGTAGGTTCGAGTCTCCTTTAGCCCGAGATCAGTGTTTATATTATAATTTATTTTATAATATATATATATATATATAATAATATATATATTATTATATATATAGGGAAATATATTTTAAAAAAATATATATATATTTAAAAATATTATTATTTATATATATATTATATATATATTATATAATATATATATATAGAATAACCATCTACGTCCTAATTTTATTTTTTTTAGAGCTTTTTATGTAAATTTGGTAGGAGGGCAGATTTTTTAGGCCCAAATTTCTTTGTGGAAAACGCTTAATAACTGCGTATTTATATGTAAAAAGTAAACCCCCTGTTTAATATAAAGTTATTTGTTTTGTAAATTTGTTATTTAAATTCATGAATTTTATACACTAATTTAAATTTTTTATCGCAAGGTATGCAGTTAAAATAGTTTATATGAAAAATATGTGAATTGGGGTAGTCCCGACTAGTTTAAGGCATTTGGGTTAAGCCGGTGGGAGATTGGGCCCGCCCCCGCTTTGGGTCAGTAGGCCCGCGCAGTGTTCCCTTTTTTTTATGTTCTTACGTTCTTTTACAAGACCCCTAAATTACTCCAAAACAAATATCCGCAGGGAGAAAAACGATGAGAAGCAAAATTTTTAATTATATACATGGACGGAGGCCCGAGCCTGCACCCCGGGTTTAAACTATGTATGTGTTTATGGTATATATACCGAGTATACTTTAACCCTCTTTTAGGGATTTAAATCTTCTGAGAGTGAGCAGGAGACATGCAGCCTTATCGACCCTCATGTAGTAGATAAGACTTTAAATCCCATTAATCCACCAACCAACCTTATTACGATCGCGTAGTAGAAAAATTTAAACCCATTAAACCACCAACCAGTCCTTAATGATGCTCTTGTAGTATATAGACTTTAAACACAATAATCCACCAAGTGTCTTGGTGAGGTTTGAGCGCCATGATTGCCTCCTTAAACATTGCTTTTTGTTCGGTCTAAATGATTGAGAGATTACCATTTCGGCGAAATTTGCTGTGACTTATAGCCAGTAACTTGGATGAAAGCACTAATATAGTGACTTATAACACGTGACTTAGATGGCAGTGTTGATACAGTGACATATAACACGTGACTAAGAAGACAGTATTGATACATTGATTAATAACACTTGACTAAGAAGGCAGTACTGACACATGTTCACCTTTTGGTTAATACACTCCCTAGTCTCCTCCTTCAGTTCAAATTTCTTTTATCGCATTAATATATATAGTTGTTAAACTGAAGGGGTAAACCGCTCAGTGTTCTTATCAATGTCCACTATTGTGTTATATATATATATATATATATATATATATATATATATATATATATATATATATATATATATATATATATATATATATATATATATATATATATATATATAAATATATATATATTATATATTTTATATATATATATATATATTATATATATATATATATATATATATAATATATATATATATATATATATATATATGTAACTAGGGATCCCAGGGCAGGTAGTTTTCTGTTCCAGCGGCTCAGTGCGGCTGTTCAAAGGGGTAATGCCTGCTGTATTTTGGGCACACGCCCCAGCTCTGAGGAGCTGGATGAGATTTTCGCCTTATAATCGGTGATACACACGTAACAACATGTACCGTATATGCCACCTTTATATCAATAATGTATCTCTTAAATCTTCTGTACCATATTATGTAATAAAATATTCCTATTAGTAAAAAAAAATAAATATGAAAAGATGGGGTGGTAGGGGAAGTGGAATATTCAAACGGCTTCAGGAAGAAATCCAAATATTTTTCCTTGAAGCCTTTTTATCCACTTCTCCGAGGCTATGGGTCCCACAATTTACACCAGAGGTGGACCCCATCCTATATATATATATATATATATATATATATATATATATATATATATATATATATATATATATATTATATATATATATTATATATATATATATATATATATATATATATATATATGTATATACATATTATATATATATAGTATATATATATATATATATATATATATATATATATAAATATATATATATATATATGTATATATATATGCAATAAGATCACAGTAAACAGGTGATTTCAGAATATGCAAAACAACCACTCTGAAAGAATAGAGAAATTCCAAGCGCTTCGTGACTACTCACATTATCAAGGAACTATATATATATTATATATATAATATATATATATATATATTATATTTATATATATATATATATATATTATATATATATAATACATATATATTATATATATATATATATATATTATATTATATATATATATAATATATATATTATATATATATATATATATATATTATATATATATAATATATATATATATATATTATATATATATATAACATGATTGCCAGTATTTGAATAATTCCTTTGTTGTAATCTTGTTATATTCTGGATCTGTGTACAGCCTTCCGTATCATGTTCTTGGTGTATAGTCTGTATTTATTGTCTGTATACAGCCTTTTATATTTCGTTCCTGGGGTGTAGCCTGTATTGTGGGTCCGACTATAGCTGTGGTATTCTTGCAGTCGGAGCTGCGGAAAGTGTTAGTCAGCAGAGAATAAAATATCTGTGCTAGAGACAGCCATACATGGCGTCCTTTCCTTGAGGTAATACTCGAGGAAACGCTTGGCAAGAACTAGCTGAGTAATCAAGAAAGTTTTATCACAGGCACTGACTGTGCCGTCTTAGAAATGCTCGCTGAGATTGGAGAATATCTTTCTATATTTAGAGTCAACCAAAGAGGTTCTCAGGTAAACAGCTAGAATTGGAGCTCCACGATACTGCAAACAAGTCTCATACTAAAGGTGGAAATCTTGTAAACAGAATATCACTGTAGGGTTCAACCAATATCCATCTTATACAAAGAAAGAAGGTATAAGGAGAGGAGTTTGAGGTAATCAGTCCCACAGCCTGGAGTCGATGTGTTCAGTCCAGGGCCACAGACGTGGCTTATATACTGTAGTCAGGTGAAGCGAAGCAGTAGGAGGCTGGGTCATAGTGGTACCATCCACTAGTCTAAGTAGGTCGTTGTCCAAAGATTGGACAAGTTTCCCATATGTAGCATAAGTGTCTCAATTCTTCAACTTGTCGGTATTGAAAACCATTCATCACAACCAACATCCATCTGGTGCAGCCACACATCACCAAATCTTCAAAGCGATTTATTATGATGATAAATTAGACATGTACAACTCTTGGGTATCTTTATTGAGATACCTCAATAAAGATACCCAAAATTTGGGCACATGTGTCTAATTTAATCAACGTGTCGGTTCTCTAAAACCATTCATCTACAACGCGATTTATTAATTCATGGTGAAACGTTAAAGGTTAGAAAACACTGAGAGAATGGTAGGTGATCAGGAGTCACCCAATGTAAGGTAGAGACTCTCTAAGTACTTTACGTAATAGTTCTTAACTAGCATCCTGTTACTAAAATCTCCCGCACCCTTACACGAAGCACTGTTTAAGTGGTTGTTGGCCTCATACCCTCATATTGTGCAACCTTACATCAGTTCAGTAAAACGGGAACTACTGGCTCAACCTGTCACAGTTCAGTACACGGGAACTACGGGCTAAACCCCTGTCCAGTTCAGTACACGGGAATACTGCTCAAACCTGTCACCAGTGAAGTATACGGGAACTACTGCTCAACCTGTCACCAGTGAAGTATACGGGAACTATTGATCAACCTGTCACCAGTGGTGCACACAGAAAGCACTGTTCAACCTGCCATCAGCGGAGCACACGGGAACCATTAATATGCTGCCTGAGAGGCCACTGACGAGCCCTGAATAACCCAGGTAGTCAGAGGTATTAACTTATGCAAAATAATCACTTCGTGGAATGCATTAATCAGCGGTCCTGCAGAGAGCTCTCTCAGAGGCATTAACTTGTTCATGATAATCACGTCACGGTACAAAGTCAATCAGCACCTGGTTTGGGACACGTCAGTCAGCACCTGGTGGCACACGTCAGTCAGCACCTGGTGGTACACGTCAGTCAGCACCTGGTGGCACACGTCAGTCAGTACCTGGTGGTACACGTCTGTCAGTACCTGGTGGTACACGTCAGTCAGCACCTGGTGGCACACGTCAGTCAGCACCTGGTGGCACACGTCAGTCAGCACCTGGTGGTACACGTCAGTCAGTATCTGCTGGTACACGTCTGTCAGTACCTGGTGGTACACGTCAGTCAGTACCTGATGGTACACGTCTGTCAGTACCTGGTGGTACACGTCTGTCAGTACCTGGTGGCACATGTCTGTCAGTACCTGATGGTACACGTTAGTCAGTACCTGGTGGTACACTTCTGTTTGCACCTGGTGGCACGCGTCAGTCAGTACCTGGTGGTACACTTCTGTTTGCACCTGGTGGTACACGTCAGTCAGTACCTGGTGGAACACGTCTGTCAGTACCTGGTGGTACACTTCTGTTTGCACCTGGTGGTACACGTCAGTCAGTACCTGGTGGTACACGTCAGTCAGTACCTGGTGGTACACGTCGGTCAGTACCTGGTGGTACATGTCTGACAGTACCTGGTGGTACGCGCAAGACAGCACCTGATTGTACACGTCTGTCAGTACCTGGTGGTACACGTCTTTCAGTACCTGGTAGTACACTTCTGTTTGCACCTGGTGGTACACGTCAGTCAGTACCTGGTGGTACACGTCTGTCAGTACCTGGTGGTACACGTCTGTCAGTACATGTATATAGCACACGCATCAGTGTTCATTCCACTAGAGTAATGAAATTACATATTAATGACAAGCAACCTGGTCTTTTATGCACGTCGTTAGTGACACTACTAGACCAGGTAGCGTAGTCTCTACATCGTCTGCACGTCGTTAGTGACTAGTAGTCCAGGTAGCGTAGTCTGTACATCGTCAGCTCGTCGTTAGGGACATTAGTAGTCCAGGTTTCATAACTACATCTCTCACGCGCCTCTTCCCCAGGGATAATCTTGATAATAGTTACCTACTGAGTGTGTCTGAGTCTTACTTACGTAAGATCCGTGTCTCCGAGCACCAGTTATGAGGTAATTATTCCAGCCTCACATCTGTGAGTTTGTCTCGCTTAAACTGGGTAAAGTGTGTTGGTAAGAGCGCTTAAACGCTGCCCAGCACTAGCTAAACGACACAAAACACCCTTAAATAAAAAAAATCACACGAACGTTGAAAATAAGAAAGTATTCTTTCAAAAAAATAAATTCACTTTTCCAAACCCCCTCCCTCAGAATGATGCTCTTTAGGTATATCCCAAATAATTTCCCTGGAGACCACCCGCAACAGTTGACTAACATCTGGGAAGCCTATTTAATAGTCGAGCAGGTATCTACCATCTCACCCCCAACGGTCTACTAATATTTGGAAACCTATTTACTAGTCGAGCAGGTATCTACCATCTCACCCACAACGGTCTACTAATATTTGGAAACCTATTTACTAGTAGAGCAGGTATCTACCATCTCACCCACAACGGTCTACTAATATTTGGAAACCTATTTACTAGTCGAAACAGGTATCTACACTCACCCACAACGGTCTACTAATATTTGGAAACCTATTTACTAGTCGAGCAGGTATCTAACCATTTTCACCCACAACGGTCTACAAATATTTGAAACCTATTTACTAGTGAGCAGGTATCTACCATCTCACCCACAACGGTCTACTAATATTTGGAAAACCCATTTACTAGTCGAGCGGTATCTACCATCTCACCCACAACGGTCTACTAAAATTTGGAAACCTATTTACTAGTAGACAGGTATCTACCATCTCGCCCACAACGGTCTACTAATATTTGGAAAACCCATTTACTAGTAGAGCCAGGTATCTACCATCTCGCCCACAACGGTCTACTAATTTTTTGGAAACCTATTTTACTAGTAGGGTAGGTATCTACCATCTCACCCACAACGGTCTACTAATATTTGGAAACCTATTTACTAGTAGAGCAGGTATCTACCATCTCACCCACAACGGTCTACTAATATTTGGAAACCTATTTACTAGTAGGGTAGGTATCTAGCATATCACCCACAACAGTTGACTAACATCTGGAAACCTATTTACTAGTAGAGTAGGTATCTAGCATCTCACCTTCAACAGTCTACTAACATCTGGAAACTTATTTAGAAATAGATCAGGTATCTAGCATCTCACCCACAACAATCTACTAACATCTGGAAACCTATTTACTAGCAGAGTAGGTATCTAGCATATCACCCACAACAGTTAACTAATATCTGGAAACCTATTTACTAGTAGAGTAGGTATCTAGCATCTCACCCACAACAATCTACTAACATCTGGAAACCTATTTACTAGCAGAGTAGGTATCTAGCATATCACCCACAACAGTTAACTAATATCTGGAAACCTATTTACTAGTAGAGTAGGTATCTAGCATCTCACCCACAACAATCTACTAACATCTGGAAACCTATTTACTAGCAGAGTAGGTATCTAGCATATCACCCACAACAGTTAACTAATATCTGGAAACCTATTTACTAGTAGAGTAGGTATCTAGCATCTCACCCACAACAATCTACTAACATCTGGAAACCTATTTACTAGTAGAGTAGGTATCTAGCATATCACCCACAACAGTTAACTAACATCTGGAAACCTATTTACTAGTAGAGTAGGTATCTAGCATCTCACCCACAACAATCTACTAACATCTGGAAACCTATTTACTAGCAGAGTAGGTATCTAGCGTATCACCCACAATAGTTAACTAACATCTGGAAGCCTATATACTAGTAGAGTAGGTACCTAGCATCTCACCCACAACAATCTACTAACATCTGGAAACCTATTTACTAGCAGAGTAGGTATCTAGCATATCACCCACAACAGTTAACTAACATCTGGAAACCTATTTACTAGTAGAGTAGGTATCTAGCATCTCACCCACAACAATCTACTAACATCTGGAAACCTATTTACTAGTAGAGTAGGTATCTAGCATATCACCCACAACAGTTAACTAACATCTGGAAACCTATTTACTAGTAGAGTAGGTATCTAGCATCTCACCCACAACAATCTACTAACATTTGGAAACCTATTTACTAGCAGAGTAGGTATCTAGCATATCACCCACAACAGTTAACTAAAATCTGGAAACCTATTTACTAGTAGAGTAGGTATCTAGCATATCACCCACAACAGTTAACTAACATCTGGAAACCTATTTACTAGCAGAGTAGGTATCTAGCATCTCACCCACAACAATCTACTAACATCTGGAAACCTATTTACTAGTAGAGTAGATATCTAGCATATCACCCACAACAGTTAACTAACATCTGGAAACCTATTTACTAGTAGAGTAGGTATCTAGCATCTCACCCACAACAATCTACTAACATCTGGAAACCTATTTACTAGCAGAGTAGGTATCTAGCATATCACCCACAACAGTTAACTAACATCTGGAAACCTATTTACTAGCAGAGTAGGTATCTAGCATCTCACCCACAACAATCTACTAACATCTGGAAACCTATTTACTAGCAGAGTAGGTATCTAGCATATCACCCACAACAGTTAACTAACATCTGGAAACCTATTTACTAGCAGAGTAGGTATCTAGTGTCTCACCCACAACAGTCGAATAAGAGGTAATTACCCATACACTATTGGATGACCAGAAGCGTTTGACTGTGTATGGTGGTGCCGTAAGACAGGATATTTGATTTAATGTTACACTCTTCTCTAACATCACCACACGGTGCTATGACTCACTAACATCACCAAACACAGAGTAATGACTCACTAACATCACCATACAGTGTTATGACTCACTAACATCACCATACAGTGTTATGACTCACTAACATCACCATACAGTGTTATGACTCACTAACATCACCATACAGTGTTATGACTCACTAACATCACCATACAGTGTTATGACTCACTAACATCACCATACAGTGTTATGACTCACTAACATCGCCATACAGTGTTATGACTCACTAAGATCACCATACAGTGTTATGACTCACTAACATCACCATACAGTGTTATGACTCACTAACATCGCCATACAGTGTTATGACTCACTAACATCACCATACAGTGTTATGACTCACTAACATCGCCATACAGTGTTATGACTCACTTACATCACCATACAGTGTTATGACTCACTAACATCACCATACAGTGTTATGACTCACTAACATCACCATACAGTGTTATGACTCACTAACATCATCACATAGTGTTGTGAATCAATAACATCTCCACATACAGCATCAAGTCTCGCTAACATCACCACATACAGTCTAATGACTCATTAACTTCACCACATACAGTGTAATAACTCACTAACATCACCACACACAGCGTAATAACTCACTAACATCATCACACACAGCGTAATAACTCACTAACATCACCACTTACAGTCTAATGACTCACTAACATCACCACACACAGTGTAATGACTCACAAACATCATCAAACACAGTGCCATGTCTCAGAGTCATCTCTGATAAATTAATGCAAGACAGTGCATCCTTGCCTTAGTTATCAAGAGTCAGCCTACCTTTATTGGCTCTAGTTTATTGCAAGTGATGTAAGAGTCTGTGTCATCATGCTGAGGCTCCTTATCTCCTTGCTTCTGCAACAATGAATCTCTACTGTTATATCTTAATATATATGCATAGTACCGGTGTCATAACGTAGCAGCGAGGAGGAGGCTGGAGGCAGTGATGCCATATGTGAGGGCTATGTCTGGTATGAATATTATGCTGAGAATTTGGAGCGTGGAAACCAAATGACAATGTGGAATAACTGAAGGTGTAATCTGGAGGACTGAAGAGGAGCTGTAGAGAAGGTTAGAGTATTTAATGAGGATGAAGAAGAAAACTAGTAGAATGACTAAGAGGAAATATAGAGTGTGAGTTAGACATGTGGAGAAATTTTCTCCAGGAGGGGGGTATCAGCCCCCTTCAGCCCTTTCAGCCCTGAGGGGCCAAGCCCTCTCAGAAGGGGCGAGCGTCTTGTTTACTGCTAGAGTGAGTAATTGATCACAGATGCTATGCCACGTAGTCAAGTGACCTCTGCTCCTTGCAGCGGTGTTGCAAAGTGTATTTTTATAAGGGACAGTACATCTCTTATTTAGCAGGACAATTAAGGAAAATCCTGCTCCCACTTTATTACCATAGTAAAGATAGTGTACATTGTTGTCTTGCTTAAGACAGCAAGAAACAAACATTCTGCTTTGCTTCATCGAGGCGGTGACAAGGATGCAAGGTACTAGGTCAGCGTTTTTTTTTTGTGTACCAGGGCAGTGACGGCATGGAGCGCTGTGGCGTCTGCCAGACTATCTTTTACTCTAGGGAGAGTGACACTGACGCCAGGATAACTAGCAAAGAACACTGATCTGTGCGTTTTGTGTTTAACAAAGTGTTCAACACCCAAAAAACATAAGAGAAGTGTGATCAGCTTCTCTTGTGATACATTGTGAACAATAAAGACAAATTTGTGGAACATAGTGTACCAGTGTGCGTTTCCTAGACAATGGAAGGCGTGGACATCCAAGGACACTTCAGCTTCTATCAAGTCACCGATACCTGTCGAAGGTGTTGAGAACGCCATAGCTCACGTTACAAAGAGCAAGGTATGTGACGAATTTCTTGTAGATCGGGGGATTGCACAATTCTTGAGTCACAAGGAGTTTGTAATTAACCTATAATCGGCAGTAAGGTGTGGACTTTTGAGTCCAAAAAAGTAGGTATTTCGTCAGCCATCATCGAATGAAATATGCTGACATAACACCCCCTAGGGGTGTTATGTTTCAATCACAGAGAATGGGCAGCCAAAAGAAAACGGGCGCTCACCCAGCGTTCACCCAAAAGAAACGGGCACTCACCGCGGACCCCCCAAAGAAAACGGGAGCTGGGGGACTCACCCACACCCTGCACCCACTGCTCCAATCTCGAGAAATTGCTGATTAAGACAACAACCCAAGTGATGTTGTTTGTCTGAGTGTATATATACACATAGTTTTTAAAATGTTTTATAGAAAATTAAGGACAAGATTGTGAAAAGTTTGTTTCTTAAGATCTCCCTTTTATATTAAAGGAATTATATATAAAGTGTAAGCTTTCAAAATATATTAACAGGAAATTTAAATATGTGAAAGTAATTCCAGTGTGATTACATTTTATACATGACATTTTAGTTTTTAAAGTGAATGAAGGTATAATATCTTTATTTACGTTTAAAATCATCAGGGTCAGGGGGAAAGCAAACTGAGCCAAAAACACCCCCCAAGTACTGTGTCCCCTTAAAGGTCTTGCCCCCTGAGGTTAAGTTTAGTGGGTCAGTAGTGTCTGACTCGTTTATTGCTGACTAAAATAAAAAAAACCAGTGTCAAAGAGTCAGTGTTTTTTTTAAACACTTAAGTGTGGTCTGAAATTTTTAGTATACCTTAAAATGGCTTGTTTGAAAAAATCAGTTTCAGCTTTTGACTAAAATTACCAAATTTGAAAAACTAATTTCATCTGTATAGGATTTTCAAGATACAAAAATTGATTTTGAGATCTTGAGGTAAATTTGGATTATTTACCCAAGTCGGAAATAATTTAAATTCGATATACACATTTGAAAAATAAATTTTTTGAATCAGATCCTTGAGGATAAATTAAAAATGTTTTGGTCTTTTTGTAAATCAACAATAAAGGGGACAGGATACAGGCTATCTGCCGAAAACTCTGTCACAGAGACCTATTAACTAGTGGCAATACCTGTTAACCTTTAAAAACAAAAGTGTACCCTTTCCCAGTTTTACCTACCTGTCATTACCTAATTTTTCCCAAAGGCATAATTATGAAAAATTATTATGGTTTTCAAACCCTATAAATTCACGAAGAAATAGATTTTTGCCAATTAATTACCAAATGTCTTGTGAAGGGGGAAACCCCCTTGAAATAATTAAGTTTTCCGGTGGTTAAAGGTAAATTTTTCAAATAGCCTTACGTGTCTTAGCAACAATTAAATTCCCATGTAAAAAGGGAAAAGGTTTGGGCATGGGAGTCTTAAATACAAGCTTTTAAGCCAAACCCAAAAAATTGTTTTTTTTAGACTTACAGGATTTAAAAATTACATTAAAAAGTCTCAGATTCTTAGATGCTAAAAAATGACCTAAAAAAATGGGGATTGGGTTTTTCCCGTGGGAAAAGTACAAGATAATTTTTCCACAAACTATTGGGAAAGATTAAATATTTATGTTCAATAAAAAGCAATTTTTACTTGTGAAGAAAAAATTTGCAAAGGGTTTTAAAAAAAAAAAAACCCAAAAAGTTTCATGCATGCAAGGCAACAAGGGCAAGATTAAAAAAACCCCAAATCTGGTTTGGGTAATAAACCCTTTAATTTAGTATAAAAAAGAATTTTTTTAAAACTTTCTCCCACAAACCACATAATGGGGGAAAACCCTATAGGGATTTTCAAGGGGAAAAAAAAAAAAAATTCTGTTTAAGATATTTTGGGCCCTTAACCCGCTGTGTTTAAAATTATAAATAAAAATATAATGGGAAAATTTGAGATAAATGACAGCAAACGTCTAACCAAAATCGCCCCTGCGGGCGAGGTCTAGAAGCTGTCGGAAAAACCCTCACAAACAATTGGGTGTCAAGAGATACCCAAATTTTTAAGTATAAATTACCCTAGGGGGGGGTTTGTCAGCATATTTCATTTGATATGGGTGGAAAGAAATAACCCAACCCTTTTTTGGACTCAAAAGTCCCCCCCTTTTTCTGCCGATTATATTTGATTACAAACCCCTTTTGTGATAAAGAATTGCGCAATCCCCGATTCAAAAAATTGAAAATCCTTGCTCTTTGTAACGTGAGATGGTTTTCTAACACCTTCGACAGGTACGGTGATTGATAGAAGCTGAAGTTCCTTGGATGTCCACGTCTTCCATTGTCTAGGAAACGCACACTGGTACATAGCCCCACAAGATTTGTCTTTATTGTTCCATGTATACAAGAAAGTGATCACACTTCCTTTGTTTTATGTTTTTGAGACATTTTTACACAAAATGAAAGATAGTGTTCTTTGCTAGTTATTTGGCTGTGTCACTCTCCCTAGATAAAAGATATTGGCAGACGCCACAGGTCCAGTGTCATGCCCTGGTACACAAAAAAAACGCTGACCTAACCTTGACCCTTGTCACTGCCTCGATGAAGCAAAGCAGAATTTTTTTGTTTCTTGCTGTTTTAAGCAAGACAACAATGTCACTTCTTTCTATGGTAATAAAGTGGGAGCAGGTTTTCCCTTTAAATTGTCCTGCTAAGTAAAGAGTACGCCCCTTAAAAAAAAATTTACACTTTGCAACACCGCTGCGGGAGCAGAGGTCACTTGACTAGTGGTGCACTGTGAAATTACCATCTAGCGTAAACAAGACGTCGCCCCTTTGGGGCTTGGCCCCTCAGGGCTAAAAAGGGTAAGGGGGGGCGATCCCCCCCATCCGGGAAAAAAAAATTTCTCCAAAAGCATATGAGAAACACTAAGATATTTTATTACAAAATTTTCGGTCCTGGGACCTTGATCATACCAAATGATGAGGCCCAAAACGTCTAAAACATTATGTACAGGCGTTTGATATTGTCTTTCTTAACCAGATTGTCGATTTTATTATCATGTTAATCCAAGTAAAAAGGGGTTGGGTTTAAAAAAGGTTTCAGGAAAAGGACAATGTTTCCTGACGCGGGTCAGTCGATGATGACCCCCCCTTTTGGGAGTTTTGGGGTTTTTTGCCCGAGGCCTTCCCTGATTCCCGGGGTCCCCCCCTTTAAAAAATAATAAATTTTTAAAAACGTAATAAAATAAGGAAGAAGGGGAAAAGTATGATGGGGGAATATCCATCAGGCGGGGGTGAGGGGGATATTAGGGGTTTTTGAGTGCTGGAGCCAGAGCAACCAAAATTTGAGGGGAGTATTAGTCAAACAAAATAGAAAAAAATGATTTTTTATGGCTTAAGTGCTCTTAGAGTGTGAATCAAGAATAGTAAATACATAAGGAATTCTGGGAAAACAGCTACAGGACTTAAGTCCTGGGGGTTAAAATACATTACCAAAAACTGAGTTTAAAGGGGGGTATTTACAATGAAAAGTGATACATACATTTATACATACATTTATACAAAACATACATACAAAGTATATATATATTAAATAAAATATTAATTAAAATATATTTATATAAAATATATTAAAAATATATATATATAATTATAATATTTATTATAATATACGGTATTGGTAACCTCTGATTAAATTGTGGGACTCATACCTTGGAGAATGAATAAAAAAACTTCAAGATTGTTTGGATTATTCTTGAACCATTTGAACATTTCCCCTTCCTACCACCCCTCTTTTCGTTCTTTTTTACCCAAAGGTTATTTTTTTTACTAATTGGACAAAAAATTTAAAAAGAGCTTGTTGATAAAAGATGGCTTACAACATGAGATGTGAGAAACATGCAACTATGTTACGTGTTTGTCATGATTTTAATGTAAAAACTCATCCATTTTCCTGAGAGCTGGGGCGTGTGCCCCCAAAAAAACAGCAGGCATTACCTCTCTGAAAAGCAGCGCTGAGTCACTGGGAGCAGAAATAGTTGCCCGTTATTTCTAGTTACCCTGATGAGTCTTTTGCCAGCTCCTTAAGGAACTTAAATGCACTTTTCCCTTGAGCCAAGGGTCTCTGACCCTTGGGAACAACCCTATAAAGATGGGGAAGTTCTCCCTATTTTTTTAGACTTTTGGACTCCCCGAAGCTGGGGTTGCTCCTGTTTTCCCTGGGATTGGGCATGAGTACAACCAAAGGAAAATGACTTTTTAGTCCCCTACCACTGCTTGCCGAAGTCCAGGTTGAAGGGGGGTACCTTGGACGTTTCTGGTTTCCATCAATTGCATAGTTCGGGGGCTCCTTACTGCTGGGGATCCGGTGTTGTATGGCTCCTCTTGATAAAATTATAACTCCTCAGTCTTGCAACTTTATCTCGGTTTACGGCCATAAGTCCATGGTACCCCCAATCGGTCTGCTGCTTATGCCCCAAATACACCTGTGTTCGGCGGAAATAGGGGGGGAAGTCAATGCAGAGGGCTGTGAGTTAGACTGTCCAAGGCGGGGGTTGGAACAGCAACAGAGAGTCCCCCGCATGGGACTCTATGCCAGGAGGGGGCTCTATCTTTCCCCGACACATCTGAAGCATTGCTGAGGCTATAGTCTCCACCTAATGGACCATCCCAGTTTGACTGTAGTTGTCTGGGGAAACACGTCTGGTATCCCAGATCATGGCTCCGTCAATGAACTTTTGGTCCTGGACTCCAATCTTGTCCCTAAAATTGTTTCGGGGAGAATCGTGCTTACAAGCCCTCTGGATTGCAAACACGTCTTTTCCACAGAACAGGCCATTTTACACTGTACCAGGCAAGGCTGAAACATGCGAGTTAGAGGTGCTGCTAGCTGGTCTGCACATCTCCGCAATCTTAGGCTCACGTTGTCTGGGGCCCAGAGCCTGCCCTCTCTCTCTCTCTCTCTCTCTCTCCTCTCTCTCTTCTCTCTCTCTCTCTCTCTCTCTCTCTCTCTCTCTCTCTCTCTCTCTCTCTCTCTCTCTCTCTCTCTTACTCTCTCTCTCTCTCTCTCTCTCTCTCTCTCTCTCCTCTCTCTCTCTCTCTCACTTTCTTTCATTCTCTCTTCACTCTCTTCCTCTCTCTCTCTCTCTCTCTCTCTCTCTCTCTCTCTCTCTCTCTATTTATCTATCTATTGTCTATCTATCTGTCTATCTCTCTCTCTCTCTCTCTATCTATCTATCTATCTATCTATCTATCTATCTATCTATCTATCTATCTATCTATCTATCTATCTATCTCTTCCTCTCCTTCACACACACAAAAAAAAAAAAACCACACACACACCTTGATACCTCAAAGGCGGTGGGACCAGACAACATCTCTCCGTGGGTCCTTAGAGAGGGAGCAGGGACACTACATGTGCCACTAACCAAAATCTTCAACACTTCCCTTGAAACTGGGCAACTACCTGAAGTATGGAAGAAGGCAAATGTAGTCCCCATCTTTAAGAAGGGAGACAGAAATGAAGCACTAAATTATAGACCAGTGTCACTGACATGTATATTATGCAAAGACTTGGAAAAGATTATCAGGAGGAGAGTGGTGGAGCACCTGGAGCGGAACAAGATTGTAAAGGACAGACAGCACGGATTCATGGAAGGCAAATCCTGTGTCACAAACCTACTAGAGTTTTATGACAAGGTAACTGAAGTAAGAAATGAGAGGGAGGGGTGAGTTGATTGCATTTTCTTGGACTGCAAGAAGGCCTTCGACACAGTTCCTCACAAGAGATTATTACAGAAGCTAGAGGAACAGGCACGTATAACAGGAAGGGCACTGCAATGGATCAGAGAATACCTAACAGGGAGGCAACAGCGAGTCACGGTCCATGATGAGATATCATGGTGGGCGCCAGTGACGAGCGGGGTCCCACAGGGGTCAGTCCTGGGACAAGTGCTATTCTTGGTATATGTGAACGACATGACCGAAGGAATAGACTCGAAGTGTCCCGTTTGCAGATGACGTGAAGTTAATGAGGAGAATTAAATCAGACGCGGACCAGACAGGTCTACAAAGAGACCTGGACAGGCTGGATGTGTGGTCCAGAAACTGGCTCCGAGAATTTAACCCCGCCAAATGCAAAGTCATGAAGAACGGAGGAGGGGCAAAGAAGACCGCAGACAGAGTATAGGCTAGGTGGCCAAAGGCTGCAACCTCACTAAGGAGGAAAAACCTAGGGTGAGTATAATACCGAGTCATCGCCAGACACACATTAACCAGATAATCTGCGGCATATGGGCCTTGGGAAACTGAAATAGCGTTTTCCCGGGACCCGTAAGGATGTTTAGCTATATCCTGGGTACGTAGGGGCCCCTCTGGAGTAGCAGCCCCGTTTGGAACCCACATCTGGGCAAAAAACGTCAAAAGTTAGAGAAAGTACAAAGTTTGCAAAAGGCTATTTCCCAGAGCTTGGGGGGAATGTCTTTACGATAAAAAGGTTGGGGAAATTTCGGATTTGAGTACACTGGGGGGACAGAAGGGTCAGGGGAAGGGAAAACGCCCAAACAAGTACTGGGGGGGAATAGAAAAGGTGGACAGAGACAGGATGTTCCAAAAGAAGGGAACAGAAACAAGGGGTCCCCCAATTGGAAGCTGAAGACTCGACGGTACAGGTTTGTTGGGGAAGTTTTTTTTTTCAAGTATAAAAGTCTTTGGAAAGTGGAATAGCGTAGAAAAGGGGCCCGTAGTGGGGGCCGGGAACCCTAAATAGTTTTAAGAAGAGGTTTTGGACAAAGTCGGGAAGCAGAGAGAGAGAGGCCCCTAGTAGCAAATCAGTAAAGGGCGGGGCAGGTGGGTACAATTGGGTGATTACACACACACACACACACAAACAAAAACACACACACACCCCAAAATTTTACTACTTTTCCAAACTTCTCCCCCACACTCTTTTATCTTTCCCCCCTAGTACACGGGGCCACATGCACACACACACACCCCCTTCCAAAACACATACACAAAATCACCCAGCCCATCTTTCCTCCCCCCCCTAAGGCACCCCCTCTCACCTTTTCCTCCCCTTTTCCCCTTTACCAAACCACTCTCTACCTCTCTTTTGCCTTTTCTAACCTCCCCTTCCCCTCTTTTCTCTCTGTTTTTTCTTTTACCCCTTTTCTCCTGCCTCTCTAGAACCCCTGAAACCCAAAAATTGGGGGAAATTTACACTGCACACAGCAAACACTAAACATCACAAAAAAACACACACACACACACCACACACCCCACGCACCCCAACACACCACACACACAACACACACACCCCAAAACACACCCCCACACACCCCACACACACTCACACAACACACACACCCCACCCAACACACACCCCAAAATACACAAACACAGCACTCTCACAAACAAAAAAGCGCCACACCCTAAACAAACATAAATTCACACAAAAAGCATTTCCACACATACACACACGAACAACACACAAAAGACATAAACGACAAGCCCCAGGGAAACCCTACCCAAATTAAAAAAACATACATTGAGGCCAGAGGGGAAAACTCGAAGATTTTGGAAATAAAAGGGGGGAAGAGTGTCTGAAAGGGAAAAGACTGGAGGGAAAAAAAAAGCGTTGTAAAACAATGAAACAAAAAAAGGGGAAAAAACTTTAAACTATGTGAGCTTTTTTTTGTAAAAATGGAAAGGAGGATGGGGGCAGAGAAAGGGAAAATGGGAAGTTGCAAGCTGAACCCAACAAAAAGCAAAGACACATGCCCTAGAAAATGAAAGTAATTATGTGAAGCGATTCCAGGGCCAGTGGCCAGATGAGACATTGCATGGGGAAAAGGAGGTACACCCCCTTTTAAAATTTGAGGGGGCCCCAAGGGAAAGGGAGGGAAAAAGCCCTTATGCAAAAGGCCCCTACAGACCAAAAGGGCAAGGGGTCGAGATGTTAGATGCAGAGAAAAGCAGTTAGTGAGGGGATGCAGGTAGAGAAGATGCATGTCACATGAGAGGCACGCCAGGCCAAAAAAAAAAAAATCACAGGAAATAAAAAGGAAGACAATGGTTTTACGAAACAGGACCCGGGGGACACAGAGGGAAGGCGTAAAGAGGAGGAAAGTCTTTTTTTAATGGGGTTTCAGGGGGGGTAAAGGGGGAGGACAGGGAAAATGAAAGACGATAGAAAAAAAAACAAGATATTTAAAACTTTATCAAAAAAATAGGCAAGGAAGAACTGACTGAGATAATAAATTTTCAGAGAATAGGGGGTACTCGAGTGTTTAGAAAAACAGTTGGTTTAAAAATAAATTTTTAAGACAAAAAAAACAGAAAATTTCTGCAAGAGGGAAAACACGTTGAAGGGGAAACATCAACATACGGAGGGGTTTTTTCCCAGCGTGACAGAACGAAAAATAAATCAATTCAGCTGAGGGGGGAGGACTCAAAAACGAAAAGGGTTGGAAAAAAAGGGGACCAAGGACGAGTTAGCAGAGAAAAACTAGAGGTGGGCAGCGCAAAAGGTGGGAAAAAAACCCGCAGAACCTCACAGCCAGGCAAAATTATCCCAAAATTTAACCACAATCCACATCATAGCCCCGGCCCCACCTCCCGGCTAAAACCCTCAGAAAATCTGCCAGGTCCCCTCTTTCCCCGCCCCCCAGAAATCCAAAAGAAGGTATTTTACACAACATGATGGGATAACGAACAAGTGGGGGGAGGAGTGGTATGAAAAAAAAAAAAGAGGCAGCACCAGACTTTTTAGTTATCACCTAATCCCCAACCCAAATCACGGTTATGATAAGAAGGGTGCCCTTTTTTCCAATTAAAGGGTTTTAGACCCCGAGTAAAGACAAAGGGAAAAATTGGGGTTTGGGGGAGTGGCATCAAAAACCAATGGGGGTTTTTAGGAGCTGGGGAAAGGGGAAGGGAGGGAAACCCAAAAGGGCTCCCTAATAGGAACCCCTTCGGTCTGGAGGTTCAAGGCGGTTTAAAAGCAGTTGATTATAAACCAACCCCCCAAAATTTGCAGGAGGCCAAACAAAAATTTGATGAGAGTAAAAAGACGTTGGGTTTATTTTCACTGGTGAAAAGAAGAAGGGGGGGGCCCTGTAGGCAGGGGCCCCAAAGCTACGGGCCCGTGGGTTTACTTCAATCACAAAAGGGAAAAATGCGGGAAAAATAGAAACCAATGAAGGGGCCCGAATATGGGGGCCTAAGAAAGATGGGGGTGATTTCTGGGAAAAAACCCCATGCTCAAAACCCTTTTCTGGACGAACCAGCAAGAATGGCCCAGTAATTTAACCCAAAGAGCGCAATATTGAGGAAAACACCCTTTCGAAAAAGGGCCCCCCAGAGCTAGCAAAATTTCATGGTTTGAGCTTCAAATTTCATAAAGGAGTTACAAAGGGGGAGAGGGAAGGAGGGGAAAGGGGAGGGTTTAAAGAAGCCCCAAAATATAAGAGAGGGGACACACAGGCATGAGGAACTTCCGCATGAAGTTCCGTGGGACGAAAAAAACAAGGGAGGGAAAATTTAGTAAATGGGAAAAGAGGGGAAATGTTTACAATTCACAAGGAAACATAGGAGAGGTTTGTACTCAAAGGCAACAGACTTAAAAGGAAAGGGCCCGGATGGCCCCTGGTTTTACCCCGGGGGTGTAGAGACCAAAAAACCCCCAAAGCAGTAGAGAATGGAAAAAAGTATTGGGGCCCCGGAGGTAGTCGGGAAAAACAGAAATTTAAAATGCACAGGTAAGGGGGAGAGGCCCCCAAACCCACAATACGAAAGCAAAAAACCAAATCCCGGGCCCCAAAAAATGTTGTTTCTGCCCCACCCCAAGGAACAGGTGAAGAAGAAAAGGGGGGGGTAGGTCACAAGGGAAAAGATTTAAGAAGATTGTGAGGAGCTCAACAAGAAATTTAAAGAAAATTTTTACGGGTGAAAGCAAAAAAGGACTCCAGAAAAAAACGGGGGTGGTGGGGGGACTCCCCAAGTGTGGGAAAACAATACACACAACCGCGGGGAGGTGAAGAAGGGTGCTAAGAAACTAGTACTTCAAAGCGATGGGGCCAAAAAAAATCTCCCATGGGTCCCGAGGGGGAAGCCGAGGCGCTCTGTGTACCCCCTAACAACAGCTTCAACCCCAAACTATTTTAATAGGGCGACTACCGGGAAATATGGGGAAAACAGCAAAAATTGTTAATTTTTTAAAAAAAAGATACAGACATGCAGCATTAAACCCGATCGTTCCAAATGACATGCAAAATATGCAAACGCCACCAAAAAGAAAATTATCAAGGGGGGTGGAGAACCTAAAAAAGGAAAGAGTTATCAACGAAAAAAAACCAGCACAGACTCAGGGATGGGAAAAATTTTTGCCACAAACCTGGGGTTCTACGGGGGAAAGTGACAGTAGTAAGACAAGAGAGAGGGGGTGGGTAGCTCTTTTTTTGGACTGTAAAAAGCTTTTGACCGTCCACAAAAGAGATTACCTTTTTTTCCCTATTCGGCAGACATTATATGTCATGCTAAATGGGTTAAACTTGCATTTTCACTTAATTACAACCCTTTTTCTTGCCAAATAGGGAAATCGAAAATTTATGTTGCAATAATATTAAAAAAAATCATTCTAATAAGGGAAAAAAAATTTATTTCATTGTGTATGTTTATTTTTTTAAATTAAAAACATTAATATTGTATTTAATATATATATTATATTAATATATATATATATATTATATATATAAATATTATATATATTATATTTTTATTTATATGTCGGCCGAATATGTAAAACTGGTAATTGAAAGAACTCATTTAAAATTAAGTTTTTTCTAAAAATTTCTCTTATATTTTAAAAGATTTATTTTTTTCTTTAAATGTTATGAAAAATTTTTTAATTTTGCACCAAAAGAATTTAGGAAAATTCCCAAACCCTTTTAAAACAAGAAAAATTTTTTTTGCCAACCCAACTAAAATTTTTTTAGATTTTTTTTAAATAATTTAATAAAAAACAAAACAGTGAAATATATTTTTTTCTTAGGTTCAGAAGATTTTGGCAAAATTTATTGCATACAAAAATTTTCACTTGCCCTATTGGCAAATGACGTTGCTATTTAAGAAAAGTCGCAATTCTGCCTATTCGGCACGACTATATATATATATATATTTTATATTTTTATTATTATTTTAATATATATATATTTTATATATTTATATAATTTATTTAAATATATTTTATTATCCCCTGGCCGATTCCCCCCAAGGCGGGTGGCCCGAAAAAAAAAAACTTTCCCCATCTTTCCCCCATCCCTATCTTGCCAGAAGGGTGCTTTACACTACATTTTTTAACACCCCCCTTCAGAGGCAGGATGTATTCCCCATCCCCGGACTCAATCGGCCGGGCCGGTTTCCCTAAACCCCTTCAAAAAATGTTACTTTGCTCCACTCCAACAGCACGTAGTTTAAAAAAAACCATTTGTCTCCATTCACCCCTATAAAAACACGCTCACGAGCCTGCTGGAAGTCCAAGCCCCCGCACAAAAACCTCCTTTTTACCCCCTCCCCCCAACCCCCTAGGCCCCGCCCCCTACCCCGCCTTCCTTCCCATACGCGATACATTTGAATTTTCTGTTTCGCCCATTCTTTAATGCCCGAACCCACCTCAAAACCCTTCCTCACCCCTCTGGAAAACATTTTTGGTAATCCCGCCCTCCTCCTAACTTCCAAACTAGAATTCTCTGCTTTTATTCACCCACACATTGCCCTAGACTGACTCTCCACTCTCCGCCTTTCCCCGGTGCAACATTCTCACCCCGTTCAACCTATAAAAGGGGTTGGGAAAAAAATACTCTCATAATTTTCCCCCTTTGCTCCAAGGACAAAGTTCTCTGTCTCCACAGATCCTAAGTGCACCCTCACTCTTTTTCCCTCTAATTCTATGATTCACCTTTCCCTTTTTGACCCATCCGCTGGGCCGTCCACTCCCAAAATTGAATACGTTCACCTCCCCCATCTCTCTCCTCCAATCTATATTATATATATATTATTATATATTTTTATAAATTTATTTATATTTTTTTATTATATATTTTTATATATATATATATTATATGTAAAACTGGTATACAATACCGACAAGATGAAAGTTAAGAATTGTGCAACATCTGGGTTTTCTTTTTTTAAAAGTTTCGCCATCCTGTGGCTTTATCAATACAAATTCTTGGACATAAATTTGAAAAAAAGAAGAATTTAGTGGTCCTCCGCTTTTCGTAGTTCCGGCAATCGTAAAAATTGCCAATCTAGAGGTATTTTTTTTGTATAAAAATGGACTCGTTTTATAGTTGACTCGCGGTCGTAGTTCGTCCCGGACGGTACCCACGGGTGAGCCAGGGCGGCAGCCCGTTGGCATTGTTTACCAGTGAGGAAGGTCCCCTCACGGCTCCACAAATTTCATAATTTCCCTTTATTTTGTGTTGCAATATAAAAAGCTCCCCTGGCTCCAAAGAAAACTCCCGTGCCAACGGTGGAAAAAAGGTAGAAATCGATTTAAATTTAAAAAACCTATTGAACATATGAAAGTGGT
>NC_069435.1:40947365-40966414 GCF_026875155.1 Cherax quadricarinatus | reverse complement strand
AACCCAAAAGTCTTCCCCAGGATGAAACCCCCCAAAAATCTTTCCCGGATGACACCCCCCCAAAAGTCTTTCCCCAGATGACAAACCAAAAAGCTTCCCCAGGTGCACCAAAAAACGTTTTTCCCGGGGACACCCAAACATTTTCCCCAGGATACCCAAAAAAATCTTTTCCCAGATGCACCAAAAACGTCTTCCCAGGAGACAAAAAAAAGGGGGAAAAAAAACAGTCTTCCCAGGGTCACCAAAAACATTCCCCCAGGATGAACCAACAAAACTTTTTCCCAGATGACCCAAAACAGTCTTCTCAAATACACCAAAAAACAGCTTCCCAGGTGACACCCCCAACAGCTTCCAGAGACACCACAACAGTCTTCCCCAGGATGACACTAACAAAAGTCTTCCCCAGGATAACCCCCCAACAGTCTTCCCCGGTGCACCAAAAAACAGTCTTCCCTTAATGACTCCCAACTGCTTCCCAGGATGACACCCACAACAGTCTCCCCGGTTTACAAAAAAACAACAGTCTTCCCCAGGTGAACCCAAAAACAGTCTTCCCCAGGATGACACCCAAAAAACAGTCTTCCCCGGATTACACCCAAAAAACTCTTCCCCCGGAGACACCCACAATAGCTTCCCAATGACAACCCAAAAACATCTTCCCCCCGGTGACACCCACAACAGTCTTCCCCAGGATGACAAAACCCAAAACAGTCTTCCCTAGGATACAACCACTACAGTCTTTCCCCAGGGTGACACCCACAACATTTTTTGAGGATGACACCAACAACAACTTGCTCAGGGGTGACAATAAAAACAGTCTTCCCCCGGATGACACCAACCATCTTGCTCAGGGTGGACCCACAACAGTCTTCCCAGGGTGACACTAGCAACAGTCTTCCTCAGGGGGACACAACATAAGTCTTCCACAGGATGACAATAAAAAAGTCTTCCCAGGTGACACCCCCTTTTTCTTCCCCAGGGTACACCCAAACAGTCTTCCTCATGATGTCACAAAAAAACGTCTTCCTCAGGTGACTCCCACAACTTTCCCAATGAACCCCCAACAGTCTACCGCAGGATGACACCAAAAAACATCTTCCCCGGGTGACACCAACAAACAGTCTTTTTCAGGGGTGACACCAACAAAAGTCTTTATCGGATGACACCAACAACAGTCCTCCCCGGGGTGACACCCACAACACTCTTCCCCAGATGACACCAAAACAGTCTTCCCGGGTGACACAACAACGTCTTCCCCAGGAAACGCTATCAAAAGTCTTTTCCCCCGGTGAACCCACAACTTCCCCAAAAACCCCACAACATTCTTCCCCGGATAACCAACAACACTCTTCCCCAGGGGTGACACCCCCAAAAGTCTTCCTCAGGGTGCTCCCACAACATCTACCCTGGAGACAAAACCCCAAAATTTTTTCCCCAGGGTGACACCACAAAAGTTCTTTCCCCGGATGACACCCAAACAGTCTTCCCCCCGGAGACACCCGCAACAGTTTCCCCCAAGAGACCCAACAACGTCTTCCCCCGGATTACACCCACAAAAGTCTTCCCCAGGATGCACCCACAACTTACCGAGGGTGCACCAACAACATTTCCTCAGGGGAAAACCAACAACGTCTTTTTCAGGGACCCAACGACGTCTTCTTTGGTGAACCCAAAAACAGCCTCCCCGGGAACCCCACAACACTCTTCCCCAGGTGCACCAACAACAGTTTCCTCAGGGTAATAACCAGTCTTCCCCAGGAAGCCCATCAAAAGTCTTTTCCCCCGGGGACACCCCACAACATCTTCCCCAGGAGACACCCAACAGCTTTTCCCCAGGGTGACACCCCCAAAACCTTCCCCCGGATGACACCCACAACAGTCTTCCCTTTTGGGTCTCCACAACATTACCCTAGGATACAAACCACAACATTTTCCCAGGAAGACACTCACAACAGTCTTCCCCCGGGGGACACCCACAACAGTCTTCCCCCGGATACCCCCCAAAAGTCTTCCCCAAGATACACCCAAAAACATCTTCCCCAGGATACACCCACAAAAGTCTACCCCAGATAACAAACCCCAACAGTCTTCCTCAGGGTGACACCCAAACATCCCTTCCGCGGATGACACCCACAACATTTCCCCCCGAGACCCCCACAACAGTCTACCCAAAGGGTGACACCCCCCAACAGTCTTCCCCAGGATGACACCAACAAAAAAGTCTTCCCCAGGAGACACCACAACAGTCTTCCCAGGATACACCCCCAAAAGTCTTCCAGGATGACAACCACAACAGTTTCCCAGGCACCAACAATACGGTTCCTTCAGGAGACCCCACAACTTTTTTCCCCAGGGTGGGGACCACAACATCTTTTCCCCACGATGACACAACAAATGTCTTTCCCGGATGACAATAAACAACATCTTTCCCCGGGTGACACCACAACAGTCATCCCGTGATGACACGCACAACATCTCCTCAGGGTGCGCAACAAAAGTCTCATCAGGGTGACACTAACAACAGGCTTCCTCAGGAGACACCCACAAAAGTCTTCGCAGGATCCCAAAAAACAGCTTCCTCAGGATGACACCAACAACATCTTCATCAGGATGACACCAACAACGTCTTCTCGGGATGACACCCACCGCACCTTCCCCGGATGACACCCACAACATCTTCCCCCCGGATGACGCCAACAAATGCCCTTTCCCCCGGGTGACACCCCCAAAAGTCTTCCCCAGGAGACAGCCACAACAGTCTTCCCTGGGAAAACACCTAAACGTTTCCCCAGGATGACACCCACGACAGTCTTCCCCGATGACGCCAACACTGCTTCCCCGGATGACACCAACAACATCTTCCCTAGGGGACAACCCTACAGTCTTCCTCAGGTTACACCCACAACATCTTCCCGAGATGACACCAGCAACAGATTGCTCAGTTCAAAAAACAACAGTCTTCCCCCGGTGAACCAACAAAAGTCTTTCCAGATGGGACCCACAAAATCTTCCTCAGGATAAACCCAGCATCAGTCTTCCTCGGGGGACAGAAAAAAATCTTCCACAGGATGACAATAACAAGTTTCCCCAGGAGACACCCCATCTTCTTCCTCAGGATGGACACCACAACGTCTTCCTATGAGTCAAAACAACGTCTTCCCCCAGGATGTCTCCCACAACATCTTCCTCAGGGTAACCCACAACAGCTACCGCAGGATGACACCAACAACATCTTCCTCAGGATGACACCAAAATCTTTTTCGGAGGACAAAAAACGAAGCTTCACAGGATGACACCAACAACAGTCCCCCGGGATGACACCCACAACACCTTCCCCCGGGTGCACCAAAACAGTTTTTCTGGTACACAACAACAGTCTTCCCTAAAAACCCCTCAACAGTTTTTCCCCAGGATGACCCCACAACCTTCCCCCCGGATGACACCCCAACATCTTCCCCGGATGACACCAACAACACTCTTTTCCCAGGATGAACCCACAACATCTCCTTTGGATACTCCCACAACAGTCTACCCCAGGTGACAACCCAACATTCTTTCCCCCCGGGGTGACACTCACAAAAGTCTTCCCCCGTGCACCCACAACATCTTCCCCCGGATTAAAAACCGCAACAGTCTTCCCCAAGATGACACCAAAAACAGTCTACCCCAGATGACACTAACAACATCTTCAACATGATGAACAAACCCCACAACAGTCTTCTCCAGGCTGACACCCACAGCTAATGTCCCCCCCAGGATGACACAACAGCAATCTTCCTCTGGATGACACCCACCAACCGTGTTCCTCGGGATGACACTAACAAACACGTCTTCCACAGGACGACATCCACAACTGTCTTGTCCCAGATGACACCCAAAACAGCTTCCCCCAGATGACACCAACAACAGTCCTTCCCAGATGAACACCCACCAACAATCTTCCCCAGGATGACACCCACAACTGTCTTTTCCCCCAGGAAGACACCAATACAAGTCTTCCCAGGATGACACGCTCATACAACATCTTCCCCCAGGATGACACCATCAACATCTTCCTCTTAATGACCTCCAACAACTTCCTTTTCCCACCAGGAAGACACCCCACAACAGTCTTTCCCCAGGATGACAACAACACAGTCTTCCCTCAGATGACTCCAACTACCAGTCTTCCAGTATGACAACCAACCAACAGTCTTCCAGATTACACCCAACAAACAGTCTTTTCCCCAGATGACACACACAACAGTCTCCCCCAGGATGACAACCAACAACATCTTTCCCAGGATGACACCAACAACAGTCTTTTCCCTAGGATGACAACCCCCTACAGTCTTCCTCAGGATGACACACACAACAGTCTTACCGGAAGGATGAAACCAACAACAGACATGCTCAGGATGACAATAAACAACAGTCTTATTCCCAGATGAACACCACAACATCATGCTCAGGATGGCACCCACAACAGTCTTCCTCCAGGAGACACTACTACAGTCTTCCTCAGGTGACACAACATAAGTCCTCACAGATGACATAAACAATCTTGTCACCCAGGATGACACCCACATCAGTCATCCTCAAGGATAGACACATTACCCCCAACAGTCTTCTCTTGATGGTCACAAACAACAGTCTTCCTCAGGATGACTCCGTCAACAACAGTCTTCCTCAGTATGACCCCACAACAGTCTACCTCAGGAAGACACCAACATCAAGTCATTTTTTTCAGGATAGACTAAACCACAACAGTCTTCAACAGGATACACCAACAACAGTCCTCCTCGGGATGAGACACCTCACACACTCTTCCCAGATGGACAACAACAACAGTCTTCCTCAGATAGACACCTACACAACAGTCCTTCCCCAGGAAAACGCCATCAACAGTCTTCCCCAAGGAAGACACCCCCAACAGTCCTCCCAGGATGACACCCACAACAGATCTTCCCCCAGGACTGGACACCAAGCAACAGTCCTTCCCCTTGGATACACCAACAACAGTCTTCCCTGGATGACACCAACATCAGGTCTTCCTCAGATGACACCCACACAGTCTTCCAAGATGATGACAGCCACACAGACTTGCTCAGGATGACAATAAACAACATCTTCCCCAGATGACACCAAACCATCTTGGCTCAGGATGGCAAGCCCACAACAGTCCTTCCTCCAGGATGACGACTAGCAAACAGTCTCCTCAGGGTGACACGAAATAAGTCATCACACAGGATGACAATAAACAAGTCTTCCCCAGGATGACACCCACATCATTCTACTCAGGATGACTCCCACAATCAGTCTTCCCTCATGATGTCACAAACAACAGTCTTCCTCAGGATGACTCCCACCACCATCTCTTTCTCTCATAAGACACCCACAACAGTCTACGTAGGATGACACCACAACAGTCTTTTTTCCTCAGGATGACACCAACAAACAGTCTTTTTTCAGGATTGACAACCAACAAAAACTGTCTTCATTCTGGATGACACACCAACAACAGCCTGCTCCTCGGGATGACCCCCACACACACTCATCCCCAGGATGACACTCCAACAACAGTCTTCCTCAAGTGATGACACTAACAACAGTCTTCCCAGGAAGACCCATCACAGTCTTACCCCACAAGGATGACACCCTAGCACCGTCTTCCCCAGGATGACACCCACAACATTCACCCCCTTCCGCAGGATAGACACCAACAACACTCTTCCCCAGGAAGACAACCCACAACATCTTCCTCAGATGACTTCCCACAACAGTCTACCCACGGATACAACCACAACAATCTTCCGCAGGATGACACTCACTACAGTTCATCCGCAGGATACACCCACAACATTCTTCCCAGGAAAAACATTGACACCCAGCAAACAGTCTTCCAAAGATGACACCAACAACAGTCTTCCCCAGGGATGACACCCACCACAAGATCTACCATATGCATAAACAACGCACAACAGTCTTTTCACTACAGATGACACCCAAACAGTCTTCCCCAGGATGACACCCCACAACAGTCTTCCCATGGATGACAACCACAACAGTCTACCCTAGGCTGTACAACCCACAACAGTCTCCCCAGGATACACCCACAACAGTCTTCCCCAGGATGACACCACCAACAGTCTTCCCCAGAGATGACACCCTCAACAGTCTACCCTAGAAGACCAACCACAACATCTTCCATCAGGATTCACCAACCAATACTTTTCCACATGAAAGACACCACAACAGATCTCCTCAGGATGGCACCAACAACAGTCCTTCCTCACGATGACAGCACCAACTTCCTCCTCCAGGAGACAAAAATACAACAGACCCTTCCCTCAGGAATACACACACCAACAGCCATCCTCGTGATGACACCACAACGTCTTCCTCAGATGACAGTAAATGGGGACAGTCTCAGCAGGATGAACCTAACAACAGCTTCCTCAAGTGATGACATCCACAACATCTTCAGCAGATGACTCCAACATGCAGTCTTCCCTCATGATTGACACCAACAACAGTCTTCATCAAGTGATGACACCAACCACAGTCATTCCTCGGATGACACCCACAGCACTCTTCCATGGATGACACCCACAACAGTCGTCCCCAGCTGAAGCAACAACTGCTTCCCCAGGATGACACCCACAACAGTCTTCCCCTAGGATGACAGGAGCACCCAACAGTCCTTCCTCTGGCAAGACACCAACAAACATCTTCCCCAGGATGACTCACCACGACAGTACTTATCCCCTGGATGACACCACAACAGTCTTCTCCAGGATTACCCTAACAACATCCTTCCCAGTATGACACAACAACAGTCCCTTCCCCAGGATTACACCACAACAGTCTTTCTCCCAGATGACTACCCACAACATCTTCACCAGGAATCCCAGACAACAGTCTTCCCCAGGATGTCACCACAACAGTCTTACCCAGTGTCAAAACCAACAGTCTTCCTTAGGATGACACCAACAACAGTCTCCCCAGGATGACCCACCAACAACAGTTTTCTCAGGATACAACCACAACAGTCTTCCCAGGATGACACCAACCAACAGTCCTCCCTCAGGAATAACAACCACAACATCTTCCCCAGAAGCACGCAACAACTAGTCTTCCCCATGATGACCCAACAACAATCTTTTCCAGGATGACACCAACATGTTTTTCCCCAGAAGACGCCCATTACATCTTCCCCCAGATGACACCCTAGACAGTCTTGCCAGGATGCACCCATACATCTCCCCAGGATGACAATCCGCAAACAGTCTTCCCCAGGATGACGACCAACAAAAGTCTTCCAGATGACAACCCCACAACATTCCTTCACCCCAGATGACACCCACAACGGACTTCCCAGATGACTCCAACAACAGTCTTTCCCAGATGGACACTCAACAACAGTCTTCCACATGATGACAACCACAACAGTCTTCCCCAGAGACACCCCTAGCAATGTCCCCAGGTTACACCAACAACAGTCTTTTATCCCAGATGACACTAACAACAGTCTTCCCCCAGTATGACAACCACAACAGTCTTCCCCAGGTATGACTACCCACCAGCAATGTTCCCGTTCCCCCAGGATACACCAACAGAGCAAGTCGTCCTCTGGATTACACCCACAACAGTCCTTCCCCAAGATGACAACCACAGCAGTCTTCCCCAGATGACAGCCACAACATCTTCCCCAGGATGACAACCACAAACAGTCCCTTCCCCAGGAAGACAACCACAACATCTTCCCCAGGATGACAACCGTCCCACAGCAATGTTCACCTGGAAGACACACAACAACAGTCTTCTTCTCAGATGACACCACTAACAGTCTTCCCACAGAAGAAACCCACAACTCTCTTTCCCAGGAAAGACACTCACAGCAATGGTTCCCCTGAAGACCCCCAACAACATTCTTCCTCAGGATGACACCAGACAACATCTGCCAACCTGATGACATCCCACAAAACTTCCCCAGTATGACACCACAATACAGTCTCCTCAGGATGACACCAAGAAAAGTCTCCTCAGTATGACAAACCAACAACAGTCTTCCTCAGAAGACACCAACATCGTCTTCCTCAGCTGACACCAACAACAATCTTTCCCCAGGATGACAACCAAGAACAGTATTTCCCTCAGGAATGCACACCAACAACAATCTTTCCACCAGGGAGACTCCAACAAAAAACTTCCTCAGGATGACATTAAACAAGCTCTTCCCTAGGATGACACCAACACCATCATCCTCAGGAAGACACCCACAACATCCTTACCCTCGGATGACACTAACAACATTCCCCCTTCCTCAGTAAGACATCCCCACAACTGTCTTCCCCAGGATGACAACCCACAAACAGTCTACCCCAGGAGACAACCAACAACAGTCGTTCCCCCAGGAAGACACACCACAACAACCATCCCCAGGATGACACCAACAACATCTTCCTCTTTAATGACATCCACAACTGTCCTTTACCAGGAATGACCACCACAACAGTCTTCCCCCAGGATGACAACCACAACAGACCTTCCCCAGAAACAACCAACATCAGTCCCTTCCCATAATGACACCACAAAAAATCTCCCCAGATGAACACCCAGAACAACATCCCCCGGATGACAACCAACAACAAGTCTTCCGCTAGTGAAGACACCAACAACAGTCTTTCTCCGTATGACCCCACTACAGAAGATTCCACATGTCAGGATGAACTCACTGACTAGGAGAAGCTCATCCTCAGGCCAGAGAACCAGAGTATGGAACCATGTCTACACCAACCTTTCCACCGCTATTGCTAGGTTGCTATGAGATGCTCTCGCAGTTGCATGACGGGGGAAAGACTAATGTTTTTTGCTGTGTTTTGTGACCACGCTTCTTTCATATACCTAGTTGGATGAATTCAGATTGTAGCCAAACTGGCCCAGTGGCAAACGCGACGTGGATGGTTTGTTGCTCTCTTACCATTATTTGTAATGACGTACGTTGCCATTTCGTACACTTTAGTTTTAAACGATCAGGTGATGTGGCAACTCGGAGATCACATTCTTTAATTCTCTTCTTGGCTCACTGTGGTGAAGTATAACTACCTCTGTAAGCTTCGATATCCTCCATTTTCGTGAATTATGACGCGGGATCAACTATGGAAGTAGAAGAGAGTTCGATGTCCATCTTCTGGTTCCTCTTTTATTTCTATCGCTTCCCTTTGCAACAGACTCTTCCTATCTGTTTTCTTTTCAACAGATCACATATTACCTAGTCTTCCCTGTTGCCGCTGAGTCAGTAAGAATGCGAGATCCTCTTCCTTCTTCATGATGGACAGGTCGCTCGCAAGGACCACGATACGCAGGTATATAAACCTGCTTCTGAATGCCAACTCTCTCTTTCTCTGCGCCTGGTTGTTCGTGTTCTTGATTTGTTTTCCAAAAGTTTCTAGTCATTGTGAAGAGTGAGTCAGTGTTCGGAATTCTGACTTTCACACAATTAACCCTCAATATCTTCCCAAACCACATGACCAGCGGAAGGCATCTTCAAGCTGAGAATCATTTCAGACTTGTATGATCGTATGCTCCAGTGGATTAGGGCGTCATGTGTTTTCGTCCACCATGAGGCAGGCCAAAGCAGCATGGGCTCGAGTCCTTGGCTAGTGCAGTGTTGTTATATTATATATATATATTATATATATATAATATATATATATATATATATATATATATATATATTATATATATATATATATATAATATATATAATATATATAATATATAATATAATATATATATATAATATATAATATATGTATATATAAACAAACATATATATATATAATATATATATATATAATATATATATATATATATTATATATTATATATATAAATAATTATATATATATATATATATATATATATATATATATATATATTATATGATATATATATATAATATAATAATATAAATATATAATATTATATATATTAAGTACCACCTCTATAGCTGGATTGGGGACCCTCATCCTCAGAGAAGACAATAAACATACCTCAGGGAAAACTCAAGGTTCTCCCTGAAGCTGTTTGAATATTTTCTTCTCCTACCACCCCTATATTTTATATGTGAACATTTATTAATAAACAGAATACATTTACAGAAGACACAAACATGAATACAATGATACAATGTGTTAAAGATCATGAATTTCCTCCAGCTCCTCTGAAGCCGGATGCGAGCCAAGTATGCAGCAAGCATTTCCCCTCTGGATGGCTATGCTGAGGCCCTGGAACATGAAAGTGGCTGCCCTTGGGTCCCTGGCGGTGTCGATGAGTCTGGAACCCAATTCTTTAAGGAAATGTGTGGCATTTTTTTCCCATGATCCCAAGGTCTCTGATCCCACTGGGACAAATTGATATTGATGGCTTATGTCCCTGTACTTGCTGATCTTGTACTCCTCCCTGTAGCCCGACACCGTGATGGATGGAGGTGTCAGCCAGTGTGAACACACAGGTATAATGCCATGCTAAGAGCTTGCCATTCTTCCAAGGATAGATGGTGATCCCGGGGCAGTTTACTGGGTTGTGGGTATTGTTGGCTGCAAGTGATCAGGGCTCCGTCTCGACTGGGCATCCAGCTGTAGCAAGGGTTCTCTTTATGATGTCGTTGACCTCATTGTGTCTTGCATGCCAGCCCTTGGTTTTGGAACAGTTAAGACCTTGTAGACTGTATTGGTCTGCTTGCGCTTCGCTGCAAATACACATATATTCTGTGTGAATTGGGGCAGCAAGACGCAGAGCCACTGCAATACGGAGGGTCTTAGGGTCGAGTCGCGTTCCCATTGCCAATATGGGAACTGTTTGGAGGAAGTCCCCAGAGTGATGTGCACTCACAGCCTGGAGACGGGCAATCTCCCTATCTGATGTTGCAGCCCTGAGCATGTTGGCAAGCACCTTTTCAGCAATCCCAGCTTGACTGTTTGTGAGCCAGTGCTGCACTAGGGTTTGGTAATGGAGCAGCAAGTCTCCCATTCAGTGATGGCACTGGCATAGCTAGGGTCATGTATTCCTGCTGAGTCACTGAGGTTATCAGGAAGAATTTGTCTTATCAACTCGTTTGATGCTTTGGAAGAGGATAGGAAAGCTGGTAGAGCAATCTGGGAGGATCTGCGTACTCCCAGCCCCCCAAGCCTGACCGGAAGTGAGGCTTGCAACCACTGTTCATCTTCAAGGGAAAGATTCAATACACTCTCTAGCATGGCCTTCAGGAGAGAGTCATATTCCTTGAGTTTTGGACTGCTGAAGGCTGGGTAGCATCTCAGAAAGTAGGTAAGTTTTGGGATTGACAGGCACCTGGTGAGTAGGGAGAAGGCATCATGTGTGTCAATGTCTTTCATCCTGCTCTCCATTGTCTGGAGGTCTGAGTCTTTTTCTTTCTAGGGTCAGATCGATGGCAATGGACCCAAGAGGAGCACCAAGGAGAGTGCTATTGGCTGGATCAATGGCTCGTGCTCCTGGTAAAACGGCGCTAATATTCTGGATCATCTGTTGATTGGTAGAAACTATTTCACATTTGGTGAGGTTTAAAGGAAGGCCCAGGCTTTCTCCCATGTCTTTAATTTTACTGATGTCTTCTAGGAGAGATTCTGTTGTGCCAGCTAGGGTACCATCATTCAGGAACCAGATATTGAGCTCACTGGAGAGTGCTTCTGTGACTTCCTTGATGACCAAACAGAATAGAAAGGGGCGAGAGGGTCCCCCTGTTGCACGCCCTCACAAGAGTCAATTTCATGGTCCCCAAACAATAGTTTGGAAGTCACACTATAACACGATTCTATGAAGGGATAAAGGGAAGGGAAGTTTCTATAAACTGCTTGGAGAGCAGCAATCCCGCAGTCCAGGATTAGACCCTACGAACATTGTGCCGCCTTCAGAGACAACACAATGTACGTGTCACCCAACTTGAGCCAGAGATCCTACCAAGATCAGGCATGCAGCAGAGCTACATTTTTATCGTGATTTCATTGCTATATAGACTGCTTGCTGAGGCGGGTACTCCAACAGGAGGAAGCTGAAATTAATCCTTGGGATACCACTCCCACGAGTGTCCTCGGAACACGAGAAAAACATCTAGCTCTGCTGTAGGCGTTATCTTTGTAGGATTGCTGGCTCAAGTGGTAAGACGACACGTACAATGTGATGTCTCTGGAGGCTGCACAATGCTCGTAGGGTCGAATCCTGGCCTGCAGCAGTTTGGTATATTTTTCAAAATCACTTGTTTCGTGATTTCATTGACATATATATATAATATATATATATATATATATATATATATATATATATATATATATATATATATATATAAATATATATATATATATATATATATACATACATATATACATATACATACAATATATATATATATATATATATATATATATATATATATATATAATATAATATATATATATATATATATATATATATATATATATACATGTCAAATGGTCTTCTTGGATTAAATTAATTAATATAATTTGTAACAGTATAACTTTTTCTGATTAATTAGTTCTTCTTGATGACACTTCGGCTAGCATGAACGAAGGATGAAATAAACGGTCGAACTATAAACATAAATACTCACAGAACTGTACATTTTTCCAGACCATTAATATTTATATAGTGGTAATAATCCCAATGTATTGTAGCAGCATACTGCAGTGCTCACAGCAGCACTCAGCATTACTGTGTCTGTGACCACAGTGTATTGTAGCAGCATACTGCAGTGTTCACAGCAGCACTCAGCATTACTGTGTCTGTGACCACAGTGTATTGTAGCAGCATACTGCAGTGTTCACAGCAGCACTCAGCATTGCTGTGTCTGGCTGTGACCACAGTGTATTGTAGCAGCATACTGCAGTGTTCACAACAACACTCAGCATTACTGTGTCTGACTGTGACCACAGTGTATTGTAGCAGCATACTGCAGTGTTCACAACAGCACTCAGCATTACTGTGTCTGACTGTGACCACAGTGTATTGTAGCAGCATACTGCAGTGTTCACAACAGCACTCAGCATTACTGTGTCTGACTATGACCACAGTGTACTGTTGAAGCACATCCTGCAGTGTCATAACACGCACTCAGCATTACTGTGTCTGACTGGACCACATGTATTGTAGCAGCATAATGAAGGTATCACCAGCAGCACTCAGCATTACTGTGTCTGACTGTGACCACAGTGTACTGTAGCAGCATACTGCAGTGTTCACAGCAGCACTCAGCATTACTGTGTCTGACGTGACCACAGTGTCATTGTAGCAGCAATACTGCAGTGTTCACAACAGCACTCAGCATTACTGTGTCTGACTGTGACCACAGTGTATTGTAGCACATAAGAATGTGTTCACAGCAACACTCAGCATACAGTGGTCGACTTGACCACAGTGTATTGTAGCATATAATGAAGTGTTCACAACAGCACTCAGCATTACTGTGTCTGACTGTGAACCACAGTGTAATTGTAAGCAGCATATACTGCAATGTTCACAACAACACTCAGCATTACTGTGTCTGACTGTGACCACAGTGTATTGTAGCAGCATACTGCAGTGTTCCCAGCAGCACTCAGCATTACTGTGTCTGACTGTGACCAAGTTATTGTAGCACATACTGCAGTTTCACAGATGCACTCAGCAATAACTTGTTCATGAACTGTGACCACAGTGATATGTAGCAGCATACTGCTAGTGTTCACAGCAACACTCAGCATTACAGTGTCCTACTGTAAACACTTGTCTGGTATAAACCTTGGTAATAAATACAGACAAGTTGGTTTAGAAAGACACGTAAGCAAACACTATAACATATTTATTAGAAAACGTAGAAGGCGTCTACACTATCCCCTGTGGGTTCTGTCCCAAGAAATATGTAGGCGAGACAGGCAGAGATCTTGCAGTCCGCTTGGATGAGCACGAAATGACCTTAAACAGAGACGAGTAAGGTACGCCTGTCCTCCACAGAGACTTCCACGGGGCATTTGATGAACTGGAACGGGCACAACTCTTCCACCGAACCAACCTCAGACGGCCGACGGCCTAGATAGCCTCACTAATCACCGCACCGACACTATAGAACGCATAACACTGGAAACTACAAAATTTCAAAAACATTGGCATACATGATACTTAAGCAGCACCAACCCAAACACACAGGAGTCACATGATTTCATCGTCTACCCGTCCTCGTCAAGGCAAGTTGTTTTGATAAGACCTGTCCTCGCATGGCAGTAGGCCTTCTACAGTGTTCCTCCATTCTTATGTTCTTATGACATTCCTCAGGTCACGTGCGTCACATCTCACTCTCCGCCTATATATATATATAATGTCTTTCTACCTCTGTATGTTAGAAGTGATCAAGGTCCCAGGACCGAAACGTTTTCTAATAAATATGTTATAGTGTTTGCTTACGTGTCTTTCTAAACCAAACACTTGTCTGTATCTGGCTGTGAACACTTCAGTGTGGCTTCGTGTGAACACTTGACTGTGTCAGTCTGTGAACTATAACTGTGTATGAAAACTGTCTGGGTGTGAACTCTCTACTGAGTGTTACTTCAAACACTGTTTGAATATGGACTTCAATCCTTCTCTGTACATGGCTCATATTATAATCTCCCGGCTTAAAATTTGTCCCTCGAGGACTTCTGGTGTAAGAGGGAAGAGAGGGAGGAATGGATGTTCCCTCAGAAGGGAGGAGAAGTGAGGGGTAAGGGTCAAGGGGTGAGCAGAGGGGAAGTGAAAAAGAATGATTGGAGAGAGGTGTTGAAAAAATGGGAAGGGTCAGTCTGTAAAAGATGAAGGAAGAGCAGTGGAAAGGACTGGAAAAGGTAGATGGATCGGAGATATTTGGGTGTAAAGCAACGGAGAGATAGATACAGAAAAGTAAATATGAGAATGGGAAAGTTTGTAAGAAATGGAAAGATTTGTATCTCCGCCGTAAGATAATTCTGAGTCGTCTACTACACTGAAGACAGTGTACAAGGACAGAAGAAAGTTTAAGGTGTCCGGCCTCTTGGTCTTACTATTGGTCGGTCTTTCAGTCCCTAAGTCTTACTATTGGTCCTTCATTCCCTAAGTTTTACTATTTGCTCTTTCGTCCCTAAATCTTACTATTTGCCCTTCAGTCCCTAAGTCTTACTATTGGTCCTTCAGTCTCTAATTCTTATTATTGGTCCTTCAGTCCCAAAGTCTTGCTATTGGTCCTTCAGTCCCTAAGTCTTACTATTGGTCCTTCATATCCTAAGTCTTGCTATTGGTCCCTCAGTCCCTAAGTCTTACTATTGGTCCTTCAGTCCCTAATTCTTATTATTGGCCCTTCAGTCCCTAATTCTTACTATTGATCCTTCAGTCCCTCATTCTTATTACTGGTCCTTCATATCCTAAGTCTTGCTATTGGTCCCTCAGTCCCTAAGTCTTACTATTGGTCTTTCAGTCCCTAAGTCTTGCTATTGTTCCTTCAGTCCTTAAATACTGCTACTGGTCCATTAGTCCCTAAGTGTATTAATCTTTCATTCCTTAAGTCTTACTATTGGACCTTCAGTCACTAAGACTTGCTATTGGTGCTTCAGTCCTAAAGTCTTGCTATTGGTCCTTCGGTTCCAAAAGTCTTACTATTGGTCCTTTAGTCCCTAAGTCTCGTTATTGGTCTTTCACTCCCTTAGTCTTGCTAATGAGTACTCAGTCTCTTAGTCATGCTACAAGGAGTTCATTAATTTTGATAGAAGTTTAATCCTTTATTGCTAATAATTGTCTAATGCCCTAATTTTGATCTTTTCAGAGAAGAATCATCACGAGCCAAAGGAGAGGTGCAGCAGCTGAATATAGAGTCACAGGTGGGTAGGACCCACTATTGAAAGTTGGTTATGCCAGAGGGTGGCAATAGAGTTATGGAAGATTTGCTCCCAGCCAAGATTCTACGGTGTTGCTGTCAGTCAAGAACCATTAAATTGACGGTTTCAATACCGATAAATTTAAGCAACCAATGGGAGAAGTGAACTCTGGCAGGAAGAGAGAGAGAGAGAGGAGAGAGAGAGAGAGAGAGAGAGAGAGAGAGAGAGAGAGAGAGGAGAGAGAGAGAGAGAGAGAGAGAGAAGAAGAGAGAAGAGAGAGAGAGAGAGAGAGAGAGAGAGAGAGAGAGAGAGAGAGAGAGAGAGAGAGAGAGAGAGAGAGAGAGAGAGAGAGAGAGAAGAGAGAGAGAGAGAGAGAGAGAGAGAGAGAGAGAGAGAGAGAGAGAGAGAGAGATCCACTTCGAGGACAGCGTGAAACAAGCTTTTATGCCACAAGACGGGCAGAAAGCAGAAACTTCACTCTGGCTGTACCCTTCTCCAGAACATCACTCCATCTGAGATCATATATACCCAGGATGACTCGAGTATGGAACACATTCGTACAGCATAATGATGTCAACGAGATAAAGTCAGTTGATCAAATGAAAATGCTGGCCCACAGATGGCTCCAACTTCATCCTGTTCCCTACTTGTATGTCTCATAACAATAAAAATGCTTTCAAATGAGCTAATGTAGGTAACAGCTCTTAGCTTGCCAATAAAGTTAGGAATCCTTAACCTGTAAATAGCTTGTCAATAAAGCTAGGGATCCTTAACCTTGTCAAACCCTGTGTAAAAGAGAGAGAGAGAGAGAGAGAGAGAGTTTGGTAAGAATGACTGGGAGAATGTTGGAACCCGAGAAAGAGGTTGATATCCTTGGGGGTGAAATTTTATTCAAAACTGACTGTGAAGGATCAGGTTGTAAATCTTGTAAACAAATCAGCTCGAAACCTTACAACACTAATATGTACCTCGCATCTGCTCGATTGTAGACACAGCAAGACTGTACGAGGCACAACTACGCTCACAACTTGAGTATTCTCCACTTTCTTAGATTTCCTGCCCTCCATTCCATCTACAGTCTAGTTACAGAATAAAGACCAGACCAAGACGATTCATCTCTAGCCTGGACCCGGCCTGGACAGATCTGCCATTTCAGTAGAGCCTTGAACACCGAAGTGATTTGGGTGGCCTTACTGTTACGTACAAGGCCAAAGTAGTGAAGGTACTATACTTGGCTCCACTTGGTGGATACAGAGAGAGCATCTATACAACAAGACGGGCAGCAAGCAGCAACTACACTCTGGTTGTATCCTTCTCAGCAACATCACTTTATCTGAGATTATTCATTTCTAGAATGACTCAAGACTAAAACATGTTCATACAGCATAATAACATCGATGAAACAAAGCCAGTTAACCACATGAAATCGCTGGCCAGCAGACGGCTCGAAATTCAACCTATTCCATATTTTTAGGATTCGTAATAATAAAAAGGCTTTAAATTGAGTTGATGTGGGTAACAGCTCTTGGCTTGTCAATAGTGGTAGGAACCCTTAGCCTAACTTTGCAAAAAACTTGGGGAAATAAAGAGAGGGACGAGAGAGAGATAGAGAGAGAGGTGGGAGGAAGACAGGTCTGTTCTGGCCGGTAAGGAGGAAAGCCGGGGCGTTGCTCAGGTCCTTTATGGTCAGAGGAAGAATGTGTAGCAGAGATAAAAGATGTGATAAAGACAGAACAAAGCCCAGCAAGAAAGAATGGTTACCACCAGAGGTACGGGGAAACAGCGAGTCGTAGTGTTTAGGTATAAAGTTAGCTTTTATCACAATTTGTATACAGTATTGTAGGGAGCGAAGTGCGTGCCAATATACAGGGAAACAATATATCGCTGAGCACTTGCCGGGGACGGCGGTATTGAACACAATATTTGATTTGTGGGCAGAAGGTAGACCAGTTGCTAAGAGAAATTGCAAGAGTTGTGTTTGAGAATATTTTATCATTGGTAGATGCAAACTGAAATAAACCAGTGGATAACCGTAGAGGAAAAGCACGTAGATGAATATTAACAAGCAAAAAACAGCATAGAGAAAAGTGGCAGATAAAGGAGACGAGGAATGAAAGAAGACAAAATGAAATATCAGAGAAAACATTTCAACGTAAATGAAAAACAAAAAAACATTGTAAAACGCACACCTACAGTGACTACAGTGAAAAATAACTGACTAGATATATATGATGTTTTCGTGGCTCCCTACACACGTCTTCAGGGGAAATATATATATGTCGTGAAGAATAGGTAAAACTGGTCAATTATCAAGAACACATATAAAATTAAGTCCTTTCTAAAAGCTTCCCTTATGTTTCAAGATATATTTTTTAATTTATATTAATTTAAAAATTAGTAATTTTATACCAAAAGAACCTTAGAAAATTTACCTAACCTTATTACAACAAGCTCAGTTTAATTGAGCCTAATCCAACTAAATATATTTTAAATAAGTTTACAACAATATAATAATAAAAAACACAATGAATTTTTTTTTCTTTAGGTTCAGAATGATTTTTGCGAAGTTATTGCATACACAAATTTTCGCTTGCCTTATTCGGCAAGAAAAGCGTTGCTATTTAAGCCAAAAATCACAAGTTTTACCTATTCGACACGACACGGTGCTCCGTGGTCTGGTGGCCAAAGCTCTTGCTTCACACGTGAGGGTCCGGGTTCGATTCCCGAAGAAGGGGTGGAAACATCGGACGTGTTTCCTTTCCCCGGTTGTCTATGCTCACCCATCAGTAAAATGGATACCTGGTTATTAGTGGACGGGTGTGAGTCGCATCCTGGGACAAAACTGACCTAATTTCCCCGAAATGATCTGCAAAACAAGCGGCTTTCTATATAGTAGTATGTCATTGGTGTCAGCTAGACCTGTATACCTTGTATATGCACTTATAGTAAATAAAGATATTATTGCGTTATTATTAATAGTAGGTTGATAGACAGCAGTCACCCAGGGAAGTACTACCGTCCTGCCAGGTGACTGTGAAACAGAAACCTGTAACTGTTTTACACGGTGGTAGGATTGCTGGTGTCTTTTTCTGTCTCATAAACACGCTGGATAACAGGTAAATCTTGCTACTTCTACTTACACTTAGGTCACATTACACAGCCATGCATATGCATA
>NC_069435.1:40922365-40939865 GCF_026875155.1 Cherax quadricarinatus | reverse complement strand
TGTAATACAAAGTGGGAACACAAGCAGTGTCCTGCTACCCATCTCTATAATGCACAGTGGGAACACAAGCAGTGTGCTGCTACCCATCTCTATAATACACAGTGGGAACACAAACAATGTGCTGCTACCCACCTTTATAACACACAGTGGGAACACAAGCAGTGTGCTTCTACCCATCTCTATAATACACAGTGGGAACACAAGCAGTGTGCTGCTACCCATCTTTATAATACACAGTGGGAACACAAGCACTGTGCTGCTACCCATCTTTATAATACACAGTGGGAACACAAACAGTGGGCACCTGCCTTACTCCCTACAATGGCTAAATTGTGGGAATAAACGTTAGGTTTCCGCTGCTCTTATTCTCCCACGTAAGATGGCTTCCTTGCGTGTGTTGAAATGTGTCAGTCTGAGGCGAGAGACAAGTAGCAGCAGCAGCCACGTTGCTGGAGTTACTGTTAACTGGGTAGTTACACACGGTCACCAACCATAGGTCAAGGTGATCCGTCACTGGTGAAGGTGATCCATTGCAGGTGAAGGTGAGGCATCACAGGTGAAGGTGATTCATCATTGGTGAAGGTGATTCATCACAGGTGAAGGTGATCCATCACAGGTGAAGGTGATGCATCACAGGTGAATATGAGGCATCACAGGTGAAGGTGATTCATCACTAGTGAAGGTGATTCATCACTGGTGAAGGTGTGGCATTACAGGTGAAAATATTCATCACAGGTGAAGGTGATTCATCACTGGTGAAGGTGATTCATCACTGGTGAAGGTGAGTCATCACTGGTGAAGGGGATTCATCACTGGTGAAGATGATTCATCACAGGTGAAGGTGATCCATCACAGGTGAAGGTGATACATCACAGGTGAAGGTGATACATCACAGGTAAATTTGATCTATCGCAGGTGAAGGTGATCCATCACAGGTGAAGGTGATGCATCACGGGTGAATTTGATATGTCACAGGTGAAGGTGACCTTTAGAGTGCCTGGAAGGATGGGGAAAAACCAGCTGGCAATCAATTTGCAGTTTGGTTTAGTGTAATGTGTCCCCTGGCACCCTCCTCTTGCCTTCCTGACACCATCCTAGCATCCTCCTGGTGCCTTCCTGACACCCACCTGGCACCCTCCTGGTGCCTTCCTGACACCATCCTGGCCCCCTCCTGGTGCCTTCCTGACACCATCCTGGCACCCTCCTGGTGCCTTCCTGGCACCATCCTGGCACCCTCCTGGTGCCTTCCAGACACCATCCTGGCACCCTCCTGGTGCCTTCCTGGCACCATCCTGGCACCCTCCTGGTGCCTTCCTGACACCATCCTGGCACCCTCCTGGTGCCTTCCTCATACCATACTGGCATCCTTCTGGCAACCACCTGGCACTCTCCTGGCACCTTCTTGACACCAACCTGGCACTCTCCTGGTACCTTCCTGACATCATCCTGGCACCATCTTGGCACTCTCCTGGCACCTTCCTGACACCCTCCTGGCATCCGCCTGACACTCTCCTTGTACCCTCCTGGCATCTACTTGGCATCCTCCTGGCACTTTCCTGGCACCTACCTGACATCCTTCTGGCACTCTCTTGGCACCTCCCAGCACTCTCCCGGCACTTCCCAGCATTCTCCTGGCATTCTCCTTGTACCTCCTAGTACCCTCCTCTCACCTCCCAGCACTCCCTTGGCACCTTCCTGGCATCCATCTGGCACCCTCCTGGCACAATCCTGGCACCTTTCAGCACCCTCCTGGTACTCTTCTGGCAACTTTCTGACACCCACTTGGCACCCACCTGGCACCCTCCTGGCTCTACCTAGTACCTCCTGGAACCTCACAGCATCCTCCTGGTACCTTCCAGTACCCTCCTGGCACCAGCACCCTCCTGGCACCTTCCAGCACCCTCCTGCCACCTTCCAGCACCCTCCAGGTACCCTCCTGGCACCCGCCTGGCACTTTCCTGGCATCTCTCTGCACCCTCCTGGCACTTTCCTGGTACCTCTCCGCACCCTTCTGACACCTCTCGGTACTCTCCTTGCGCCCTCCTGGCACCTCCCACCACCCTTCTACCACCTCCCAGCACCCTCCTGGCACCTTTCTGGCACCTCCCAGCATCCTCCTGGCACTCTCGGTGCCTTCATATAATCTTCATGAAGCTATCTGAGAGGCCTTGAGATCTGAGAGTCACTGACAGTGGCCTTTGGATCTAAGTTTACACTCTCGCTAAACAACACTGAAGCAGCTCCCACGTTTTAAGCTGCTATATATCTATTATGTTTTTTAGTAATGATAATAATATAATAATAATATTATAATAATAATAATAATAATATAATATATTAATAATAATATGGTTATTTACTCAAGTACAAGGTATATACAGGGTCTAGCTGACATCAATAACATACTACTATATAGAAAGGCCCCTTGTTTTGCCAGAAACATTTGGGCAATTAGCGTCAGTTATGGCCAGGATGCGAATACACCAGTTGATTAAACATCCAGGTTCCCTTTCTTATGTCGGTGTGAACATTGACAGCCGGTGTAAGGAGACAGGTAAGTTTATTTTCCACCGTTCGCGGGAATCGAACCGGGACACTCACCGTTGAAGCGAGAGTTTTTGCCACCCAGGCCCAAGGGTCACGTAAGTGGGTGGCGGTCTGAGAACCTCTTCCAGTACAGTAACCAAGTACTTCGCTTGTTCAATAAGATTCCTTAGCTGCAATATCTTAGGTTCCTTATGAAATTCTACACTTTTCTCATGATTTTTCTAATCAAAGTTATACGGAATTCAACTTAGGATAACTAATATCGTGAAGCAGTGAGACTTATTTCCATTGGAGTTCCTTTTATTTTCATTGTAGTTCCATTGGAGAACCCCGAGAGCTTCTAAGTTCTCCTCAGGGAGGAACTACGACTCTCGGCTACGTAGATGCACTTATGTTGATCAAGTATGGAAGCAAACACCAGAATAGTTTACTTCTGCTCTGCTCTCAATATCTGAGCAACTAGAAGTGAATGTAATATTAAACTGCCTTTGAAACTGCTTTAGGACAAGTACTCATTACTCAATCTTTATCAGACGTAAGCTGAGATTAGAAACCAGACATCTGGATTCACCTATTGATGAGAAATCTGTCGCAGAAATTGAAAGCAAACTTAAGGTTCTGTAAATAGATATTCCACTTACTGACAAGCATCCAGAGGCTGAAGAAACTCTTCCTAACATCCCTCTTATCTACGTCTTGAACCTCCATTAATACTTCCATGTTACCGAAGTCTCCTTTTCCAGTAGTCTGTCCCTGTCAATTTCGACACTTCCAGGGATCAAGTAGTAGGCTGTTATGACGCCTTCCTTGGTTTTCTTGTTCTTCTGAGGCCATCAAGTTCTCTTATTTTAGCTTATCTTAGTGGGTCATCTCTGAGCACTTGAACCAGTCTGATTGAGAATCTTATGATATACTTCAGTTTCTTGGAATACTTGATTAGTGTGGGCTCCAGGTAGGTTCTTCATGCTCCTAATACATACTCCTGATAGGTCTTACGCATCTGGTGTATAAGGACCTGAATGATCATTGCTAAGGTTTCTAAAAGTAATTATTAAATTTGTTAGTCGCGTGTAAGGCTTACATTATGTCTTTACATGTTTTTCCTATTTTGTGCTGAGAGCTAAGCTTACTCCATGGACGTCAGTGTGTGTGTGCGTGTGTGTGTGTGTGTGTGTGTGTGTGAGTGTGTGTGTGTGTGTGTGTGTGTGTGTGTGTGTGTGTGTGTGTGTGTGTGTGTGGTGTGTGTGTTGTGTGTGTGTGTTTGTGTGAATGTGTTTGTACTAACCTACATGTGATTGCAGGCGTCGATTTTCAGCTCCTGGCCCGTCTCTTACCTGGTCTGTTGGATTCACTCGTGTCTTCGAGAGCGTTGTCATTCCTATTATCACTCTAGTGTCCAGATCATTCCTCTTCCTGATCTTTCTAAGGGCTTAAAAAAATTATCCTAACTTCCCTGTGACTCATTCGTTTCTAACATGCAGCTGTGCCCTCTTGTACCCGTTTCCCACCTCCCAAACAATCTGTTCCATTACACCTTATCAATTCCACTCTGTATTCGGTACATTGTTTTCCAGTCGCCTCTAGTACTTCTTTCTGCTATCATCAGTTTCAGCTCCATTAACTTCTCTTCACAGTTCATTCCTTAGCTCAAGGACTAGTCTCGTTGCAAACCTCGGCACTTTCTCCAGTTTCTTGACATACTTAGGGAGTTCGAATGCAATTTGTAAGTTTGTGAATGACTGCTTGCTTAGGTTCCTGAAAACTAATCTTAGACATCCAGAAGCACGCTTGCTGCGGCAGTTATTTGCTTGATGTGCACCTCAGGCAACATACTCGGTATAATACTCCCCCAAGGTCCTTCTCCTTGACTGAGGTTTACAATCTTTGCCCCACGAACCTGTACGGACTTTTTTGCCTGTTCCCGGTCTTCGTAACGCTTCATTTGCTGGGCTTAAGTGCTAATAGCCACTTATCAGAGCAGTTCTGCAGCCTATCTAGCTCCATTTGTAGTCTTTTCTGGTCCTCTCCTGTTTGCAATCTCCTTATTAGTGTCTTATGATTTACAAACAGGGATATCTCTGACTTTCTCTTCCGAAATTTTGTTTTTGTAAACAAGAAAGAGTACAAGTCCCCGTATTCGTCATATACTGTCATTTCGACACTTCATCTGGGACAGTCCATTGTAGTGCCTCCCATATTATTCCAAACTGATCCTCTAGCCTCTGATTCTCTCTCTCTCTCTCTCTCTCTCTCTCTCTCTCTCTCTGTTTTAGTTTTGATAACTTGCCGTAAGACTTTAGCAGGCATGATGAAATATATTTACCATCTCTAAAGCGTGCTCGCTCGCTGTTGTTTGTGACTCAGCTTCCTTCCTGGTGCTCCACAACTCTTTTAATGATAATCTACTTTCTTAGCTTAGCATACTATACGTGTCAGTGATGCTGCTACATGTCTCTCTCTTTTCTTAAATACTGGGACTACATTTACTGTCTTCCACATCTCTGGAAGCAGTCCTGTATCACTAATTTTTTGAAGGCTCTATTAGTTGACTATCTCTTCAGTACCCAGGAGCCCCCCCCCCCCCCCCCCCCCCCCCCCCCCCCCAACCTATAATCTGCCTCCTAGGTATCTCGTTCACAAGGTAGTTTCCTCATCTCTTCTCATGTCGTATATATTTTGTCTCTTCTGGCATACTACTTACTTGACTAACTCTTACTTAATACTCAGAATTACTGTCAGTATTCTGTCCAAAGAATGCCAGTCTAATCGCACCCCTGAAGCACTTGTTGAACACTTCCTCGACAGTTGCGGTAAAGACTACAAGTATAGTGAAAGCAGCAACACTTACCTGATTCCTGAATCCACTACCAAGATAAATGTTCCATTACACTGGCTCACTAGTAAGTGAGACTTGGAACGTGGGTGATAAGCAGCATTCAGACATTACCTAAAGTGCCCACCTGGCCGGGCACAGATCTACGGACTGCAGCTTGCTTAATTGATACAAGGGAGGAATAAGGACAATATATGAGGAAATGTGCCCGCCTGGACCCTGTAGTCGTCGTTCCATCTGGATAAATGGTCTGTTAACACTTCTACTCCGTTTACTGACCAGCTGTTGTTGTTGTCTCTGAATCTCAATGGTTCATTACAGGAAGCAATTCATTTAGTACGCTTTTCTTGCACAGCCTCTGATATCAAGAGCCCAACTCTCAGTGTATGAATTTTGGCTTAGGTCCAGAAAATTCACTAACACTTAAAATGAGTTTCCTTACTGTGAAGCTCATTTTCCAGACCAGACATCTCGAGCATGCTTTAATGAGACGTTCCTGTGTTTTCCTAATCATGTTGCCTTGTGCTCACGTAAACACATACCATGTGCCTGACTGGAGCACTTCAAGACTCACACCCCCAGCTTATGCTATGGGCTTTCCCTGTGGTCTTGGCAGTGTTGCCAGCTGTTGCTAACGGCATATTTTATCTCCTCGGGGTGAGACATTAGGTCATTTGAGAGACATCTGAGTTCCTCAGAATAGGTACCTGACCATCCCCAGGATGCGACCCACAACAGTCGACTAACACCCAGGTACCCTCTTACTGTAGGTGCAAAGAGGCAATGAATGTAAGGAGACTTACCCATGTGTCTCGACCTGCCCAGCTAGCAAAGGAGAGATTGAATATCCAATCTCATTGTGACAGAATGTCAATACTCAAACATTTATAATTTTCACCAGTTATCTGAGATCCAGTTGATCAATTCAGTCTGTTCTCAGCTTGCATGACAGGTTAATGACTACAAGTCGCTCTGGTTTTTCCCCAGTGGGAAGAGTCGCCCAATGCCAGTCTCTACAAGCCCCGTCCCTCGGTCCTCTTAGAGGGACAACAAGCCACAATACTTTCCCAGACATTGTACTCATAATGAAGCAAACTTCCTCCCCAGTGTCTAGTACTAACTCTCGTACTTTACATCCTTGGATCTCTGGTATTGTCTAGATTTCCTCTGAGAATTCCTCATTAAATTTCTTACTGAGCTTCACACAGAGCTCCTGGTCATTTCCTTTGACTGTTCCTTCTTCCTCCCTTCCTTCCTTAGCCTGACAAAATATATTGGAGCAAATGGAGACAAGTGGTTTTCAGGATTTGACGTGCTGTTGGAGTGCGAGCAAGGTAACATACACAAGGTAACATTTTATGAAAGGATTCAGGGAAACCGGTAACCGGACTTGAGTCCTGGAGATGCGAAGTACAGTGCCTGCACTCTGAAGGAGGGGTGTTAATGTCGCAGTTTCATAACTGTAGTGTAAAGGATCCCTCTGGCAAGACAGTGATGGAGTGAATGATGATGGAAAATTTTCTTTGTCGGGCCACCCTGCCTTGGTGGGAGACTTCCGATGCGTTAATAAAAAAATTGTCTTCTCCTGATGCTGTAATACAATAAATTCAGATTCAGCGGTCTCTTGCGTGTCAATCACAAGTTGTAACTGAGTCTCTCCTCTGACTCAAACATTTCTGTTTCTGGCTTCTCTGCTCGCTGCTTCCTTTTTCCTCGCGTTATTTGCCTTCTGTATTTTTTCTTACTTAAAACACTTTTAGCTTTTGCCTCACTACACTCTGTGTGAACCATGAACTTTCTCTTTAAAACTGCTGCTTGTGTGTCTGTGTGTGTGTGTGTGTGTGTGTGTGTGTGTGTGTGTGTGTGTGTGTGTGTGTGTGTGTGTGTGTGTGTGTGGTGTGTGTGTTGTGTGTGCTCTGTGTGTGTGTGTATTGTGTGTGTGTGTAGTGTGTGTGTGTGTGTGTGTGGTGTGTGTGTGTGTGTGTGTGTGTGTGTGTGTGTGTGTGGGTGTGTGTGTGTGTGTGTGTGTGTGTGTGTGTGTATGTATGTGTATGTGTGGTGTGTTTGTGTGTGTGTGTGTGTGGTTGGTATGTTGTGTGTGTGTGTGTGTGTGTGGTGTGTGTGTGTGTGTGGGGTGTGGTGTGTGTGTGTGTGTGTGTGTGTGTGTGTGTGTGAGTGTGTGTGTGTGTGTGTACTCACCTAGTTGAGGTTGGGGGGTCGAGTCCGAGCTCCTGGCCCCGCCTCTTCCTGATCGCTACTAGGTCACTCTCCCTGAGCCGTGAGTTTTAAATATACCTCTGCTTAAAGCTATGTATGGATCCTTGCCTCCACTACATCGCTTCCCAAACTATTCCACTTACTGACTACTCTGTGGTGAAGAAATGCTTCCTAACATCCCTGTGATTATCTGTGTCTTCAGCTTCCAACTGTGTCCCCTTTTTTACTGTGTCCAATCTCTGGGAACATCCTGTCTTTGTCCACCTTGTCAATTCCTCTCAGTATTTTGTATGTCGTTATCATGTCCCCCCTTCTCTCCTGTCCTCCAGTGTCGTCAGGTTGATTTCCCTTAACCTCTCCTCGAGGGCATACCTCTTAGCTCTGGGACTAATCTTTTTTTGCAAACCTTTGCACTTTCTCTAGTTTCTTCACGTGCTTGGCTAGGTGTGGGTTCCAACTGGTTTCCGCATACTCCAATATGGGCCTAACATACACGGTGTACAGGGGCCTGAATGAAATTTCCTTATTAAGATGTCGGAAAAGCGTTCTGAGGTTTGCTAGGCGCCCATATGCTGCAAACATTATTTGGTTGATGTGCGCTTCAGGAGATGTTTCCTGGTGTTATACTCACCCCAAGATCTTTTTCCCTTGAGTGAGGTTTGTAGTCTCTGACCCCTAGACTGTACTCCGACTGCGGCCTTCTTTGCCCTTCCCCAATCTTTATGACTTTGCACTTGGTGGGATTGAACTCCAGGAGCCAATTGCTGGACCAGGGCTGCAGCCTGTCCAGATCCCTTTGTAGTTCTGCCTGGTCTTCGATCGAGTGTATTCTTCTCATCAACTTCACGTCATCTGCAAACAGGGACAACCTCAGAGTCTATTCCATCCGTCATGTCGTTTACAAAAACCAGAAACAGCACTGGTTCTGGGCTGACCCTGCGGGACCCCGCTGGTCACAGGTGCCCACTCTGACACCCCGCCACGTACCATGACTCGTGCTGTCTTCCTGACAAGTATTCCCCGATCCATTGTAGTGCCTTTCCCCTTTATCCCTGCTGGTCCTCCAGTTTTTGCACCAATTCTTGTGTGGAACTGTGTCAAACGCCTTCTTGCAGTCCAAGAAAATGCAATCCACCCACCCCTCTCCTTTGTCTTACTGCTGTCACCTGTCATAGAACTCCAGTGGGTTTTGTGACACAGGATTTCCCGTCCCTGAAACCATGTTGGCTGCTTTTGGGATGAGATCATTCCTTTTTCTAGGTGTTCCACCACTCTTCTCCTGATAATCTTCTCCATATTTTGCATACTATACATGTCAGTGACACTGGTCTGTAGTTTAATGCTTTATGTTTTGTCTCCTTTTTAAAGATTGGGACTACATTTGTTGTCTTCCATGCCTCAGGCAATCTCCCTGTTTTTGATGATGTAAATTTAATATTGTTGTTAGGGGTACACATAGCGCCTCTGCTCCCTCTCTCAATACCCATGGGGATGTTAAACTGGCCCCATTGTGTGTGTTGTGTGTGTGTGTGTGTGTGTGGGGTATGTGTGTGTATGTATGTGATTTTGTGTGTGTTGTTGTGTGTGTGTGTGTTGTATTTGTGTGTGTGTGTGTGTGTGTGTGTGTGTGTGTGTGTGTGTGGTGTGTGTGTGTGTGTGTGTGTGTATGGTGTGTGTGTGTGTGTGTGTGTGTGCGTGTGTGTGTGTGTGTGTGTGTGTGTGTGTGTGTGTGGTGTGTGGTGTGTGAGTGGTGGTGTGTTGTGTGTGTGTGTGTGTGTGGGGTGTTTTGTTTTGTGTGTGTGGGGTGGGGTGAGTGGTGGGGTGTTTTGGTGTGTTGTGTGTGTGTGTGTTGTGTGAAAAGGGTTATGTATGGTAGTGTTTTTGGGGTTTTGGGGTTGAGTGTACTCCCCTATTTTACCCCACCTAGTTGAGGTTGGGGGGGGCGAGTCCGAGCTCCTGGCCCGCCTCTTCACTGACGTACTGGGTCACTCCCCCTGGGGCCGGGGAGCTTTATCAAAACCTCTTTTTTAAAGCTTGTATGGACCCTGCCTCCACTACATCCCCCCCAAATTTATTCCACTTACTGACTACTGGGTGAAAAAAAATATTTCCCCTAACACCCTGTGATTAAATCTGTGCCTCCCCCTTCCCCCCCCCCCCCTGTTTTCCCCTTGTTACTGTGTCCAAAATTTTCTGGAACATCCTGTCTTTGCCCAAACCTTTGGGTAAATTTCCCTCTCATTATTTTGTATGTCGTTATCATGTCCCCCCTATCTCTCCGTCCTCCATGTCGTCGGGTTTGTTTTCCCCCCTTTAAACCTCTCCTCTTGGGACTTTCCTTTTAAAGCTCGGGGATTTAGTCTTGTTGCAAACCTTTGCACTTTCTTTATTTCTTTACGTGCTTGGCTAGGTGTGGGTTCCAAACTGGTGCCGCATACTCCAATATGGGCCAAAACTTTAACGGTTTTACGGGGGGTCCCTGAACAAATTCCTTATTAAGAGGGTCGGATTGCTGTTCGGGGTTTGCTAGGGCGCCCAAAAGCTGCGCAGTTTTTTTTGGTTGATGTGCGCTTCGGGGGAAGGTGCGGGTTTTTTACCCCACCCCAAGATTTTTTTCCTTGATGGGGTTTTTGAAAGTCCCCTGCCCCCCTTAGTGTGGTGTGTGGTGGGGGTGTGTGTTTTGTGTGTATGTTTTGTGTGTGGGGTGTGTGAGTGGGTTTTGTGTTTTGTGGTGTGTGTGTGTGTGTGTGTGTTGTGTTGTGTGTTTTGGTGTGTTTGTGTGTGTGGTGTTGTGTGGGGAGTGTGTGTGTGTTTTGTGTGTGTTGTGAGTGGTATGTTTGTATGTATGTGTATGTGTGTGTGTGTGTGGAGTGTGGTGTGTTTTGGGGTGTATGTTGTGTGTGGGGTTTTGTGTGTGTGTTTGTGGTGTGTGTGGTGTGTGTGTGGTGGTGTGTGGGGTGTGTGTGTTGTGTTTTTGTGGTGTGTGTATCTGTGTGTGTTCTGTGCCATTTGTCTGTGTCTCTCGGTCAGGAATGTGTGCATCTGTATTTTCAAAAAAAATACCTGAACGTAGGGTTTTAATTTTTGTTGTTTATTGATTTTAAAGGGCCCCAAAACCCTTGGGGTTGGGTCATTCTTTCCACACGTTAGCAATACTTAAAACCTTCTTTGGCCCTAAGCCCCTAGAAAGACAAGTTTCCCTTTTGTTACTTAAACATATCTAAATATCTATACGTTTTAAATATCAAAAAAACATATGTAAACATCAAAAACATATGAAATAATTTTCCAAAATGAAATACCTAACATATGAAAATTTAATTTACATATGTAAATATCTAAAATAGAAACATAACTAAACAAAAATGAAATTATTAAAAACATATGCAAATAACTAAACATATGAAAAATTTTTAAAATATGAAAATATGTAAATAGGTAGTAGGTTGGTAACAGCAACTACCCAGGGGGGGGGTACCTCCCAATCCGCCAAGTGAGTGTAAAACGAAGCCTGTGATTTTTTTTACATGAGGGTAGGTTGTTGGTTTTCTTTTGTCTGCTCATAAATATCCCAAGATTACCGGCATGCCCCTTGCTACTTCAACTTAAAACCTTAGGTCACACTACACAACATTACCTTTTTATTTAAAACACACTCTTTCGGGTTTTTTTTGGGGATTTTATTTTAAAATAGTTCTTGGTTTAAAAATTTTCCCTTTTTTATATCCAGGGGGAAAAGGGGGAATAAGAATTTTTCCCTCCGTAAGCCATGCGTGTTGAAAAAGTCAACTAAAATGCCGGAACAATGGGCTAGAAACCCCCTTTTTCCCCGGGTAAAGATTACTAAAAAGAATAAGAAAAGAAAATTGTCAAAGGGGGAAAGTCTGAATGTGGGGTGGAGTTTTTGCAGATGAAAAGAAAGAAAATTGATTGTGGATTTTTATGTATGAGAAAAAAGGGCGGGATGTCCGGGTTTTAAGTGAAACAAAGCTGAAGGGGGGGGGGAGGGGTTTCAGTGGAGGGGAATTTAAAAGGGGGTTTGGGTTTGGGGGGTTTCAAATAGAGTTGAGCTAAAGAAGGGTGAAAAAAAAATGTTGAAGGATAAGCATGGCGGGGAAAAAGAGGGACTAAAAATGAAATTAAATTTAAAGGGGTTTTTTGTGGAGTAAAATAAAGTTTGGGATTTTGAAAAGGGGGTTTTTAAAAGCGTGTATGCACCGGGAAAAGAGAGAATGTAAGGAGAGAGAAAAGATTTTGGGAAATGTTGATGAATGCGTGGGGATTTTTTGAATCAAGTGTGAGATTTAAAAGGGGGTTTTGGGGGGATTTCAATGCAAAAGTGGGAAAAAATTTTTTATGGAAGGATGTGGGGGAAAAAAAAAAAATTTTTGGGGTTTGCCGGGGGTAAATGAAAAGGGGGGGACCTTTAATTGAGCTAGGTGTAGAAAAAAAATTTGGGTTTAATAATAAAAACATTTTTGTTGAAAAAAGAGGATAAATAAATATACAAGGTATGAGGGAAACACGTAATGAAAGTAGTTTATTAGATTTGTATTGGGGGATAAAAGGTTGTTGGGTAGGCTCCAGGATGTACATTTTTTTAGGGGGAAAACGATAAACGGGGTCCCCTTATTTAGTTTAGTAAAAGTTAGGGGTAAGAGGTAGATGGGAAAAGAGGAAGGTGGGAACAACAAATAAGAGGGGGGAAAGTGAAAAAACTTTAAGGGGGGAGGGAAAATTTGGGCGAGATATAAGCGACTAAATTGGGAGAAAGGTGGGGGTTTTTTTCCAAAATGAGTAGTGGGGGGGTTTTTAAAAAGGGGTTTTGGGAAAAGTTTTAAAAAAGCAGTATTTGAATGTTTGGGGGAGAAGTTTGGGTTATAAGGGGGGGTGGGGGGCAGGAAAGGGAAAAAGGGTGATTGGTGGAATGATGAAGTAAAGGGGGTGATAAAAGAGAAAAAGGGAGCTTAGAGAGGTTTTTTCAAAGCAGAAGTGGGTTTTAAAAAAGAAACAGAGTTTTATGGGAGAGTAAAAAAAAAGGTAAAAAAATGGTGAAGAGTGGGAAAAGGGAGCAGTGATAAAAGTGGGAGAAAGGGACTTCAAAAAATTTTAAATGAAAATAAAAAAAAATTTTTGGGGGTGAGTAAACAAGTTTAAAAAAGCCCCAGGGGGAAAAAATGGAAATTTTTCAGTTAAAAAAAAGGTTTGGGGAGTTTTGTAGAGGGGAGAAAGGGGGTATTGGGTAGATGGCGAAAATAAATTTTTAGGGAAATTTTAAAAGTTAAGGAAGGGAAAAAAGGCAAATAATTTCATGCACTGGTCCCGGGAAAGGTTTTTAACCCTTTTTTTAGGAGTGAAGAAGAGCAAATGTAAGTTGGGTTAGGGGACGGGAGGCATTAAAGTAAAATGAAAGGGGGAAAAACAGCTGGGAAATGATGGGATCATGACAGAAATGTTTAAAAACAGGGGGGGTTAAAATTTGTGTTGGGAAATGGGTTTGGGACTTTTTTTTAATAAAAAAGTATGAAAAAGGGGAAGGGACCTAGGGGGTTTTTCAGAGAGCAAGGTATAGGGCCCTTTATAAAAAGGGAAAGGGGACAAAAAAGACGTAAAAATTATAGAGGAAAAACTTACTGATTTTTCCCGGGAAAAAGTTTTTCGGGGAGGGTTATAATTAAAAGAATTAGAGGGAAGACAGAAAGTAGGGGGTTTGCGGATTACCCCCCAAAGGGGGTTTTTTTTTTAGGGGTAAGGGGGTGTGTAGATCAGGTTTTACATTGAAACATATATGTGAACAATATTTAGATAAAGATAGGGAAGTTTTTTTTTGCATTTATGGGTTTTGAAAAGGGATATGATAGAGTGGAATTTGAGGGGCAATTTTGGCAGAAGTTTCAATATATTAAGGTGGGGAAGTTATTAAAAAGCTGTAAAGAGTTTTTATGAAAGGAAAAGTGGGGGCCCCAGGTTTGGGGGTGTAGAAGAGGGGGGGACTACTTTTCCCCCAAAAAATAGGTCTTTGCAGGGGGTGTAATGTCACCCTGGTTGTTTAAAATATTTTTTAGATGGGGTTTTTAAAGGGAATAAATGTAGGGTTTTTTGGGGGAAGGGGGGGGGGTTAAATTTTGGGGGATCAAATTTTAAAATGGGAATTGACACAGTTACTTTTTGCTGATGATACTGGGGCCCTTTTGGGGGGAAATTTTAAAGAAAAAAAAAGCAAAGGTTAGTTGGGTGATTTTTTGGGGGGTTTGTAAAGGTAGAAAGTTGAAAAGGTTTTTAAAACTAGAAAAGAGTAAGGTGATGAGGGGGTCAAATGATTTAGATAAAAAAAATTTGGGGTATCCCAAAAGGGGAGGGGGAGTATGGAAGAATGAATGTTTTCAGATACTTTGGGGGGTTGACGTGTCGGGCGGGTGGGGTTTTTTTTAAGGAAAAGGTTTTAAACAAAATTGATGGGGGAAAAAAAAGGGGGTGGTGCGTTGGGAGGGGTATATTGGAGTCAAAAAAAAGTTATCTATGGAGGGAAAAAAGGGAAAAGTATGAAAGTTTTAGTATACCCCACTCTTATATGGGTTTTGAAGCTTGGGTGGTAAATTTCAGCAGCGAGGCGACGGTTGGGGGGCAGTGGAGATGTCCTGTTTAAGGGGAAAGTGTGGTGTAAAAAATTTTTAAAAAATTTGGAGTGTGGAAATTAGGGGGAAAAGGGGTGGAGTTAAAAAAAAGTATTTGTCAGAGGGCAGAAGAGGGGTTTTTTGAGGTGGTTTTTGGTTTATTTAGAGAAAAATGGGAAACAAAATAGAATGACATGGGGAAAGCATATAAATCTTAGGGGAAGGGGAAAGGGGGGGTAGGGGGCCCTCCCCGAAAGGGTTTTTGGGGAGGGGGTAAAGGAGGTTTTTTGGGTAAGGGGGGTTTTTCTTCCCCGCAAAACGTGCGTTAGGTGTTAGATAGGAGTGGGGTGGAAACGAAAGGTACTTGGGACCCCACGATCTGTTGGAGTGTGAGCAGGGTAATATTTAGTGAAGGGATTCAGGGAAACCGGTTATTTTCATATAGTCGGACTTGAGTCCTGGAAATGGGAAGTACAATGCCTGCACTTTAAAGGAGGGGTTTGGGATATTGGCAGTTTGGAGGGATATGTTGTGTATCTTTATATGTGTATGCTTCTAGACTGTTGTATTCTGAGCACCTCTGCAAAAACAGTGATAATGTGCGAGTGTGGTGAAAGTGTTGAATGATGATGAAAGTATTTTCTTTTTGGGGATTTTCTTTCTTTTTTGGGTCACCCTGCCTCGGTGGGAGACGGCCGACTTGTTAAAAAAAAAAAAAAATGTATATATCTAAACATATATAAACATCTAAACATATGTAAACATCTAAACATACGTAAATAACTAAACATACCTCAGAACTGTCAATATTCATAAGATAACTGCAACTCACTGGACGAATTTAACTAAAAACATAATGATCAGATAATCTCGTCATGTCTACATGAAGAAATAATCAAGATTTGTATAATCAAAGAGAAGAAATTTTGACCAAAGAACAACTAGGAAGATGGGAAAACTTTGAAAGAGTTGTCTAGAACACCTGGCTGGTGTTTTATTGTCTCTTACACAGAGAATGGCTGAGAAATATTCCTCACTCATAAAGAGAGTTATGACTTATACGTTGCTGACTAACATGGTTTACGTCCTGCCATAAGCATGTTCCTGGAAGCTGCGGACATGTGGGTGCCAGTCAGTCATCTGTATGTAGGGTGGTAGTCAGTCATCTGTATGTAGGGTGGTAGTCAGTCATCTGAATGTAAGGTGGTAGTCAGTCATCTGTATGTAGGGTGGTAGTCAGTCATCTGTATGTAGGGTGGTAGTCAGTCATCTGTATGTAGGGTGGTAGTCAGTCATCTGTATGTAGGGTGGCAGTCAGTCGTCTGTACGTAGGGTGGCAGTCATATGTATGTAGGGTGGCAGTCAGTCATCTATACGTAGGGTGGCAGTCAGTCATCTGCATGTAAGGTGGCAGTCAATCATCTATATATAGGGTGACAGTCAGTCGTCTGTATGTAGGGTGGCAGTCAGTCGTCTGTACCTAGGGTAGCAGTCATCTGTATATAGGGTGGCAGTCATCTGTATGTTGGGGGCAATCAATCATCTGTATGTAGGGTGGCAGTCATCTGTATGTAGGCTGGCAGTCAGTCATCTGTACGTAAAGTGGCAGTCAGTCATCTGTATGTAGGGTGTCAGTCAGTCGTCTGTATGTACGGTGACAGTCATCTCTATGTAGGGTGGCGGTCATTTGTATGTTGGGTGGCAGTCAGTTATCTGTATGAGGGTGGCAGTATCTGTATGGGTGGTTCAGCCCTCTGTGCGTAGGGTGGCATCATTGCATGTAGGTGGAGTCAGTACCCGTATGTAGGGTGGGAGTCGTCATCTATATGTAGGGGGGCAGTCAGTGTCTGTTGAGGGTGGCAGTATCTGTTGTGGGTGGGGAGCAGTCTTTTGTATGTAGGGTGGTAGTCATCTTATTAGGGTGGCAGTCAGTCTCTGTATGTGGGGGGCGTCATTGTATTGGGGTGGCAGTAAGTCTCTGTATGTGGGTGGTAGTCATTTATCTGTAGTTAAAATGGCAGCAGTCATCTGTATGTGGGGACAGTCGTTTCTTTTGTAGGGTGGGAAATCAGTTCTATATGTAGGGGGGCGTCAGTCGTCTGATGTACGGGACGTCAGTATCTGTTTTAGGGTGGCAGTCGTATTTTTGTGGGGGCAGGTAGTATTTTGTAGGGTGGGAGTCAGTCATCTGTTTGTTGGGGCAGTCAGTCATTGTATGTGGGTGGCAGTCAGTCATCGTTGTGGGTGACAATCGTCTCTATATGTAGGGGGGCAGCGTGTCTGTATGTAGGTGGGACAGTCAGTCTCTGATGTAGGGTGGCAGTCAGTCTATGTTGTGGGTGGCGTCCCTTTATCTATATGCAGGGTGGAGTCGTCTCTGTAGTTTAAAAATGGGAGTCGTCATCTGTTGTGGGTGACAGTCAGTCATCTGTTTTTTAAAAGTGGCAGTCAGTTCTGTTTGTAGGGGAAATCAGTCATTTTTGTTGGGGGGGAGTCAGTGTTTATGTACGTAGGGTGACAGTCGTCTTCTGTTTTAGGGGTGGCAGTCAGTCATCTGTATTTTAGGGGGGCAAGTCATTCGTCTGTATGTCGGGTGGCAGTCAGTTGTCTTTATGTAGCGTGGCAGTCAGTCATCTGTGTGGAGGGTGGCAGTCAGTCATCTGTATGTAGGGTGGCAGTCAGTCGTCTGCACTTAGGTTGGCAGTCATATGTATGTAGTGTGGCAGTCCGTCATATATATGTAGGGTTGGGGAGTCAGTCGTCTGCTGTTAGAGTGGCAGTCAGTCATCTGTACATAGGGTAGCAGTCAGAGATCTGTATGTAGGGGAGTAGTCATCAGCATGCAGGGTGGCGGTTATCTGTATGTAGGGTGGCAGTCAGTCATCTGTATGTAGTGTGACAATCAGAGATCAGTATGTAGGGTGGCAGTCAGTCATCTGTACGTAGGGAGGTAGTCAGTCATCTGTATGTAGGGTGGTAGTCAGTCATCTGTATGTAGAGTGGCAGTCAGTCATCTGTATTAAGGGGGCAGGCAGTCGGTCTTGTATGTACGGTGACAGTCATCTGTATGTAGGGTGGCAGTCAGTCGTCTGTACGAAGGGTGGCAGTCAGCTCAGTATGCGGGGGCAGGCGTATCTTTTTAGGGGAGCGTCATTCATCTATAGTAGGGTGGCAATCAGAGGGTCTTTTTATTTAATTTTTTTTTATTTTCATAAATACTGTTTATACATAAATTTTTTACCTATCACATTCTTTTTCTTTTAATCTAATCCCTTTATTCAAAAACTTT
>NC_069435.1:40899297-40921865 GCF_026875155.1 Cherax quadricarinatus | reverse complement strand
ACACACACACACACGGGCCAGGAGCTATGTCTCGACCCCTGCAACCACAAATTGGTGAGTATAAATAGGTGAGTACACACACACACACACACACACACACACGAGCGTAACAACCCAGCAGGACTCCCCGATCCTTAGTATTTTTAGAACCTATTTAGGTTCCAGCAGAGATCAGTGATTGTGTCAGGGTCAGTGATTGTGTCAGGGTCAGTGATTGTNGGTCGATGTTCAGGGTCAGTGATTGTGTCAGGGTCAGTGATTGTGTCAGGGTCAGTGATTGTGTCAGGGTCAGTGATTGTGTCAGGGTCAGTGATTGTGTCAGGGTCAGTGATTGTGTCAGGGTCAGTGATTGTGTCAGGGTCAGTGAACATCCCCACAAACAAGGTTTCCAAATGAGAAAAGGAGGGGAACACCATAATTTCACAGAAAATTTGAAAGTCCCAATACTTGATAGAAATAGTGAGAGTCACGCCAGGCCTAGTGTAGGCACCGTAGTACCACTAGTTATCATAATCATACAAATAACAACAGGATAAGTGACGACCCCAAAGTCAGACAAGTGTAAAGATTGTAAAAAAGTAACACACAACGAGTCAGAAAATATAAACAGAAGATACAAAAGAAAAAATAGTTGAAGGATGGCAGTAGGCCTTCCCGGGTATCTGAGATGCTGCCTGCAGACAGAGAGGCTGTGTCACAAAATGATATCTCATCTTGCGTCTTGAGAGACAGAGCTGATGCACTGTGTGCCACTAACAACAATCTTCAATAAATCTATCGAAATAGGGCAATTGCCTGAAGTGTGGAAGACAGCAAATGAAGTCTCAATTTTTAAGAAAGGAGACAGGCAGCTTTAAATTTCAGACCAGTGTTGCTAACATATATGTAAAGTTATGGAGAAAATTATCAGGAAAAGAGTGGACTAATGTATGATAACCAATATGGCTTCAGGGAAGGGAAATCCTTCATCACAAACGTATTGGAGTTCTATGACAAGGTAACAGAAGACAGAATAGAGAGGGATGGATAGACTTCGTCTTCTTGAACTGTAATAAGACTTTCGACAAGTACCACACAAGAAGTCAGGAGAGCTAGAAGAGCAGGCAGGAATAGAAGGGAATGAACTGCAATTGATCAGGGAATACCTGACAGGAATGAAAAAAAATGTGTTCATTATGAGATGAGGTGTCAGAGTGGCTGCATGTGTCGAATGGGGTTCCACAAAGGCCAGACCTAGGTCCTGTGCTCTTTCTTGAATGTGTGAATTACATCACGGAAGGGACAGAGTCAGATGTGTTAGCTGTTCGCAAACGATGTGAAACTGATGATGAGAATACAAGCAGACGTGGATCAAGTGAGCTACAAGAGGATCTGGACAGGCTGCAAACCTGGTCCGACAAATTGTTCGTGGAGTTTAACCCCTGCAAGCGCAAAGTTATGAACCTAAGGGAAGGACAATGAAGCCCGCACACGGAGTACAGCCTAAGAGATCAGAAGCTTAAAAACTCACTCAAGGAAAGTATATAAGGGTGAGAATTATACCTAGCGTATATCCTGAGGCTCACCTCAACCAAATAACAGATACAGCATATGGATGCCTGGCAAACCTGATAATAGCGTTTCCACATCTAAGTAAGAAATTATTCATGAGACTGTACACAGTGTACGTCAGGCCCATAATGGAGTATGCAGCACCAGTATGGAACCCACACCTGGTCAAATACGTCAAGAAATTAGAGAAAGTGCAAAGGTTTCCAACAAGGCTAGTCCCGGAGCTGAGGGGAGTGTCCTACGAGGACAGGGTAAGGAAACCCATCCTGACAGCACTGGAGGACAGGGGCGTATGATATGGCGGACCTGATAACATATAAAATACTGAGAGGAACTGATAAGGTGGATAGGGACAGAATGTTTCAGAGATGTGACATAGCAACAAGGGGTCACAACTGGAAGTTGAAGATTCAGACGATTCACAGGGATGTTAGGAAGTACTTGTTCAGTCATGGAGTTGTCAGAAAGTGAAACAGTCTGAAAAGTGATGTAGTGGAGGCAGGATCCATATATAGCTTTACGAAGAGGTATGATAAAGCTCATGGGGCAGGGAGAGAGTGAACCTAGTAGCGACCAGTGAAGAGGCGGGGTCAGGAGATATAAGTCGATCCGTGCAACCACAATTAGGTGAGAACACACACACACACACACACACATACGAGGAGAGGTTAAGGGAAATCAACCTGACGACACTGGAGGACAGGAGAGATAGGGGGGACATGATAACGACATACAAAATACTGAGAGGAATTGACAAGGTGGACAAAGAACAGGATGTTCAGAGATTGGACACAGTAACAAGGGGACACAGTTGGAAGCTGAAGACACAGATGAATCACAGGGATGTTAGGAAGTATTTCTTCAGCCACAGAGTAGTCAGTAAGTGGAATAGTATGGAAGGATGTAGTGGAGGCAGGATCCATAATAGCTTTAAGCAGAGATATGATAAAGCTCATGGTCAGGGAGAGTGACCTAGTAGCGACAGTGAAGAGGCGGGGCAGGAGTCGAACTCGACCCTGCAACCACAATTAGGTAGTACACACAGGTGAGTACATCTCACATACACCCTCCATCACCTCCCTCACCACCTCATCACCTAGACCTCTCTCCATCTCCTCTCCTCCTCTCTCCACATCTCTCTCTCTCCTGACTGGCTCTCTTCTGGACCCCTCACTCAACTCTATCACTATATCTATCTAATCTCTCTCTCTCTCTCCTACACAGGAAAAAAGGTCACCACAGGACAAGTATCTATATCTATCAATCAAGTGCCTTTTACAACTAGTAACTAACAACTAGTGTCTGGTAACTAACAAGCTGGTTCCCTCCAGGCGGGAACAATACAGTACACTAACGACCCCTTTTAAGGCAGGCGAAATTGCAGACCTGAAGAATTTACAGAGAACTTTCATTGCACGCATAAGTTCCATAAAACACCTAAATTACTGAGAACAGTTGAAGTTCCCTGACCTGTACTCCTTGGAACGCAGGCGAGAAAGATGTATGATAATATACACTTGGAAAATCCTAGAGGGCTAGTACGAAATATGCACACGGAAATCACTCTCTACAAAATCAAACGACTCAGCAGGCGATGCAGTATTCCTCCAATGGGGGCGCTACGAGTACTCGAAGAGACAACACAGTAAGTGTCAGGGGCCCACGACTCTTCACCTGCCTCCCAGCATACGTAAGGGGATTACCAGTAGACCCCCCCCCCCGCTGTCTTCAAGAGGGAGCTGGAAAAGCATCTAAAATCAGTACCTGACCCGCCGGGCTGAGTTTCTATGTAGGTTTCCGTGCGGCCAGCAGTAACAGCCTGGTTGATCAGACCCTGATCCACGGCCAGGCCTGGTCATGGACAGGGCAGCGGGGGCACTGACCATCGGAATACCCTCCAGGCCAAGTTTCTATCGACAATTGCCTGTGACAGTAACAAGAACCTTCACAATACACAACAGACCAAGTGTCTATCGACGAGTGCTTTTGACACCTAGTAACTAACACATAAAATCCCGTCCTTTATATCTAGAAAACTAGTTAAGTGCTGCAATATACAATTTCTCACATTTTATTTTTTTATGTCTTTATTTATTGAACGATCTTGATTAAAAAAATACACAGTCTCCTCTGACATGCCTAGATTCTGTGGTAAAAATTTCAGTGAAATCGTACAGAGGAAAGTGACATAAATATTTATCTATCAAATCTGCCCTTAAGTAGATCTTACGACATCTCATTCTCTCATTTTTACTGAATTAAAGAGAAGGTGAGACGTGTAAGTAATAATATCGTTCATCTTTCAGTTGTTCATTACTTCGTGAACATTACTGACAGGTAGATTGAGAACCATTGTGTCACACTCTGTCACATTGTTGTAGATACTGTCACAGTGTTGTAGATGCTGTCACAATGTTGTAGATCCTGTCACACTGTTGTAGATACTGTCACATTGTTCTAGATATTGTCAGACTGTTGTCGATACTGTCACACAGTTGTAGATAATGTAACACTGTTGTAGATAATGTAACACTGTTGTAGATACTGTCACACTGTTGTAGATAATGTAACACTGTTGTAGATAATGTAACACTGTTGTAGATACTGTCACACTGTTGTATATAATGTAACACTGTTGTAGATAATGTAACACAGTTGTAGATACTGTCACACTGTTGTAGATAATGTAACACTGTTGTAGATACTGTCACACTGTTGTAGATAATGTAACACTGTTGTAGATACTGTCACACTGTTGTATATAATGTAACACTGTTGTAGATAATGTAACACTGTTGTAGATACTGTCACACTGTTGTATATAATGTAACACTGTTGTAGATAATGTAACACTGTTGTAGATAATGTAACACTGTTGTAGATACTGTCACACTGTTGTAGATAATGTAACACTGTTGTAGATACTGTCACACTGTTGTATATAATGTAACACTGTTGAAGATAATGTAACACTGTTGTAGATACTGTCACACTGTTGTATATAATGTAACACTGTTGTAGATAATGTAACACTGTTGTAGATAATGTAACACTGTTGTAGATACTGGCACAGTATTGTAGAGAATTTCACACTGTTGTAGATACTGTTCCACTGTTGTAGATACTGTCACACTATTGTAGATACCGTCACGCTGTTGTAGATACTGTCACACTGTTGTAGATTCTGCCACACTGTTGAAGATAATGTCACACTGTTGTAGATACTGTCACACTGTTGTAGATTCTGTCACACTATTGTAGATACTGTCACACTGTTGTAGATATTGTCACACTGTTGTAGATACTGGCACACTGTTGTAGATACTGGCACACTGTTCTAGATATTGTCACACTGTTGTAGATATTGTCACACTGCTATAGATACTGTCACACTGTTGTAGATATTGTCACACTGCTGTAGATACTGCCACGCTGTTGTAGATACTGTCACACTGTTGTAGATACTGCTCTACTGTTTTAGATAATGTCACATTGTTGTAGATACTGTCACACTGTTGTAGATACTCTCACACTGTTGTAGATACTCTCACACTATTGTCGATACTGTCACACTATTGTAGATACTGTCACACTGTTGTATATACTGTCACACTGTTGTAGATACTGTCACACTGTTGTAGATACTGTCACACTGTTGTAGATACTGTCACACTGTTGCAGATACTGCCACACTATTGTAATGATACTGTCACACTGTTGTAGATACTGTCACACTGTTGTACATACTGTCACACTGTTGTAGATACTGTCAGACTGCTGTAGATACTGTCATACTGTTGTAGATACTGTCACGTTGTTGTAGATACTGTCACACTGTTGTAGTTACTGTCGCACCGTTTGAGATACTGTCACACTGTTGTAGATATTGTCACACTGTTTTTGATTCTGTCACACTGTTGTAGGTGCTGTCATGTAAAGTAAAAGGACACAAGTGCAACTAATGTGACATTTATTGTGGCAACGTTTCGCTCTCCAGGAGCTTTATCAAGCCTTATCAAGCTTTATCATGGCTTGATAAAGCTCCTGGAGAGCGAAACTTTGCCACAATAAATATCACATTAATTGCACTTGTGTCCTTTTACTTTACATATTGTCGGTAATTCTACCAACTTTATTACAGGTGCTGTCATGCTGTTGTAGATTCTGTCAAAGTATTGTAGATACTGTCACACTGTTGTAGATACTGTCACACTGTTGTACATGCTCTCACACTTATATAGATACTGTCATATTGTTGTAGATACTGTCACTCTGTTGTAGATACTGTCATACTGTTGTAGATACTGTCACACTGTTGTAGATACTGTCATATTGTTGTAGATACTGTCACACTGTTGTAGATACTGTCATATTGTTGTAGATACTGTCACACTGTTGTAGATACTGTCATATTGTTGTAGATACTGTCACACTGTTGTAGATACTGTCATATTGTTGTAGATACTATGACGCTGTTGTAGATACTGTCACGCTATTATAGATACTGCAACACTGTTGTTGATACTGTCATATTGTTGTAGACACTGTGACGCTGTTGTAGATACTGTCACACCGTTGTAGACATCGACACACTGTTGTAGACACACTCACACTTCCTTACAGTGTGTAGACTATCACAAGTCATTGATCACATCTTCTCGACCGTCGGGTCCCAACCCATGACTTACCAATCGTAAAAGCAGCTGGCTAGTGCGCTGTCCACTGACCTGCTAGTCGTACCACTGGCGTGTCAGGATGTAGAACCCCACTGGCGTGTCAGAATGTAGAACCCCACTGGCATGTCAGGATGTAGAACCCCACTGCGTTCACTGAGTTGCTTATAATCGTACCGTTATGATTTCACGAGTCAGCAGTCATATGACTGGAGGCAGTATATTCTTCGGTAATTACCGAGGCTGCTATTATAATAACCGCTGCCGTGGTTGGCAAAGAGGTTTGAGTGTAAGCAAATAATACTCACAGAATACTCACAATACTTACGGATTATTTTATGTTTGGATATACTATTCGTAAAGATATATGATGCGGGTATACAGTGTGGGAAACACTAGTGGTATTAATGTTGTGAAAGACGAAGGACAGTTTATGAGAGAACATGGGCGGGACAGATAACAGATGACCTTAAGAGTCTACTGAGAGGTTATAGGGAGAGAACAATGTTGTTTCAGACCATGGAACAGAACTCTTCTCCAGGCTGAGGGACTGACAACCTCAAGTCAAGGGTGATGGACTGATTACATCGCCTTCACATCTCTACTGCTCCTGCCTACTTTCTGTACTCGACTGAAGAAGCCTACTGTGTAGGCGAAAAGTTATTTATGCCATAGGCATAAATACCTGTCTTCCACACCTCAGGCAGTTGCCCTGTTTCAATAAATTTATTGAAGGCTGTTGTTAGTGATACACACATTGTACCTGCTCCCTTTCTCAGGACCCAATGAAAGCTATTATCTGTGGCCCACCGCCTTAGAGGTATCCAGTTCCTCTAGTAGTTTATTCACCTCCTTGGTTGTGTACAGTGTGACCAGCACTTGCTAGTGCACCCTACCAACTCGGCTTTCGGGAAGCATTCTCTGTCTCTACTGTGAATTCCTCCCTGAATCGAGAGCTGAGCGATTCACTTACTTCCTGGTCATTCCCTGTGTGCTCCCCTCCTTTCCACAGCCTGAGTACATGCTCCTGATGTGGCTGTATAACAACTTAAGGTCAGATTTTGCTTTTCGTGCTATGTCATTCTCGTACTGATGCCAGGTTTCTCTCCTTATCCATGCATATTCATTTCTGGCTCTTCGCCTCCTCTCCCTGTTTTTCTGGGTTCTTTTCTTTCTATACTTATTCCATGCTTTAGCACACTGGGTACTGGCCTCTCCACACATCCAGGTAAAACTTGGACTCACTCTTGTCTTCCCGTTGTTTCTGTTGCCCCTTGGTACGAACTTCTCCACTGCCTCCCTGCACTTTGTGGTCACGTGTTTCATCATTTCATTTAACATCTTTCCCTCTAGCTCGCTTACCCACTGCACCTCATATAGGAATTGTCTCATGCCTGTGTAGTCCCGTTTTTGGAAGTGTGTCTTCTCCCGTCCTTTTCATACTGCTTCTCTGTTTATTGTTAACTCTACTATGTAATGAGACTCAGTAACACATGATCTCTAGGGCCTAGGGGCCTTTTGTATATTATATCCCTTTCTGAACTGTTCAAGGTGAATATGAGGTCCAGCCTTGCTGGTTCATCGTTTCCATTATCTCTCTGGATGTGTCCATAACATGGAACACGAAGTTTTCCAGCACTGTCTCCAGCGTCTTGGCTCTCCACATCTCTGGTCTCCATGTGGCTCCAGATTTTGCCCGTCAATCTCCTCTTGGTTAAAATCCCTCATGCTGAGTAACTTTGCCCTACTCATGTGGGCCCATCTAGCATTCTCAACTAGTGTGTCCACCATCACTCTGTTTCTCTCTTCATATTCTTGTCTAGGCCTCCTGCTGTTCTATGGTGGGTTGTACATCACTTCTATCATCACTTTTGGACCCCCAGGTTAGAAGTATTCCTACTATGTAATCATCCACTACTCCTCTGACTAGTCCTCCCATCTCAAAACTCCATTGGTTTTAGATGAGCAGTGCAACTCCTCCTCCTTCCCCCTCTGCTCCCCCTTGTCTTTCCTCAGGATCTGATATCCAGACAGGAAGATCACAACTGTTATCATCCCTGCATCTTTGTCTCTGTGTGGACTATGATGTCTGCAGATGTCTTAGTGATTCTTTCCTGTTATTCCCGACACTTATTTGCAATTCCATCCATGTTGGTGTACCATACATTCAGCTTCCTTTCTAGAATTATGTTTTTGGGGATGGGGGTGGGAGGGGTTGATGCAGGCTGTGGTAAGCAAATCTGGACTTTATGGTACACTGATGTTGTGTTGGTATTAATACTGTGAGGGGGGTGGGACTGTTGCTGTGAAGTGTGGCTCAGTTTTGGTTATTGTGTTTTGCTGGTGAGGGATGGTAGGGGTAGAAGGTTCTGTGGGCAGTTATGTTTGCTGTTCCTCCACAAGGCTGCACTCTCCTGACTGTCGGTACCTGCCCTGTTACCCCTTCCTGCCTCTGGCACCTTCTTATTTTTTCAGTTGTTACCTTTCTTTTTGTGTTCTGTCGAGGTCGAGGTACACACTCTGCTGCAGGATCTTGTTCTGCACCATTTCCATCTTGAATGTCGATTTGATTGTGTGATTCTTGTCCCTTGAGTACCACCCAAATCTCTGAAAATTTGTCAGGTAGGTTGTATCCTCTCCTGTTACCACGATGATGTTCTCAGTCTCTTCAACCTCCCCTTGTTTTCTTTTGCTATAGGACTTCCCTTCTGATTCATGGATCAGAAGGGAAGTACTCGCTCAAGCTAACGCTAGAGTTGCCATCGCAACCAGCATTTGCATGAGGGTTCTAACCAGGAGAAAACTGAAGCATCATGACCTAGTCAATGCAGGGGTTTACACTATACCCTGTGGAAGCTGTGACAGAATTTACTAAGTGAAACAGCAAGAAACCTCGAAACACGTCTCAATGAACACATTAATGCATGTAGAAAGATACCTTTAACAACATCTGCATACAACACCAAAATCCCACCAATCACCTCATGAAATTCAACGACGCCCGACTAGTGATTAAACACCTAATTTCCTTAGATGTAATTGCATGTAATTGCCTTGCATCATCATTAATCGCTATTTCTAACACATTATGCCAAATGAAGGCAGCTTCATCATCTCTGAAGTTTCAGCAAGAATCCACCACAAAACAGTAAACCCTGCGATCACATAGTTGTTGCTGCTGATACAACATAAGAACATATGAGAGGAGGAACACTGCAACAGGCCTTCTCAAATGTAACCTAACAAAAATATTTGCCCAGCCCATTTTAATTAATACTATCTCAGTAATAAGGTCTAATAACCACATGAACTACTTCTATTACTACTACTACTACTACTACTACTACTACTACTACTACTACTACTACTACTACTAATACCACTAGTATTACAACTACTACTACTTCTACAACGATTATATTGTGTCTTACACTTCCCACTAAAGCCTATATATACCCTCTGTGTCCATGTATTGTTTGTAACTGCTTGACAAAGCTCCTGGAAAGCGAAATATTGCCACAATAAAATGTCGCATTAGTTGTGTCCTTTTACTTGAGATTTTGTGTGTTTTGGAGCTAGACTTTCTAGAGGCTTGTCCGAACACGTTAGGTAGGAGTGAATGGAGGCATTTTTTTTTATGATTTGACATACTGTTAGAGTGTGAGCAAAGTAACATTCATGAAGATATTCAGAGAAAGAAGTATAGTTCCTTTCACTCTGAAGGTTTGGAGAGGCATCTGAAGTGTGATGCCGGCACGCTTCTGTCAAGACAGCAGTTGCGTGGATGATGGTGAAAGCATTTTTTCTTCTCCGAGTCATCCCCTACCTCGGTGGAAGACTGCCGGTGTAAAAAATAAATAAAGGAAGCACAAACCGATAGCAATGATCATATAGAAGAAATATAACAGTCAGTTACTTAACTGAATTACGAGATCCAAAAGTTAAAGACGAATTGTGGGAAGTGCACATGCATTAGTTAAGAGAGTTGAGTACACACAGTTGAGTACTCTTATCTAAGTACAGATGTTTGAAGAGATATTCTTGAGTACAGTTAGGTGAGTGCAAAGAGTTAAGTGCGTCATTAGCTACTTCAAACACCATCATATAAAGTTTGCATCATATCTATATACAAATCTCGCGTATTTTTCTCTAAATTTCTATATTTTTAAGTTAACCTCCCATACCTATTTTTAGACTATTTCTTCCAATCTATATATATTTTTCAAATTAGCCAGTAATTGAGGCGGATGCTGCTGCTATTCACTACGTTATTCGAACTAAACGAATCACGATGAATTTGGTTCCCTTCTCTGGGCTGCCCTAACATGGTGATCAACATTTCTGGCAAGACAGCCACTGACTGAATGATGCTGAATGTATTTTCTTCTTTCGTGTCGCTTTACCTTGTTGGTAAAAATAGAAATTCAAGACAGCCAAATTCTCCTGTTTTTAATAAGCCTCTTATCGAGTCCACCAAAATTCTTTCTTCATATCATATATTTTTCAGAGTCAGTGTCTCATTTTTAAATTCATTTCCGAACCACATATATTCAAGATATTTCTCCCATACGGGTTCGCCGCTTTCCAATAACAGTTGCTGCGTGAGGCGTCTAATATACTTGCATCTCATAAGCCCAGCCCCTTAAGCTTCAATGATCCGTGAAAGGTATCCCAGTATCCCAAAAACCTAATCCTCTCTACCATAGTGATCCAAGATAGGTATCCCAGTATCCCAAAAACCTAGTCCTCTCTACCATAGTGATCCAAGATAGGTATCCCAGTATCCCAAAAACCTAGTCCTCTCTACCATAGTGATCCAAGATAGGTATCCCAGTATCCCAAAAACCTAGTCCTCTCTACCATAGTGATCCAAGATAGGTATCCCAGTATCCCAAAAACCTATCCTCTCTACCAAGTGATCCAAGAATAGGTATTCCCAGTATCCCAAAAACCTAGTCCTCTCTACCATAGTGATCCAAAATAGGTATCCCAGTATCCCAAAAAACCTATCCTCTCTACCATAGTGATCCAAGAAGGTATTCCCAGTATCCAAAAACCTAGTCCTCTCTACCATAGTGATCCAAGATAGGTATCCCAGTATCCCAAAAACCTAGTCCTCTCTACCATAGTGATCCAAGATAGGTATCCCAGTATCCCAAAAACCCCTTTGTCCCCCTCTACCATAGTGATCCAAGATAGGTATCCCAGTATCCCTAAAACCTAGTCCTCTCTACCATAGTGATCCAAGATGGGTATCCCAGTTTCCCAAAAACCTAGTCCTCTCTACCATAGTGATCCAAGATGGGTATCCCAGTATCCCAAAAACCTAGTCCTCTCTACCATAGTGATCCAAGATAGGTATCCCAGTATCCCAAAAACCTAGTCCTCTCTACCATAGTGATCCAAGATAGGTATCCCAGTATCCCAAAAACCTAGTCCTCTTTACCATAGTGATCCAAAATAGGTATCCCAGTATCCCAAAAACCTAGTCCTCTCTACCATAGTGATCCAAGATAGGTATCCCAGTATCCCAAAAACCTAGTCCTCTCTACCATTAAATGGGTCCAAAAAAGGTATCCCAGTATCCCAAAAAAACCCAGTCCTCTCTACCATAGTGATTTCCCAAAATAGGTATCCCAGTATCCCAAAAACCTAGTCCTCTCTACCATAGTGATCTAAGATAGGTATCCCAGTATCCCAAAAACCTAGTCCTCTCTACCATAGTGATCCAAGAGGGGTATCCCAGTATCCCAAAAACCTAGTCCTCTCTACCATAGTGATCGAAGATAGGTATCCCAGAATCCCAAAAACCTAGTCCTCTCTAACATAGTGATCCAAGATAGCTATCCCAGTATCCCATAAACCAAGTTCTCTCTACCATAGTGATCCAAGATAGGTATCCCTGTATCCCATGAACCTAGTTATCTCTACCATAGAGATCCAAGATAGGAATCCCAGTATCCCATAAGCCTAGTCCTCTCTACTATAGTGATCCAAGATAGGTATCCCAGTAACCCAAAAACCTAGTCCTCTCTACCATAGTGATCCAAGATAGGTATCCCCGTATCCCAAAAAAAATTTGTCCTCTAACCACAGTGATCCAAGATAGGTATCCCCGTATCCCAAAAACCCAGTCCTCTCTACCATAGTGATCCAAAATTAGTATCCCAGTATCCCAAAAAAAACCCAGTCCTCTCTAAACCCTAGTGATCCAAGATAGGTATCCCAGTATCCCAAAAACCTAGTCCTCTCTACCATAGTGATCCAAAATAGGCATCCCAGTATCCCAAAAACCTAGTCCTCTCTACCATAGTGATCCAAGATAGGTATCTCAGTATCCCAAAAACCTAGTCCTCTTTACCATAGTGATCCAAAATAGGTATCCCAGTATCCCAAAAACCTAGTCCTCTCTACCATAGTGATCCAAGATAGGTATCCCAGTAAACCCAAAAAAACCCAGTCCTCTCTAACCATAGTGATCCAAGATAGATATTCCAGTATCCCAAAAACCTAGTCCCTCTCTACCATTTGTGATCCAAGATAGGTATCCCAGTAAACCCAAAAACCTAGTCCTCTCTAACCCTAGTGATCTAAGATGGCATCCTAGTATCCCAAAAACCTAGTCCTCTCTACCATATGACCAAGATGGGTATCCCGTATCCCCAAAAACCTAGTCATTCTACCATAGTGATCCCAAAATTAGGTATCCCAGTATCCCAAAAAAACCTAGTCCTCTCTAACATAGTGAAACCAAGATAGGTTATCCCAGTATCCCTAAACCAAGTTCTCTCTACCATAGTGAATCCAAGATAGGTAATCCCTGTATCCCCCTGATCCTAGTTATCTCTACCAATAGTGATCCAAGATAGGAATCCCAGTATCCCCATAAACCTAGTCCTCTATACCATAGTTTATTTCCAAGATAGATATCCCAGTATCCCATAAACTATCCTCTCTACCATAGTGATCCAAGATAGGTATCCCAGTATCCCATAAAACCCAGTCCTCTCTACCATAGTGATCCAAGATAGGTTATCCCAGTATCCAAAAACCTAGTCCTCTCTACCATAGTGATCCAAAATAGGTATCCCAGTATCCCAAAAAACTAGTCCTCTCTACCATAGTGATCCAAGACAGGTATCCCAGTATCCCAAAAACCTAGTCCTCTCTAAACCCTAGTGAAACCAAGATAAGGTTTTCCCGTATCCCAAAAAACCTAGTCATCTCTACCCATATGATCCAAGATAGGTATTCCAGTATCCCAAAAACCTAGTCCTCTCTACCATAGTGATCCAAGACAGGTATCCCAGTATCCCAAAAACCTAGTCATCTCTACCATAGTGATCCAAGATAGGTGTCCCACTATCCCAAAAACCTAGTCCTCTTTACCATAGTGATCCAAGATAGGTATCCCAGTATCCCAAAAACCTAGTCCTCTCTACCATAGTGATCCAAGATAGGTATCCCTGTATCCCAAAAACATAGTCCTCTCTACCATAGTGACCAAAGATAGGTATCCCAGTATCCCAAAAACCTAGTCCTCTCTACCATAGTGATCCAAGATAGGTATCCCAGTATCCCAAAAACCTAGTCCTCTCTACCATAGTGATCCAAGATGGGTATCCCAGTATCCCAAAAACCTAGTCATCTTTACCATAGTGATCCAAGATAGGTATCCCAGTATCCCAAAAACCTAGTCCTCTCTACCATAGTGATCCAAGATAGGTATCCCAGTATCCCAAAAACCTAGTCCTCTCTACCATAGTGACCAAAGATAGGTATCCCATTATCCCAAAAACCTAGTCCTCCCCTACCATATGATTCCAAGATAGGTATCCCAATATCCCAAAAACCTAGTCCTCTCTGCCATAGTGATCAAGATATGGCACATCCCAGTATCCAAAAACCTAGTCCTCTCTACCATAGTGATCCAAGATGGGTATCCCAGTATCCCAAAAACCTAGTCCTCTCTACCATAGTGATCCAGAATAGGTGTCCCAGTATCCCAAAAACCTAGTCCTCTCTACCATAGTGATCCAAGATAGGTATCCCAGTATCAAATAAACCAAGTTCTCTCTACCATAGTGATCCAAGATAGGTGTCCCTGTATCCCATGAACCTAGTTATCTCTACCATAGTGATCCAAGATAGGAATCCCAGTATACCATAAACCTAGTCCTCTCTACCATAGTGATCCAAGATTGGTATCCCAGTATCAAATAAACCTAGTCCTCTCTACCATAGTGATCCAAGATAGGTATCCCAGTATCCCATAAACCTAGGCCTCCTACCTAGTGATTTCCCGATAGGTGTCCGGGTATCCCCTAAACCTAGTCCTCTCTAACCATAGTGATTTCCCAAAATAATTTTCCCGGTATCCCATAAACCTAGTTCTCTCTACCATAGTGATCCAAGATAGGTATCCCGGTATCCCATAAACCTAGTTCTCTCTACCATAGTGATCCAAGATAGGTATCCCAGTATCCCATAAACCTAGTCCTCTCTACCATAGTGATCCAAGATAGGTATCCCGGTATCCCATAAACCTAGTTCTCTCTACCATAGCGATCCAAGATAGGTATCCCGGTATCCCATAAACCTAGTCCTCTCTGCCATAGTGATCCAAGATAGGTATCCCAGTATCCTATAAACCTAGTCCTCTCTACCATAGTGATCCAAGATAGGTATCCCAGTATCCCAAAAACCTAGTCCTCTCTACCATAGTGATCCAAGATAGGTATCCCAGTATCCCATAAACCCAGTTCTCTCTACCATAGTGATCCAAGATAGGTATCCCAGTATCCCATAAACCTAGTCCTCTCTACCATAGTGATCCAAGATAGGTATCCCAGTATCCCAAAAACCTTTTCCTCTCTACCATAGTGATCCAAGATAGGTATCCCAATATCCCAAAAACCTAGTCCTCTCTATAATAGTGATCCAAGATAGGTATCCCAGTATCCCAAAAACCTAGTCATCTCTCTAAACCCTAAATGATCCAAGTAGGTATCCCAGTATCTCAAAAACCTAGTCCTCTCCACCATAGTGATCCAAGATAGGTATCCCAGTATCCCATAAACCTAGTCCTCTCTACCATAGTGATCCAAGATAGGTATCCCAGTATCCCATAAACCTAGTCCTCTCTACCATAGTGATCCAAGATAGGTATCCCAGTATCCCATTAAAACCCAGTCTCTCTACCAAGTGATCCAAGATAGGTAAACCCAGTATCCCAAAGCCCAGTTTCTCTCTACCATAGTGATCCAAGATAGGTATCCCAGTATCCCATAAGCCCAGTTCTCTCTACCATAGTGATCCAAGATAGGTATCCCAGTATCCCATAAACCTAGTTCTCTCTACCATAGTGATCCAAGATAGGTATCCCAGTATCCCATAAACCTAGTTCTCTCTACCATAGTGATCCAAGATAGGTATCCCAGTATCCCATAAACCTAGTTCTCTCTACCATAGTGATCCAAGATAGGTATCCCAGTATCCCATAAACCTAGTTCTCTCTACCATAGTGATCCAAGATAGGTATCCCAGTATCCCATAAACCTAGTTCTCTCTACCATAGTGATCCAAGATAGGTATCCCGGTATCCCATAAACCCAGTTCTCTCTAATATATTTCGCTCCATCATTATTTAAACAATATTTAATAACTTTGTTCTTCAACAACAAAAATTAACCTGGGTGTTATTTCACTATTTAACAAGGTCGTCTAAGCGTCAACAATTAGCCTAGATATTTAAACTTAGTAATTAGTGTTTTATGACTATCATTTAACGGAATTGTTTTTTAAACCGTGTGTTGCTGTGGGACTGGACGGTTATGTTGTTTTGTGTTTGCTGTGGGACTGGCCGGTTTATGTTGTGTTCTGTGGGAACTGGACGGTTAAAGTTGTGTTTGTGCCCGCTGTGGGACTGGACGGTTATGTTGTGTTGTGTTGCTGTGGGACTGGACGGCTATGTTGTGTTGTGTTGCTGTGGGACTGGACGGTTATGTTGTGTTGCTGTGGGACTGGACGGTTATTGTTGTTTTTGCTGTGGGACTGGACGGTTATGTTGTGTTGGTGGGACTGGAACGGTTTTGTTGTGTTGTGTTGCTGTGGGACTGGACGGGTTTTGTTTTTGTTTTGCTGCTGTGGGACTGGACGGTTATGTTGTGTTGTGTTGCTGTGGGACTGGACGGCTATGTTGTGTTGTGTTGCTGTGGGACTGGACGGTTATGTTGTGTTGCTGGGGACTGGACGGTTATGTTGTGTTGTGGGGCTGTGGGACTGGACGGTTATTGTTGTGTTGGTTGCTGTGGGACTGGACGGTTATGTTGTGTTGTGTTTTCTGTGGGACTGGACGGCTATGTTGTGTTGTGTTGCTGTGGGACTGGACGGTTATGTTGTGTTGTGTTGCTATGGGGCTCGACGACCATGTTATGCTGTGTTGCTGTGGGGCTGGACTTCCAAGTTCTGTTGTGTTGCTTTGGGGCTGTACGGCGATGTTGTGTTGTGTTGCTGTGATGATTGACGACCATGTTGTGTTGTGTTGGCGTGGGGCTGGACGGCCATGTTGTGTTGCTGTGGGGCTAGACGCACATGTTGTGCTGTGTTGCTGTGGCGCTGGACGCCCATGTTGTGTTGTGTTGCTGTTTGGCTTGACGACTATGTTGTGTTGTGTTGGTGTGCGGATGAACGGCCATGTCGTGTTGTGTTGCTGTGGGGCTGGACGCCCATGTTGTGTTGTGTTGCTGTTTGGCTTGACGACCATGTTGTGTTCTGTTGCTGTGTGGCTGGACGGGCACGTTGTGTTCTGTTGCTTTGGGGCTGCACGGCCGTGTTGTGTTGTGTTGCTGTGGGGATGGACGGCCATGTTGTGTTGTGTTGCTCTGGGGCTGGAGGGCCATTTTGTGTTGTATTGCTGTGGGCTGGACGGCCATGTTGTATTGTGTTACTCTATGGCTGTACGGCCATGTTTTATTGTGTTGCTGAGGGGCTGGACGGCCATGTTGTGTTGTGTTGCTGTTTGGCTTAAGAACCATGTTGTGTTCTGCTATTGATGTTGTGTACTCAGTGTTGTTACTGTTTTGTTGTGTGTTATGCTGTATTATTATGTGTTACGTGGTGTTACTGTGTGTTATATGGTGTATTATTTTATTACTTTGTGATGTGTGGTGTTTCTGTGTGTGTTTGTGTTATTGTGCGTGTTATGTTGTGTCATTCAATGTTGTTTGTGTTACTGGGTGTTTACGTTGTGTTAATATGTATTATATTGATTTACTGGGTGTTATGTTGTGCTATTGTGTTACGTAGTGTTATTGTGTTATTGCCTCATTGAGTGTTGTGTTATTATGTGTTACGTTGCATTAAATGGTATTGTTGTGTTATATTATTGAGTGTTATGTTGTGTTACTTTGTGTTACGTGTTATCTGGTGTTATTATCTTTTATAGTGTCTTACTGAGTGTTATGTTGTGTTAATTTGTGTTACGTGGTGTTATCTTTCGTTGTTGTGTGTTAAACTGTCTTACTGAGTGAGTTACGTTTTGTTATTGAGTGTTATGTTGTTGTATATTTGGTCTATATTGTGTTGTGTGTTATGTTATGCTATTATGTGTTATGTGGTGTTATGTGCTGTTATAATGTAATAGTGTGTGTTATGTTGTTATTGTGTGTTATATCGTGTTTTTGCTTGTTATGTTGTTATTGTGTGTTATATCGTGTTTTTGCTTGTTATGTTGTTACTCTGTTATATAGTGTTGTATTGTACTATTCTGTTTCATTGTCTAGCTGAGTCTTATGTTGTGTTATTCTGTGTTATGTGGTGCTCTTGTGTGTTATATTAGGTATTTTGTGATGTTATTTACTATTATATAGATTTTTAGTGTTAGTGGTGCTATTATGTGCTATGTGGTGTTATTATGTGTAGGGGTATTGTGTATTTTGTGTTATTATGGTGTCGGATGAGGCGTTATTGTGTGTTATATGGTGTTATTATTGTCATGTGGCGTTATTGCGTGTTATATGGTGTTATTATTGTAATGTGGCGTTATTATGCGTTATGTGGTGTTAATTTGGTTTCTGTAGTGATACTGTGTATTATGCCGTGTTATTGTGTGTTCTGTAATGTTCAAGATTCTTGAAATAATATTCTCAAGACAAATGGCAGAGTTTTTTGACTACCACTCACTACTTTGTGACCGTCAATATGGCTTCAGGTAAGGTTACTCTGCTGCGGATCTGTTATTAAACCTCTCCACTAAGTGGCACCAGTCACTGGATGAATCCAAAGTCAGCTGTGTGGTAGCACTGGACATTGCTGGCGCTTTCGACCGGGTGTGGCACCAGGGCCTCTTAGCAAAACTGCAAGCTCTGGGAACTGCAGGCTTTACACTATGTCTCCTCAGTGATTACCTTCATGGTAGATCTTAAGGGCAGTTCTCAATGGAACAGAAACAGCAAGACATCCTATTGGGGCAAGCGTTCCACAAGGCAGTATGCTTGGACCATTGTTATGGAATGTCTACTTCCATGACCTTCATCTCATCTCAGGATCCCATGCTTATGTAGACGACTGTACTCTTATATTTACTAATCCAAGAGAAGAAATGCCAGCTGCTCTAAGCTACATCAATCACCAGCTAAGAGCTATATCAGCTTGGGGAAACCGATGGCAGATAATATTTGTACCTGAGAAAACACAAATGATGCTGGTCTCTAGGCACCTGATGTTAATGCCGGAGCAGTAGTAAGTATGAATGGGAGAGTGTTGTTGGCTGAGGAAGAAACTGATATCCTTGAGGTGAAATTTGACTCCAAATTGACCATCAAGGCAAACAAGGCAGCGAGGAAGCTTACAGCACTTCTGTATAAGGCACAAGTACTCTCACACCTTGAGTATGCTCCACTTTCATGGTTTGCCTTCCCCCCTTCTCATCTGCGAATGCATGCAAAAGTAGAGAACAGATTAAGACGTCTTATCTCTCTCCTGGACCAGTCTTGGATAGATCTGTCATTTCAGCAGAGCCTTCAACACAGGAAGGATGTGGGTGGCCTTACTGTTATGTACAAGGCCAATATTGCCAAAGCACCACACTTGGATCCACTTCGAGGACAGCGTGAAACAAGCTTCTATACCACAAGACGGGCAGAAAGCAGCAACTTTACTCTGGCTGTACTCTTCTCCAAAACATCCTTCATTTGAGATCATTTATCCTCAGGATGACTCGAGTCAGAAACACATTCGTACAATTAAACGAAAATTATCAAATGAAAATGCTGGCCGACAGATGGCTCCAACTTCATCCTGTTCCCTACTTGTGTGTTTCATAACATGAAAAATGCCTTAAAACGAGCTGATGTAGGTAATAGCTCTTAGCTTGTCAATAAAGTTAGGATTCTTAAGGTAGGGATCCGTAACCTACCCTTGTCAAACCCTGTGTGTGTGTGAGAGAGAGAGAGAGAGAGAGAGAGAGAGGAGAGAGAGAGGGGAGAGAAGAGAGAGAGAGGAGGAGAGAGAGAGAGAGAGAGAGAGAGAGAGAGAGAGAGAGAGAGAAGAGAGAGAGAGAGAGAGAGAGAGAGAGAGAGAGAGAGAGAGAGAGAGAGAGAGAGAGAAAGGTTACTCTGCTGCTGATCTCTTGTTAAACCTCTCCACTAAGTGGCACCAGTCACTGGATGAATCCAAAGTCAGCTGTGTGATAGCACTGGACATTGCTGGCACTTTCGACCGGGTGTGGCACCAGGGCCTCTTAGCAAAACTTCAAGCACTGGGAATTGCAGGCTCTACGCTATGTCTCCTCAGTGATTACCTTCATGGTAGATCTCTAAGTGTAATTCTCAAAGGAACGGAATCAACAAGACATCCTATTGGGGTAAGTGTTCCACAAGGAAGCGTGCTGAGACCATTGTTATGGAATGTCTGCTTCAACGACCTTCTTCATCTCATCCCAGAATCACATGCATATGCAGACGACTGTACAATGACATTCACTTATCCAAGAGAAGAAATGCCAGCTGCTCTAAGCTACATCAATCACAAACTAAGAGCTATATCAGCTTGAGGAAATAGATTGCAAGTAACATCTGCACATGAGAAAACGCAAATGATAATGATCTCTAGGCACCATGATGGTAATGCTGGTGCAGTAGTAAGGATGAATGGGAGGGTGTTGGCACCTGGAGAAGAAGTTGATATCCTTGGGATGAAATTTGACTCCAAACTAACTATGAAGAACCATATTGTAAATCTTGCAAACAAGGCAGCCAGAAAGTTTACAGCACTTCGCCGTATCTCGCATCTGCTTGACAGTAGGGGTTGCAAGATTCTGTACGAGGCACAAGTACGCTCACACCTTGAGTATGCTCCACTTTCTTGGTTTGCCTGCCCCCCCCTCTCATCTGGGACTGCTTGACAGAGTAGAGAACAGAGCAAGACGTCTCATCTCTCGCCTGGACCCATCCTGGATAGATCTGTCATTTGAGCAGAGCCTTCAACACAGGAGGGATGTGGGTGGCCTTACTGTTATGTACAAGGCCAATATTGTCAAAGTACCACACTTGGATCCACTTCGAGGACAGCGTGAAACAAGCTTTTATGCCACAAGACGGGCAGAAAGCAGCAACTTCACTCTGGCTGTACCCTTCTCCAGAACATCACTCCATCTAAGATCATATATACACAGGATGACTCGAGTATGGAACACATTCGTACAGCATAATGATGTCAACGAGATAAAGTCAATTGATCAAATGAAAATGCTGGCCCACAGATGGCTCCAACTTCATCCTGTTCTCTACTTGTATGTTCCATAACAAAAAAAAATGCTTTCAATTGAGATGATGTAGGTAACAGCTCTTAGTTTGCCAATAAAGTTAGGAATCCTTAACCTGTAAATAGCTTGTCAATAAAGCCAGGGATCCTTAACCTTGTCAAATCCTGTGTTAAAAAAAAAAAAGAGAGAGAGAGTGGGAGAGAGAGAGAGAGAAAGAGAGAGAGAGAGAGAGAGAGAGAGAGAGAGAGATGAGAGGAGAGAGAGAGAAGAGAGAGAGAGAGAGAGAGAGAGAGGAGAGAGAGAGAGAGAGAGAGAGAGAGAGAGGAGAGAGAGAAGAGGAGAGAGAGGAGAGAGAGAGAGAGGAGAGAGAGAGAGAGAGAGAGAGAGAGGGAGGGAGAAGCTAAGGATCCTTAACCTTGTCAACCCTGTGTAAAAGAGAGAGAGAGAGAGAGAGAGAGAAGCTAGGGATCCTTAACCTTGTCAAACCCTGTGTAAAAGAGAGAGAGAGAGAGAGAGAGAGAGAGAGAGAGAGAGAGAGAGAGAGAGAGAGAGAGAGAGAGAGAGAAGCTAGGGATCCTTAACCTTGTCAAACCCTGTGTAAAAGAGAGAGAGAGAGAGAGAGAGGAGAGGAGAGAGAGAGAGAGAGAGAGAGAGAGAGAGAATACTTACTGTCTCAGCAGTCTCTCTCCACTTGCACATTATCTTGTCAACACAAGAAACATCCACTCTGCACAATTCCTTCCCGCCTACAATACTCTCCCGTCAACTCAACATATAATGCAGACAAGAACCACAATTCTCATTACCACGAACATGTGTCTGAAGTCAACAACTGAAAAGGAAAGTATATAAAGTTTCAGTTGCGTTCTCCTCACTTACCAGTTATGTAAGTTTGGCTGGACACGAGTGGACACATGATGCTTGGCCATGAGTGGACACATGATGCTTGGCCATGAGTGGACACATGATGCTTGGCCATGAGTGGACACATGATGCTTGGCCATGAGTGAACAATTTTTTTCCCCATAAACCATATCTTCCAATCACATAATTTCCTATCACAATTTCCATTTCACATAAACTTTCCAAAAACAAATTTTCCCCTTAAACCCCCATTTTCCTGATAAAAAAAAAAAAAAAAAAAAAAAAAAAAAAAGGGGGGGGAAAAAAAAAAAAAAAAAAAAAAAAAAAAAAAAAAAAAAAAAAAGGAAAAAAAGGGAAAACAAATCCTTCCTTTTAACCCCCCCTTTTAAAAAAAAAAAAAAATGGGCCTTAACCTTTCCCCTTTAAAAAAAAAAAAAATTTAAAGGGGAAAAAAAGAGAAAAAAAAAGGGGGGAAAAAAAGGCAAACCCCAAAACCCAACCCTGTAAAAAAAGGGAAAAGGGGGGGTGGGGAAAAAAAAAGGGAAAAGGGAAAAAACACTGTCCCACATTTCCCCCTCCCCCCACTTTCTTTCCCCAAAAAAGAAAAAAAATCCCATTCCCCAAAATTTCCCCCCCCTTCCCCCCCCACTTTTCCCCCTTTCAATAACAATTAATCCAAGAACCACAATTCCAAACCAAAAATTTTGGGGAAAAAC
>NC_069435.1:40816797-40894297 GCF_026875155.1 Cherax quadricarinatus | reverse complement strand
TACAGCCAGAGTGAAGTTGCTGCTTTCTGCCTGTCTTGTGGCATAAAAGCTTGTTTCACGCTGTCCTCGAAGTGGATCCAAGTGTGGTATTTTGACAATATTGGCCTTGTACATAACAGTAAGGCCACCCACATCCCTCCTATGTTGAAGGCTCTGCTCAAATGACAGATCTATCCAGGATGGGTCCAGGCGAGAGATGAGACGTCTTGCTCTGTTCTCTACTCTGTCAAGCAGTCGCAGATGAGAGGGGGGGGGGCAGGCAAACCAAGAAAGTGGAGCATACTCAAGGTGTGAGCGTACTTGTGCTTCGTACAGAATCTTGCAACCCCTACTGTCAAGCAGATGCGAGATACGGCGAAGTGCTGTGAGCTTCCTCGCTGCCTTGTTTGCAAGATTTACAACATGGTTCTTCATGGTTAGTTTGGAGTCAAATTTCACCCCATGGATATCAACTTCTTCTCCAGGTGCCAACACCCTCCCATTCATCCTTACTACTGCACCAGCATTACCATCATGGTGCATAGAGACAATCATCATCATCTCTCTCTCTCTCTCCCACAGTCCTTTCCCCCACCCTCCTGTCTCTCTCTCTGTCTATCCTTCTCTCTCTCTCTCTCTCTCTCTCTGTCTATCCTTCTCTCTCTCTCTCTCTCTCTCTCTCTCTCTCTCTCTGTCTATCCTCTCTCTCTCTTCTCTCTCTCTCTCTCTCTCTCTCTCTCTCTCTCTCTCTCTCTCTCTCTCTCTCTCTCTCTCTCTCTCTCTCTTTCTCTCTCTCTCTCTCTCTCTCTCTCTCATTCTCTCTCTCCCTCTTTCTAGCCTTTCTCCCCCACTCGTTTCTCTCTCTCCCTCTCTAGCCTTTTCCCTCCCCCCCCCACACACCCTGAAATTACAGAAGCTTCTCTGTGATAAAATACATAAGCTTCTTTCTGTGGTAAGAAAAAAAATTGGGTTACCCAAGAGGGCAGAAAACCAGAGATCTGGTGGATGAATGTGGAAAGAAAGATTGGGAGTTAAAGCTCAAAAAAGGCAGGAAGAGTGGGGAAGGAAGGTAGAAGAGCTTGGCATGATAATGGAGGAGAGGATAGCTGAAGAAAGCAGGAAGTGGGAGCTACAAGTCTTAGCAGCAGAAGCTAGGATACAGTGCTTAGAAGAGGAACTCATAAACCTAAAACAGATTAGAGAGACCATTCACAATAGAGATGCAACATCAGGAACTTCTATGTCAGGCACAGACAAGAGGACAGTAGGAAACAAAGGAGATATGCCATATGCAAAGGCCCTATCAGACCCACATTGGGCCAAGGAAAAGACAAGGAGCACACTAATATCAAATGACAGGGCTGATGACAATGAAAGGTATGCTATATGCAGAGACTCTACCAGCCAACTGCAGTAGCAAGGAACAGCTGATCATGAAAGACAGTTCACTGAGTATAGAGGCTTCAGCAAGAACAGGGATTGAAGGTAAGAACATTTCAATGGAAGGAACTAAAACACCTGAGAGGATGCAAAGGGAGACTCAGTGAGAGGAGGAAAGGGAGAGGTCAGTTTTTGTCTACGGGCTCCAAGAAGCTGAAGGGGAAGCCTACGGTGAAGGAAAACAGGAGGAGGAAAAAGCGATTGAAGGTATCATGGGTGTCATGACCCAGGTGGCAAATTTTCGGAGAATTGGGTGGTTTGTGAGTGGAAGGAAATGGCCTGTCAAAGTTGTTTTCAAGGAAGAATCGAGAGAAAGCACGACTGAGGGACAAACCTGAGTACTGGAGAGTAAACTTTTATCACGACAAAACACAAGAAGAAAGGACTACACTGAAAGAGGGGGTACAAGGATGCAAGGAGGAATGAGAGGCAATGATGAAGATAAGCAGGACCCAGACACAGGAGGCAGGGCAAACACACACCCCAGAAACTCCTGCAGAAGAACTCCAACCATGACAACCCCAATGCAACTGAGCAATCTAAACCAAAACCCACACACTGTTCCCTCTGCCACCAACCCCCACATCACAAACCTCACCTCTACAGCTGCCCCCTATGGGCATTCTGACCCCACCCCCTCACCACAAACCCCACCCACACCACAACCCCACAGCCCCAATATTCTCCCAGGACCTCAGTGATAGAAAAGAAGCTGAAGGTTTGGTACACGAACGTGGACGGAATGACGAATAAATATGAGGAGTGGCATGAAAGAATCAGGGAAATCCCCAGACATCATCGCAGTCACAGAAAGGAAATTCACTGAAACAATAACAGGTGCAATCTTCCCACCGGGATATCAGATCCTGAGGAAAGACAGAAGGAGTAGAGGGGGATGAGGGGTTGCACTGCTCATGAAAAACCGATGGGGATTTGAGAAAATGGAAGGTATGGACGAGATTGGAGAAAAGGACTACATAGTAAGTACAATTCAGTCCAGGGAACTTAAAGTAGTCATTGGAGTGATGTATAACCCACCACAGAACTGCAGAAGGCCAAGAGAGCAGTATGAAGAAAACAACAGAGCGATGGTAGACACACTGGCTGAGGTGGCAAGAAGAGCTTATTCGAGTTGAACAAATCTATTGGATATGGGCGATTTCAACCACAGGGAGATCGATTGATGGATGTGGTACTGGAAAACCTCATGCATCAACATGTCAGGGACACTACCAGAGAGAGAGAGGGGAGGATGAGCCAGCAAGACTGGACCTTGTGTTCACCCTGAGCAGTTCAGACATTGAGGATATCACTTATGAGAGGCCTCTTGGCACTAGCGATCACAAGGATTTGAGTTCTGAATATATAGTAAAGTTGCAAGTGGAGAAGGTAACAGGAATTGAATGGGAAAAGCCAAACTATAAAAGTGGACTACACAGGTATGAGGAACTTCCTGCAGGAGGTTCATTGGGACAGAGAACTGGAAGGAAAGTCAGTAAACGAGATGATGGAATATATAACAACAAAATGCAAGGAGGCAGAGGAAAGGTTTGTTCCCAATGGCAATAGAAATAATGGAAGACCAGAGTGAGTCCTTGGTTTACCTGAAGGTGTAGGGAGGCAAAAACTAAGTGCACCAGAGAATGGAAAATGTACAAGAAGCAAAGGACCCAGGAAAATAAAGAGATTAGTCGAAGAGCCAGAAACGAGTATGCACAGGTAAGGAGGGAGGCCCAGCAACAGTACGAAAACGACCCAGCATCGAAAGTCAAGTCTGACCCGAAACTGCTGTATAGCCACATTAGGAGGAAGACAACAGTCAAAGACCAGGTGATCAGGCTGAGGAAAGAAGGTGGGGAACTCACAAGAAACGATCAAGAGGTATGTGAGGAGCTCAACATGAGATTTAAAAAAGTATTTTTAATGGAGACAAGAAGGCCTCTGGGAGGACAGAACAGAGGGGGACGCCAGCAAGGACTATACCAGCAAATGTTGGGTGACATACATACAACTGAGGAGGAGGTGAAGAAGCTGCTAAGAGACATTGATACCCCAAAAGCAATGGGACCTGACAACATCTCCCGTGGGTCTTTAGAGAGGGACCAGATATGCTGTGTGTGCCATTAACCACAATCTTGAAAATGGGGAAATACCTGAGGCATGGAAGACGGCAATTGTAGTTCCAATTTTTAAAAAAAGGAGACAGAAAAGAGGCACTAAACTATAGACCAGTGTCACTGATGTGTATAGTATGCAAAGTCATGGAGATTATCAGGAGGAGAGTGGTGGAGCACCTGGAATGGAACAAGAGTATAAATTCCAACCAGAACGGATTCACGGAAGGCAAATCCTGTGTCACAAACCTTCTGGAGTTTTATGATAAAATAACAGAAGTAAGACACGAGAGAGAGGGGTGGGTTGATTGCATCTTCTTGGACTGCAAGAAGGCCTTTGACACAGTTCCTCACAAGAGATTAGTGCAGAAGCTAGAGCATCAGGCGCATATAACAGGAAGGGCACTGCAATGGATCAGAGAATACCTGACAGGGAGGCAACAACGAGTCATGGTACGTAATGATGTATCACAGTGGGCACCTGTGACGAGCGGGGTCCCACAGGGGTCGGTCCTAGGACCAGTGCTATTTTTGGTATATGTGAACGACATGATGGAAGGGTTAGACTCAGAAGTGTCCCTGTTTGCAGATGATGTGAAGTTAATGAGGAGAATTAAATCTGATGACGACCAGGCAGGACTTCAAAGAGACCTGGACAGACTGGATACCTGGTCCAGCAAATGGCTTCTCGAATTTAATCCTGCCAAATGCAAAGTCATGAAAATAGGGGAAGGGCACAGAAGACCACAGACAGAGTATAGGCAATGTGGCCAAAGACTGCAAACCTCACTCAAGGAGAAAGATCTTGGGGTGAGTATAACACAGAGCATGTCTCCGGAAGCACACATCAATCAGATAACTGCTGCAGCATATGGGCGCATGGCAAACCTGAGAACAGCATTCCGATACCTTAGTAAGGAATCGTTCAAGACACTGTACACCGTGTATGTCACCTGTTTGGAACCCGCACTTGATAAAGCACGTCAAGAAACTAGAGAAAGTACAAAGGTTTGCGACAAGGTTAGTTCCAGAGCTAAGGGGAATGTCCTGTGAAGAAAGATTAAGGGAAATCGGCTTGACGACACTGGAGGACAGGAGGGTCAGGGGAGACATGATAACGACATATAAAATACTGCGTGGAATAGACAAGGTGGACAAAGACAGGATGTTCCAGGGAGGGGACACAGAAACAAGAGGCCACAATTGGAAGTTGAAGACACAAATGAGTCAGAGAGATATTAGGAAGCATTTCTTCAGTCATAGAGTTGTAAGGCAGTGGAATAGCCTAGAAAATGACGTAGTGGAGGCAGGAACCATACACAGTTTTAAGACGAGGTTTGATAAAGCTCATGGAGCAGGGAGAGAAAGGGCCCAGTAGCAACCGGTGAAGAGGCGGGGCCAAGAGCTATGACTAGACCCCTGCAACCACAAATAGGTGAGTACAAATAGGTGAATACACACACACACACACACACACCACACACACACACACACACACACACACACCACACACACACACAACACACACACACACAAGAAATTCGCAAGAGCGGTCCAGCACTTGGTGGTGTGCCCACCTCTCCGTCTTTCTGGAGTCCCTTCTGTCTCCTCTGTGAACACTTCTTTGAATCAACAAGAGATTCAAAGAAGTGTTCACAGAGGAGACAGAAGGGACTCCAGAAAGACGGAGAGGTGGGGCACACCACCAAGTGCTGGACACAGTGCACACAACCGAGGAAGAAGTGAAGAGGCTTCTGAGTGAGCTAGATACCTCAAAGGCAATGGGGCCAGATAACATCTCCCCATGGGTATTGAGAGAGGGAGCAGAGGCGCTATGTGTAACCCTAACAACAATATTCAATACATCTATCGAAACAGGGAGATTGCCTGAGGCATGGAAGACAGCAAATGTAGTCCCAATCTTTAAAAAAGGAGACAGACATGAAGCATTAAACTACAGAAGAGTGGTGGAACACCTAGAAAGGAATGATCTCATCAACAGCAGCCAGCATGGTTTCAGGACGGGAAATCCTGTGTCACAAACCTACTGGAGTTCTATGACATGGTGACAGCAGTAAGACAAGAGAGAGAGGGTTGGGTGGATTGCATTTTCTTGGACTGCAAGAAGGCGTTTGACACAGTTCCACACAAGAGATTGGTGCAAAAACTGGAGGACCAAGCAGGGATAACAGGGAAGGCACTACAATGGATCAGGGAATACTTGTCAGGAAGACAGCAGCGAGTCATGGTACGTGGCGAGGTGTCAGAGTGGGCACCTGTGACCAGCGGGGTCCCGCAGGGGTCAGTCCTAGGACCAGTGCTGTTTCTGGTATTTGTGAACGACATGACGGAAGGATAGACTCTGAGGTGTCCCTGTTTGCAGATGACGTGAAGTTGATGAGAAGAATACACTCGATCGAAGACCAGGCAGAACTACAAAGGGATCTGGACAGGCTGCAGACCTGGTCCAGCAATGGCTCCTGGAGTTCAATCCCACCAAGTGCAAAGTCATGAAAGATTGGGAAGGGCAAAGAAGCCGCAGACGGAGTACAGTCTAGGGGGTCAGAAGACTACAAACCTCACTCAAGGAAAAAGATCTTGGGGTGAGTATAACACCAGGCACATCTCCTGAAGCGCACATCATCCAAATAACTGCTGCAGCATATGGGCGCTAGCAAACCTGCAGAACAGCATTCCGACATCTTAATAAGGAATCGTTCAGGGCCCTGTACACCGTATACGTTAGGCCCAATATTGGAGTATGCGGCACCAGTTTGGAACCCACACTAGCCAAGCACGTAAAGAAACTAGAGAAAGTGCAAAGGTTTGCAACAAGATAGTCCAGAGCTAAGAGGTATGTCCTACGAGAGAGGTTAAGGGAAATCAACCTGACGACACTGGAGGACAGGAGAGATAGGGGGGACATGATAACGACATAAAAATACTGAGAGGAATTGACAAGGTGGACAAAGACAGGATGTTCCAGAGATTGACACAGTAACAAGGGGACACAGTTGGAAGCTGAAGACACAGATGAATCACAGGGATGTTAGGAAGTATTTCTTCAGCACAGAGTAGTCAGTAAGTGGAATAGTTTGGGAAGCGATGTAGTGGAGGCAGGATCCATACATAACTTTAAGCAGAGGTATGATAAAGCTCACGGCTCAGGGAGAGTGACCTAGTAGCGATCAGTGAAGAGGCGGGGCCAGGAGCTCGGACTCGACCCCCGCAACCTCAACTAGGTGAGTACAACTAGGTGAGTACACACACACACACACACACACACACACACACACATAATCTAGCAATATTTTCAATAACGTACACCTGGACACGTTATGTTCATGACGTCAACGAACAAAAGCAATATTTTAAAGGCTTCGTAAAGAAAGACACTCGTACACTCAACATGTTTTTCCCAGTACAGCGTTATTTATATAATTTAAATAACGCTTTTGTTAATTCCTAATTTATTTCAATAATGTTTTTTCCATTTGCGAGGATTAGAAAGGTAGGCTCAACCACACCTGCCTGTGTCTGAGTGTTTTGAATTTTAATTTATTAATATATTTTATATATATATATATATATATATATATATTATATATATATATTATATATAATATATATATATATATATATATATTATTATTATATTATATATGAGTGTGTGTGTGTGTGTTGTGTGGTTGTGTGTGATGTATGTACCTGCAAGAAATTCGCAAGAGCGGGCGAAATATACAAAAACACTGATCTCTGGCTAAACGAGACTCGAACCTACGAACCTTGGAACAAGGTACGCAGTGCTATACCATTCTCACCACAATGGACCAATACCTGGGCGTCCAGCTTGCGCGGGACGTTGATCCAAGGCAGCCAGCTTTCAGGAAGAAGGATTACAGCTTTTCATCTCATCCCCTGCATGCATCAGCCTTACTAGAGATTTTAACAATGCAAGGAATTCGCAAGAGCAGGCGAAATATACACAACGTCTAGCGCAAGCTGGACCCCAAGGTATTGGTCCAGTGTGGTGAGAATGGTAATGCACTGCATACCTTGTTCCAAGGTTCGAAGGTTCGAGTCTCCTTCAGCCAGAGATCTGTGTTTGTATATATATATATATATATATATATATATATATTATATATATATATATATATATATATATATATATATATATATATATATATATATATATATATATATATATGCAAAACAACCACTGTGAAAGAATAGACAAATTCCAAGCGCTTTCGTGACTACTCACATTATCAAGGAACAATGAAAGTAGAGCATCAAAGGTAGATATATAAAGGGTCTAGACCCTTTATATACTTTCCTTTGAAGCTCTACTTTCATTGTTCCTTGATAATGTGAGTAGTCACGAAAGCACTTGGAATTTCTCTATTCTTTCACAGTGGTTGTTTTGCATATTCTGAAATCACCTGTTTACTGTGATCTTATTGCATTATATATATATATATTTTTTTTTATTATCACACTGGCCGATTCCCACCAAGGCAGGGTGGCCCGAAAAAGAAAAATTTTCACCATCATTCACTCCATCACTGTCTTGCCAGAAGGGTGCTTTACACTACAGTTTTTAAACTGCAACATTAACACCCCTCCTTCAGAGTGCAGGCACTGTACTTCCCATCTCCAGGACTCAAGTCCGGCCTGCCGGTTTCCCTGATCCCCTTCATAAATGTTACTTTGCTCACACTCCAACAGCACGTCAAGTATTAAAAACCATTTGTCTCCATTCACTCCTATCAAACACGCTCACGCATGCCTGCTGGAAGTCCAAGCCCCTCGCACACAAAACCTCCTTTACCCCCTCTCTCCAACCTTTCCTAGGCCGACCCCTACCCCGCCTTCCTTCCACTACAGACTGATACACTCTTGAAGTCATTCTGTTTCGCTCCATTCTCTCTACATGTCCGAACCACCTCAACAACCCTTCCTCAGCCCTCTGGACAACAGTTTTGGTAATCCCGCACCTCCTCCTAACTTCCAAACTACGAATTCTCTGCATTATATTCACACCACACATTGCCCTCAGACATGACATCTCCACTGCCTCCAGCCTTCTCCTCGCTGCAACATTCATCACCCATGCTTCACACCCATATAAGAGCGTTGGTAAAACTATACTCTCATACATTCCCCTCTTTGCCTCCAAGGACAAAGTTCTTTGTCTCCACAGACTCCTAAGTGCACCACTCACTTTTTCCCTCATCATTCTATGATTCACCTCATCTTTCATAGACCCATCCGCTGACACGTCCACTCCAAATATCTGAATACATTCACCTCCTCCATACTCTCTCCCTCCAATCTGATATTCAATCTTTCATCACCTAATCTTTTTGTTATCCCCATAACCTTACTCTTTCCTGTATTCACCTTTAATTTTCTTCTTTTGCACACCCTACCAAATTCATCCACCAATCTCTGCAACTTCTCTTCAGAATCTCCCAAGAGCACAGTGTCATCAGCAAAGAGCAGCTGTGACAAACTCCCACTTTGTGTGTGATTCTTTATCTTTTAACTCCACGCCTCTTGCCAAGACCCTCGTATTTACTTCTCTTACAACCCCATCTATAAATATATTAAACAACCACGGTGACATCACACATCCCTGTCTAAGGCCTACTTTTACTGGGAAATAATTTCCCTCTTTCCTACATACTCTAACTTGAGCCTCACTATCCTCGTAAAAACTCTTCACTGCTTTCAGTAACCTACCTCCTACACCATACACTTGCAACATCTGCCACATTGCCCCCCTATCCACCCTGTCATACGTCTTTTCCAAATCCATAAATGCCACAAAGACCTCTTTAGCCTTATCTAAATACTGTTCACTTATATGTTTCACTGTAAACACCTGGTCCACACACCCCCTACCTTTCCTAAAGCCTCCTTGTTCATCTGCTATCCTATTCTCCGTCTTACTCTTAATTCTTTCAATAATAACTCTACCATACACTTTACTCTCTTTTATCCCCTTTGCCTTTATACAAAGGAATTATGCATGCTCTCTGCCAATCCTAGGTACCTTACCCTCTTCCATACATTTATTAAATAATTGCACCAACCACTCCAAAACTATATCCCCACCTGCTTTTAACATTTCTATCTTTATCCCATCAATCCCGGCTGCCTTACCCCCTTTCATTTTACCTACTGCCTCACGAACTTCCCCCACACTCACAACTGGCTCTTCCTCACTCCTGCAAGATGTTATTCCTCCTTGTCCTATACACGAAATCACAGCTTCCTATCTTCATCAAACATTTAACAATTCCTCAAAATATTCCCTCCATCTTCCCAATACCTCTAACTCTCCATTTAATAACTCTCCTCTCCTATTTTTAACTGACAAATCCATTTGTTCTCTAGGCTTTCTTAACTTGTTAATCTCACTCCAAAACTTTTTCTTATTTTCAACAAAATTTGTTGATAACATCTCACCCACTCTCTCATTTGCTCTCTTTTTACATTGCTTCACCACTCTCTTAACCTCTCTCTTTTTCTCCATATACTCTTCCCTCCTTGCATCACTTCTACTTTGTGAAAACTTCTCATATGCTAACTTTTTCTCCCTTACTACTCTCCTTACATCATCATTCCACCAATCGCTCCTCTTCCCTCCAGCACCCACTTTCCTGTAACCACAAACTTCTGCTTAACACTCTAACACTACATTTTTAAACCTACCCCATACCTCTTCGACCCCTTTGCCTATGCTCTCATTAGCCCATCTATCCTCCAATAGCTGTTTATATCATACCCTAACTGCCTCCTCTTTTAGTTTATAAACCTTCACCTCTCTCTTCCCTGATGCTTCTATTCTCCTTGTATCCCATCTACCTTTTACTCTCAGTGTAGCTACAACTAGAAAGTGATCTGATATATCTGTGGCCCCTCTATAAACATGTACATCCTGAAGTCTACTCAACAGTCTTTTATCTACCAATACATAATCCAACAAATTACTGTCATTTCGCCCTACATCATATCTTGTATACTTATTTATCCTCTTTTTCTTAAAATATGTATTACCTATAACTAAACCCCTTTCTATACAAAGTTCAATCAAAGGGCTCCCATTATCATTTACACCTGGCACCCCAAACTTACCTACCACACCCTCTCTAAAAGTTTCTCCTACTTTAGCATTCAGGTCCCCTACCACAATTACTCTCTCACTTGGTTCAAAGGCTCCTATACATTCACTTAACATCTCCCAAAATCTCTCTCTCTCCTCTGCATTCCTCTCTTCTCCAGGTGCATACACGCTTATTATGACCCACTTCTCGCATCAACCTTTACTTTAATCCACATATTCTTGAATTTACACATTCATATTCTCTTTTCTCCTTCCATAACTGATCATTCAACATTACTGCTATCCTTTCCTTTGCTCTAACTCTCTCAGATACTCCAGATTTAATCCCATTTATTTCCCCCCACTGAAACTCCCCTACCCCCTTCAGCTTTGTTTCGCTTAGGGCCAGGACATCCAACTTCTTTTCATTCATAACATCAGCAATCATCTGTTTCTTGTCATCCGCACTACATCCACGCACATTCAAGCATCCCAGTTTTATAAAGTTTTTCTTCTTCTCTTTTTTAGTAAATGTCTACAGGAGAAGGGGTTACTAGCCCATTGCTCCCGGCATTTTAGTCGCCTCATACGACACGCTGGTGGCGGTGGAGATGTGTCTGAGGGTAATGTGTGGTGTGAATATTCTACAGAGAATTCGCAGCTTGGAGATTAAGGAGGTGCGGGAATAGGAGGATGTGTTGTTGAGATGATTCGGACATTTAGAGAGGATGGAACAAAATGCGATGACTTGGAGGGCGTAATAATTTTTGGTGGAAGGAATGCAGGGTAGGAGTCGTTCTAGCAAAGGTTGGAGGGAAGGAGTAAAGGAGATTTTCCTGAGCGAGGGGCTTGGACATCCAGCAACCGTGTATAAGCATTTTATATAGGAGTGGAGGCAAGCAGTTTCATGACTTGGTGTACTGTTGGAGTGGAGGCAAGATAACATTTATGAAGGGTTTTCGGGAAACCGGTTAGCCGAGGCCTGGTCACGGACCGGGCCGCTAGGGCGTTGATCTCAGAAACCCTCGCCAGGTATACCAAAGGTATATCCAGGTATACTTGAGTCCTGAAAGTGTGAAGTACAGTGCCTGAAGTCTCAAGGAGAGGGGATAGTTACAGTTCAGAGCTGTAGTATCGGCAAGAGAGTGATGGTATGAATGATGATGAAAGTGTTTCTTCTTTTTGGATCACCTTGCCTATGAGGGAGACGGCCGGTTTCTTGAGATATATATTATATATTAAAGTTGTTCCATTTCGTAATTAATTCCATTGGAGACTTACTGCGCTTGTTAATGGTACCTTTTATAGGGGAACTTTATATGGTGCCTTGATCCAAGGGATAAGAGTTACCTCTCCTTGCATAAAATCTGATTACCTTTTGTTTTTCCAGGTACTCTATGACCCAATAAGTATAATAATATATAATAATGAATAGCATTTCATGATATATAATTAATAATAATAAATTATTGAATTATCAGGAATAACCGTTAAGGCCTGTACGAGGGGCTAAGGGCTTGATCTCAAGTAATACCCTCCCAGTAAAAGTATATCCAGGTATACTTACCAAATTAATAATGCTAATCAATGAAGGATATTACAAGTTCAAGAATTATTATCGCAAGAGAGTAATGTATAATTATGATAAATGTTAATTCTTTCATTCGATCACATTATGAAGACCTCGTTTCTTGAATATTCATTATATATTAAATTTTCCATTCTTCGTAATTAATTCCATTAACTTCTCGCTTGTTTAATTACCTTTATAGAACAATATGACCAGGATAAGATTACCTCTCCTTGCTATCTGATTATCCTTCTGTTTATCCAGGTACCTAGACCCAAATAAACATATTAATATATAATTCTTCTATAATAATAATATAATTTTAAGAATAATGTAATAATAAAAATAATTAACATATAAATTAAATATGATAATATAATGAAAATAATAATAATAATATCACAATATATAATATATAATAATAATAATATATAATAATAATAATAATAATAATAATAATCATATATAAAAAGGAATTAATAGGATTTTTGTCCAAGAAATATTTCCACAGAAGTAATTAATCTAAATTCATGATTATTAATTCCTGCAGATTACAAATTCATTAGCTTCGTGTTTTTTCTTCCTTTCCTTCTAACAACTTTCTTTCCTTAACACAGTCACTTAGTTTTCATAGCAACAAAGTAAAAAACAAAAAGAACTTTTTATTTATTTCAGGTACGGTAAGTAGCAGTGCTGAGATCTAGGTACACTGGACACAGAAAACCATTTAAGTTCCTATACATATAAGTGTTAGGATTATGTACTTTCAAAATCCATGACAGCATATATATTCAAAATTACTTCGTTTTGCACTGAATTAATTCTCACATCTCAGCTCGTATAAAATACCTAACACAATCTTTTAAAGGTTAAGATTGTTGGAGTACTGGTCTTCCACACCAGACGTAAATCCAACCATAACTCATGATGTCTGGGCACTGTTAACTTTCCACCTCAGCTGTAAGATTCACACAACCATCCTTCAGTGTGTGGGATTACCTTCCACACGTCTAAAACAGAACTGGTAACATCCACACACCATCCTTCAGGTGTGCTGGGCACTGTACTTCCACCTCCGAACTGTAACATCCCACCATCCTTCATGCGGACTGTACTTCCCACCTCCAGCACTGTAACATCCACACCCATCCTTCAGTGTGTGGGCACTGTACTTCCCACCTCCAGCACTGTAACATCCACACCCATCCTTCAGTGTGTGGGCACTGTACTTCCCACCTCCAGCACTGTAACATCCACACCCATCCTTCAGTGTGTGGGCACTGTACTTCCCACCTCCAGCACTGTAACATCCCCACCCATCCTTCAGAGTGCAGGCACTGTACTTCCCACCTCCAGCACTGTAAATCCACACCCAACCATCAGTGTGTGGGCACTGCCTCTTCCACCTCCAGCACTGTAACATCCACCAACCATCAGTGTGGGCACTGTACTTCCCACCTCCAGCACTGTAACATCCACACCCAACCTCATTGTGCTAGCACTGTACCTTCCCACCTCCAGCACTGTAACATCCTCACCCAACCATCAGAGTGCAGGCACTGTACTTCCCACCTCCAGCACTGTAACATCCCAACCCAACCATCAGTGTGCGGGCACTGTACTTCCCACCTCCAGGACTGTAACATCCACACCCATCTTTCAGTGTGTGGGCATTGTACTTCCCACCGCCAGCACGGTAACATCCCCACCCATCCTTCAGAGTGCAGGCACTGTATTTTACACCTCCAGCACTGTAAATCCCCACCCACCATCAGGTGCAGGCACTGTACTCCCACCTCCAGCACTGTAACATCCCACCCAACCATCAGTGTGTGGGCACTGTACTTCCCACCTCCAGCACTGTAACATCCCCACCCAACCATCAGTGTGCAAACACTGTACTTCCCACCTCCAGCACTGTAACATCCCCACCCAACCATCAGTGTGTGAGCACTGTACTTCCCACCTCCAGCACTGTAACATCCACACACAACCATCGGTGTGCAGGCACTGTACTTCCCACCTCCAGCACTGTAACATCCCCACTCAACCATCAGTGTGCAGGCACTGTACTTCCCACCTCCAGCACTGTAACATCCCCACCCAACCATCAGTGTGCAGACACTGTACTTCCTACCTACAGCACAGTAACATCCTCACCCAACCATCAGTGTGCAGTGTGCAGGCACTGTACTTCCCACCTTCAGCACTGTAACATCCACACCCAACCATCGGTGTGCAGGCACTGTACTTCCCACCTCCACACTGTAACATCCCCACCAACCATCAGTGTGCAGGCACTGTACTTCCCACCTCCAGCACTGTAACATCCCCACCCAACCATCAGTGTGCAGACACTGTACTTCCCACCTCCAGCACTGTAACATCCTCACCCAACCATCAGTGTGCAGACACTGTACTTCCCACCTCCAGCACTGTAACATCCCCACCCAACTATCAGTGTGCAGACACTGTACTTCCCACCTCCAGCACTGTAACATCCCCACCCAACTATCAGTGTGCAGACACTGTACTTCCCACCTCCAGCACTGTAACATCCTCACCCAACCATCAGTGTGCAGACACTGTACTTCCACCTCCAACACAGTAACATCCTCACCCAACCATCAGTGTGCAGACACTGTACTTCCCACCTCCAGCACTGTAACATCCTCACCTAACTATCAGTGTGCAGACACTGTACTTCCCACCTCCAGCACTGTAACATCCTCACCTAACTATCAGTGTGCAGACACTGTACTTCCCACCTCCAGCACTGTAACATCCTCACCCAACCATCAGTGTGCAGACACTGTACTTCCCACCTCCAGCACTGTAACATCCTCACCCAACCATCAGTGTGCAGGCACTGTACTTCCCACCTCCAGCACTGTAACATCCACACCCAACCATCAGTGTGCAGACACTGTACATTACGTTACGAGGATGTTTATTAAATCATATAGAAAAAGAATTTTGACAAACATCTTGAGAAAAATAATAAGGAATATGTAGAAAGGAATTTAGGTAACAATAATTTTAAACCTTTTTTATGAAATAAGACAAATGAGGAACAACAAAAGTCAGATTACAGTAGGTAGACCGACAGATGGCGTGTCGGTCTACCCTGGTAACTTCCGTCTGGCTGGTCACTCTGGTCAGGCTGGTCACTCTCGTTAGGGACTTCACTGGGGTCAGGCTGGTCATTCTGGTCAGGCTGGCCACTCTGGTCAGGCTGGTCACTCTGATCAGGCTGGTCATTTTGGTCAGGCAGGTCACTCTGGTCAGGCAGGTCACTCTGTTCACGCCGGTCACTCTGGTCAGGCTGGTCACTTTAGTCAGGATGGTCACTCTTGTCACTGTGGTCAGGCAGGTCATTCTGGTGAGGCTGGTCACGCTGTTCAGGCTGGTCAGGCTGGTGACAGAGGTCAGGCTGGTGACAGAGGTCAGGCTGGTGACAGAGGTCAGGCTGGTGACAGAGGTCAGGCTGGTGACAGAGGTCAGGCTGGTAACAGAGGTCAGGCTGGTCACAGAGGTCAGGCAGGTCACTGAGAGGCTTGTTCGACAGAAGTCAAAGGTTACAGATCAGCTTGGTGACTAAGAGTCAAGCTGGTAAGAGGTCAGGCATCCGTGATCGAGAGATCTGGCTGTAGATTTAGTAAGTCTCATGTCAGTTCACAGAGGTCGGTTTATGAGAAGGGTTTTATTCACAATACGTTAAAAGGTTCGTATAAAGCTTTAGTTACTAAGTAGTAATAAGCTTTAATTTGGTCAGCCATTTACCTGATGCAGACCTGGCATAATATTTTAGTAAAGTCTACAATGTCATATCGTCAGTAAGATCTGTCATTAAGCAATGTATTCTTTCGGTCTGTATAACTTAAAAGGCTTGTCTACACATTCATTTAGAATCGGAATTTGGCAGAAGTAATATTGGGCACAGGATCAGATGGGAAACCTGACTGTAATGACAGAGATTAAGAGAAGTATAGTATGTCATAAGTCGTCCCCATGTAGTCGCCATGTAGTCGTCATTTTTGCTGGCAGTGTCAGTGTCATCAGGTAAACACTGCGCAGGATAGAGAGAGAGAAGGAGGGATGGAGGGAAAGGACAGTAGGACAGACAGAGAGAAGACAGAGAGACGAGACAGAGAGAGACGGAGAGAGAGACAGAGAGAGCAGAGAGAGACAGAAGAGAGACAGAAGACAACATTACCAGACGCAAGAGACGACAGACCGAGAGAAGGAGACAGTCAGAGACCGCATCAGAGACAGACTGATACTAGAGAGCATACATAGACGCGAGAGACAGGGAAACAGCAGAGAAGTTTGGTTTAAGAAGAAATTTACCGAGTGATTCCAAGTGATTCTGTCACATTGGCTTCGCGAGTATGTGGCGAAGTTTGCTTTCTGCTCTTCTTTGCTGCATGCTAGTCATCTTCTGGTGTCCTCATTAACGTGTCGGAGCATGCTGGGTTGCTGCATGCTAGTCATCTTCTGGTGTCCTCAGTAACGTGTCGGAGCATGCTGGGTTGCTGCATGCTAGTCATCTTCTGGTGTCCTCAGTAACGTGTCGGAGAATGTGGGTTGCTGCATGCTCCAGTATCTTTGGGTACCTCATTACCATGTCGGAGATGCTGGTTGTGCATGCTAGTATCTTCTGGTGTCCTCAGTAACGTGTCGGAGCATGTGGTAGTGATGCTAGTATCTCTGGTGTCATCAGTTCAACGTGCGGTGCAAGTTCTGGGTTGCTGCATGTAGTCATTCGGTATCCTCATTAACGTGAAACGGCCCATGCCAGGGTTCTGACTGCATAGTCATCCCTCTGGTGTACTTCAGAACGTGTCAGGAGCTGCAGGTTGCTGCATGCCTAGTAATAATACTGTGTCTCAGTACCAGTCGGAAATTGGTCTTTCAACATCAAGTGACTACGAGTAGTCTACAGTATGGACAACATATTTACTTGTTAAGTGTGTTTACACCCTCCCTTAGTGTGTCTTGCAATGGTGTAGGAAATGAATGGCCGTAGTGGACACAGTTGGTGAGGGATGGGAGTCGTCCTGTGTGTCACCGTTTCCTCGATGCAGGTGAAAAGTTCTTGTTCTTACCTACTTAGAAATGCAGAGAACCCGATATGTACTTGACAACGCTCCACCCAGAGGGTCAAGTACTAGACAACGCCCCACCCGGAGCGTCAAGTACTTGACACAGCTCCAGTGAAAGTGTGAGGTACTTGACAACGCTCTAGTGAGAGTGTCAAGTACTTGACAACGTTCCAGTGAGAGTGTCAAGTACTTAACAACGTTCCAGTGAGAGTGTCAAGTACTTGACAACGCTCCACTCAAAGCGTCAAATGCTGGACAACCCTTAACTGTAATGGATATGTACTTGCCAATGTTCCGCTGAGAGTGTCAAGTACTTGACAGCACTACAATACAACACAATGTAACATCAATTCTGTGGCTTACATGAATATGGTAAATAAAATATCAAATACGTCAGAAAATATCTTCCCACCGCTTGAAACACTGAAATTTGCAAACATAAACACATTTTTGTTAGGTAAGACACATATGCAACAGTTAGGTATCTTTATTTCGAAACGTTTCGCCTACACAGTAGGCTCTACAGTCAGTCACCAGAAAAAGTTGAAAGAAGCAGAAAGATACTTGAAGACGATAAACACATTTTTGCTCCGGTGCTGCATATTTTTCATAGGTGCTTTTGTTAATTCCTGCAAAAAACGATCCACGATCAGCTGTGTCATAACAAGCAGGTAAACAACAGCAAGAGACAGCAAGTGGAAATGAAGACACTGATAGCAGTGAATCCATTTAGCATAATGTTTTTTTTCCCAAGACATCACTTCCAGGATCGGCAGTGCACCTTCCAGACTGGAAGATTTTTTTTTGTGCAAAACACCTGTCAGAAAGCTGGGTACTGTCAATAGCTCACACTTCTGTCAATCTGGAGACCTGGGCTCAAAAATGCTGTCATCTCGCTAGCTTGAACGTTACTCTCCTCTTAGATTAGGTCCCACATTGCTGTCATTGCAGGCCACAACCTGCCTCTTCCTGTTCAGGAAGAGGCAAGTGTTAGATTCAATCTCCTGCGTTAGATTCAACCTCCTGTGTTAGATTCAACCTCCTGTATTAGATTCAACCTCCTGTGTTAGATTCAACCTCCCGTGTTAGATTCAACCTCCTGTGTTAGATTCAACCTCCTGTGTTAGATTCAACCTCCTGTGTTAGATTCAGCCTCCCGTGTTAGATTCAACCTTCTGTGTTAGATTCAACCTCCTGTGTTAGAGTCAACCTCCTGTGTTAGATTCAACCTTCTGTGTTAGATTCAAACTCCTGTGTTAGATTCAACCTCCTGTGTTAGAGTCAACCTCCTGTGTTAGATTCAACCTTCTGTGTTAGATTCAAACTCCTGTGTTAGATTCAACCTTCTGTGTTAGATTCAACCTCCTGTATTAGATTTAGCCTCCTGTGTTAGATTCAACCTTTTGTGTTAGATTCAACCTCCTGTGTTAGATTCAACCTCCTGTGTAAGATTCAACCTCCTCACGTTCAGCAAGAGCATTTTCAACAAAATTTTGAATGGCTACAGGTACACCTCTTAGTGTAGTTCCAACAAACATTTACTCACAACACCTTCAGAAGGACCGTTGTAAAGACATCCCCGATACATCATTTGAGTTGGATATGTGGATATTATCCTGTTCAGTGTTCCTAGATTTTTCAGCCTCAGTCACTTCAGAGACTCGCTTAACATGGGTGAACCCTCCTTACGGTTCATTAGAAGAGAAAGATGGCTGGATGTTCGTACTGATCACGGATGGAGATACTGCTAAATGCAAGGTATATGGAAACCCACAAATACAAGTAACCTACTATATATATACTACACTACTTTTCCCACCATAACCTCACAACCAAGAGGGGGAGTTATAGAAGGTTTCTCCCTACGAAAACTGCAGTGATGAATATCTTTTATAACAAGAATTAATCAAGATGTATTTACCAACTTAAAAGCTGCCAACATACATTAACATCTATAATTCGAGAGTATATTCTTTTCCATTCATAACACACCCAACGAGGATAACATCATCAACAGGCGACTGGTCCTCCACACTGGACAGATGGCCATCACAATCGCCCCGAGTCGCCGAAGAACATGGATATAGCTTCCCTTACTATCAAAAGCCCTAAACCTAGAACTATATGCATTGCAGGAGTACAGTGTACACCATACCGTGGGTGGATGATATAAACCATACAAGAGAGACCCGCAGAGTCTTTCAAATACTACTACAGGAACATAAATACACCTGCAGGAGGATTAAAACCAACAATACTTGCGTAGTCCATAGCAGCCTTTGTTCTTACGTCGTTAACTGGGGATGAACGCAGCTGCTTCACCGCGAGAACGACACAAGACGCGGAATTTTAGAGGCAGCAGTGATCCACCTCAGTAAAAACCACTGAGCAAAACAGCGAAATGTACATGTTATCTGGACCTATTGCCCACATTGTCTATGATTCAGATAAAAATAAAAAATATCTGTGACCTTACCCCAGCGCCTCGCTCCGACCAGTACCTGACCTCACCACACTTGATCTGGTAATTTCACGGCCTTATACATGACCAGCCTCGCTTCATAAGGCGAAATATTTGCTTATTCCTGAGTACTTCAGGAAACCCAGTCTTGGGCCAACTGTTGTATTAAAATAATTCTTTGCTATCAGTATCTGTATTTCCGTCTTACTAGTGAGGATCATCCTAGTGAACATCATACTGGGAATAGCTTGCCACTAAGGATCATGCCACTGAGGATCTTGCTAGTGAGAATCTTACTACTGAGTCTCATACTATTGAGGATCATCCTAGCGAGGATCATACTAATGCGGATTACGCTATTGAGGACTATACTAGAGAGGCTCATGCTAAAAGGCATACAAGTGAGGACACTACTGAGGATAATACTAGTGAGGATCAGACTATAGTGTATCAGTAAGAACGAGTTAAATAACAACAGGAGAGAGGACACAGGTGCAGAGCTCAGCATTTACGGCTCAGCATTTACACAGTTCTGAGGCCTTACATTTAATTAAATACATTCATTGTCCGGACGCCACTAAATACGCAAAGCTGGAAAAGCAATTAAGTACTCGCGGCACTTAATTAGTTATTATCTCAAATAATCTTGCCTTGCTTCATGGGTCAATTTGCACATTTTTTTCCGCAGATATGTGTCGGATAGTTCTGCTGGGATGACTTACTACTACTGCTAAAATTGACTATTCTTTGAAATGCGTCGGAATTTCAATGTTTACTTCAACTTCTCAGCGTTGCCAGACGTATCTTCAAAGTTTTTTAATTCACCTCTGGTTAAATATATGTTTTTATTAGTCTTTGCAACCTAACCCGGTGTGAAATAATTGTTCGTATGTTCGTAAATAAACTCGGAACGTTCCCAAAATGATGTTAGAATTCTCATAAGAGTATTGTAGAGATACATAGCGAGGGTATGTATCCCCCGTAGAGTTACACAGCGAGGGTATGAATCCCCCGTAAAGGCAGGGAGGAAATCCATCCCCTTAGAGAGACACAGCCAGGGTATGTACCCCTGTATCGCCCACACTTACTGTTGAAGATGATGGATAAACTGCAGTGTGGGGCATAGGGTATATACACCGAGAGATATATCTCTCTCAGTGTACATATGTTCAGAGATTAATCTCTATATTAACGGATTAAATAATTCGTGGCTCATGAAAGGTTTGTTTAGATCATCTAACAAGAAATAGAAAGAGGCTGAGATTCGACCTCTACCTATTAACATATATATTCTTTATCCCATCATATATATATAATATATATATAATAATATATATATATATAAATATATATATATATAATATATATAATATATATATAACATATATATTATATATATATATATATATATTTATATATAAAATATATATATATATATATATATATAATATATATAAAATATAATTTCTATCTTGAAGCCTTTTATGCATCCGAGGCTATGGTCCACAATTACACCAGAGTGACCCCATCCTATTAATATATATATATATATATATATATATATATTATATATATAAAATGTCGTGCCGAATATGTAAAACTGGTCAATTAGCAAGAACTCATTTAAAATTAAGTCCTTTGTAGAATTTTCTCTTATACGTCTAAAGATATATTTTTTTCATTAATGTTAAGGTAAAAAAATTTAATTTTGCTCCAAAAGAATCTTAAAAAACTTACCTAACCTTATTATAACAAGAACAATTTATTTTAGCTTAACCTAACTAAATATAGTTTAGATTTGTTTACAATAATTTAATACTATACAAACATAGTGAAATATATTTTTTTCGTTAGGTTCAGAATGATTTTGGCGAAATTATTGCATACATAAATTTTCACTTGTCCTATATGGCAAGATGAGCGTTGCTATTTAAGCCAAGATCGCAAGTTCTGCCTATTCGGCACGACATATTATATATATATATATATATATAGTCGTCCAAAATGTAAAACTGTCAATTTGCAAGAAATCATTTAAATATTAATTCTTTCTGAAATTTTCTTTTATACATTTAAAGAGTATATGTTTTTTTCATTAATGTTAATGTAAAAATTTTTAATTTGCACAAAAGAATCTTAGAAAACTTACCTAAACCATATTTATAACAAGAACAATTTATTTAGCCTAACCCAACTAAATATATTTTAGATTTGTTACAATAAATTAATACTAAACAAAACAGTGGGAAATATATTTTTTCGTTAGTTTGAATGATTTTGGCGAAAATATTGCATACACAAATTTTCACTTTTCTAAAATGGCAAGATGAGCGTTGCTATTAAGCAAGATCGCAAGTTCTCCTATTGGCACGACTATTTATATATTATATATATATAATATATATATATATAAATGATTATATATATATGAAAAATATTAAATATTGATATATATATATATTAATATATATATATATATATATATTTTGGGATTTATATTCTATATAGATACTGATAGTATGATATAAAAAATCTAAAGGGAAAGAAAAGAGGGTTAGGGGTCGATCCTCGAAAGGGTTGGAATTGGGGGTAAAGGGTTTTGTGGCGAGGGGCTTGGACTATCCACAAGTTCATGACGTGTAGAAGAAGTGAATGAACGAATGAAACTTGGAACCATTTTTGACGATCTGTTGAGTTGAGCAGGGTAACCATAAAGTGGAAGGATTCAGAAACCGTTATTTCATAATCGGACTGAGTCCTGGAAAAAGGGAAGTACAATTCTAAATAAAAAAAAGGGGAGTTTGGTGTATCTTATTGGCAGTTTTGGAGGGATATTTTGTATCTTTATACGTATGATGCTTCTAAACTGTTGTATTCTGAGCACCTCTGCAAAAGCAGTGATAATGTGTGAGTTTGGTGAAAGTGTTGAATGATGATGAAAGTATTTTCTTTTTGGGGATTTTCTTTCTTTTTTGGGTCACCCTGCCTCGGTGGGAGACGACCGACTTGTTGAAAAAAAAAAATATATATATACGCTCTTCATACATACTACTGGTTAGTGCACTTGTCAAACCATTACACTGTAAGGCTGACAATGTACTCATACAATTCTCAGAAAATTGTAAAAGAAGAACACAGCCATCACACCAGAAAAGAAATGTTTTTAATATCGCTGGTGCTCGGTTGAACATCAAGGAACCATAAAAGTGGAATAACTGAAGAGACGAACTACAACACTGCGACAGTCTAACTAAATTCAAAAGTAAACTAAAGTAAACACAAAGTGTGACGACTCTGTAGTGACATCATTTACCTCGTCTCTACTTTTAGTTATCTTCTCGTGTTGTGTGTTGGTTACTTCACCTGAGCTTCAGTATACTGTTAATAGCTCTCTTACGTAAAATAATCACTACATCTAACCTTTAAGTTATTTAGATAAAAGGAAACTAATATTACAAAAAGAACTGCACCTGAGAAAATAATATATTTGAACAGAATTTATTCCACTCATTATTCTTACTGTGTTGAACAATGTTGCGCCTGTGTGTGTGTTTGTTATATTCACTAGAATTACTTTTATTGTTTGTATAATTTTACTGTCTTTGTATACATAAATGTACAACGTTTTTAATGTTAGGCTTAGCTTGTCTGAAATGTTTTCCAAGGCATGGTTGGTTGATTGGTAAATAGGGTTTAAAGCCTATCGACTGCAGAGGGTCATTAAGACTGTAAGGTAACCATACCGATACCACACAAAAATACTTTAATCCATAAGAATGGGAATAAAGAAAACTTTCAGCATATATTTGCTGAGAGAAATACAACTTTCTATATACTATATAGTTTGTGTTGTGTAACCTGGAGCTTCTTCTTCTTGATTCGCCGGTACTCTCCCGGTCCAGGCTCTTTCCAAGTGGTGACCCGGCCTTGGCTCCCTGTCTCTGGAGTATCTCAGACTAATGTCTGCCATGGGAGGAGGTACAAGTACCTCCTCATCGTTGGGACCAAGTGTCCCCAGGCCTAGCCACATTCCCCACCCTCACAGGGCTCGTAGGGAGAAGCTAGGCCTTTCTGGTCTACCATCCCCTCCCCAGGGGGGTTAATGGGAATGGCAGTCTTGTGAGCTGCAAGCTATGACTCAGGTACCTACCATGCCCTGGAAGAGCTGGGCATGGTGTCGACCCGTACCTGGGGCTTTCTATCTGCACTATTAAATAGCATTCAATTTTGTGAAAACTGTATGTCGAGTGAAAATATGTTATTATATTATTATTATTATTATTATTATTATTATTAATTATTTATTATTAATTATTATTATTATTTATTATTATTATATTGTTATTAATTATTATTATTATTATTATTATTATTATTATTATATTATTATTATATTATTATTATTATTATTTATTATTATATTATATTTTATTATTATTATATTATTATTATTATTATTATTATTATTATTATTTATTATTGTTATATTATTATTATTATTATTATTATTATTATTATTATTATTATATTATCATTATTATTGTTATTATTATTATTGATTTTTAAATTATAACCATTATGAACATGTGTGTAATGTCTGCCTCCTTGTGAGAAGCTCTCTAGCAAGGACTGTTGACACCGTCCCCCAAGACTCCTATCATCTATCTCACAAGTGTCTTGTACAACCCTTTCAGGAGTAAAAACTGTAAACTGTAGTAAATATATTTACAAATTACCTGATTACTGGTCATGTGCATGGTTATTAACAGTAAGTTAACTATCCCTGATTTCCCCTCCGAGTATTGTGGCCACGTGACTAGGGGTTAAATAGAGTAATAGTATCACCAAAGGTCTGGCGCAGAGACTTGTATCCACAAATTCGTTGTAAGGCCTCTGAAGCACGTTGTTAACTGCCAGTTAACGTTGGGAAACTGTCTTGGGCTCAAGATATAGAAACTTGTAAGGAGGTGCTCTCAACTCCTTGTCAAAAAGATGGCTCCCAGCCTCCTTCTTCCACCTCTAGTTCATTGGTGGACCGCTAGGTATCTCTACGTATCTAATTTTCCCTACTCATTTCTATCTAATGTAAACACAAAGCTTAAAACTACCTATTTTAATTCTATTATTAGTTCTAACACTTAAATTCTACTTAGAACCTGTAATCGATCAAATTAGTGTAAATATATCAATAATAATGTGCTGACTCATGATTTTCGCTACTTGACGTGGGTACTAAAACATCTATGGTTTTGATGAATGGTTTTAAAAACCGACAAGTTGAAGATTGAGACACTTATGCAGCATATGGGAATCTTTATTCAGGAAACATTTCGCCACGCAGTGGCTTCATCAGTCCAATACAAAGAGGAAGGCGTAAGGAGAGGAGGAGTATGAGGTAATCAGTCCCTCAACCTGGAGTCGATGTGTTCAGTCCATCAATCTTGTAGAATGTACAGCATAGGGCCGTAGACGTGGCTTATATACTGTAGTGAGGTGAGGTGAAGCAGGCGGAGGCGGGGTCATAGTGGTACCATCCACTAGTCGAAGTAGGTCTTCGTCCAATCTTGTAGAATGTACAAGATTGATGGACTGAACACATCGACTCCAGGTTGAGGGACTGATTACCTCATACTCCTCCTCTCCTTACGCCTTCCTCTTTGTATTGGACTGATGAAGCCACTGTGGCGAAACGTTTCCTGAATAAAGATTCCCATATGCTGCATAAGTGTCTCAATCTTCAACTTGTCGGTTTTTCAAACCATTCATCACAACTGTCAGACACTGCAGCATCATGGGATCTTGTTACAAAGAATTCTTCAACACTTGTTCAACCTTTGGACGAAGACCTACTTCGACTAGTGGATGGTACCACTATGACCCCGCCTCCGCTTGCTTCACCTCACCTTACTACAGTATATAAGCCACGTCTACGGCCCAATGCTGTACATTCTACAAGATTGATGGACTGAACACATCGACTCCAGGTTGAGGGACTGATTACCTCATACTCCTCCTCTCCTTACGCCTTCCTCTTTGTATTGGACTGATGAAGCCACTGTGTGGCGAAACGTTTCCTGAATAAAGATTCCCATGTGCTGCATAAGTGTCTCAATCTTCATCTATGGTTTTATTTACAATGGTCCCAGTAGGATTTGTTTGAGCTTAATAAATTCCCCCATCCTCCCGCCGGGGAAAGTAGACGCTGAGTCTAAATCAAGTCTACCTCCTGCAAGCCCTCCCAGTTTGCACCGGACATAAGTGCCATCCGGCCACTCTCGTCAAGCAGACTCTGGTCTAACTTCAACAGTCCAGTTTCCACTGAGCGGATCTCTGTTGGTAGAAACTTATCGGTTCCGGTGGTTTTAACACCTTTAATTTTAAATTAAATAGCTTTCCAATGTCTAGCCTTGTCTGATTACTCCGTAGCTTTCCACCCAGTGACCCACATGCCCTGGTAGCCTTTCTTCCCACTGATACGAGGTTCCCTGGGTTTAAGGACAATCTGTTCTCTTTTTAGGTGGCTGAGCGGTCGTCACTCCCTACCTGGTTCGACTTACCTGGTGGTTCGTGTGTTCCAACACTCATGATCACTACTCACCCTGTTATCATGGTTTCGGCTTCGTCCCTCTCTGGCGTTGCAGGGAATTTGGGTGGAATCTTGAAACCAATGATATATCCTACTGGGGATCTGTATAAACCATTTCCATTCTTAATAGTCCGTCGTGTGGACTGGAAGTCATCTATCTGGCCGGCTCTTACCAGGCTGCCCCGTGGTCTGGTGGCTGAAGCTCTCTCTTCACACGGCGAGGGGTCCGGGTTTGTTTACCGGCGAGGTGTAGAAATATTGAGCGTGTTTCTTTACACCAGTTGTCTATGATCCCTATCAGGGTGTTAGTCGACTGGTGTGGGTCGCATCCTGGGACAAAACTGACCTAATTATCTCGAAATGCTCTTCATAACAAGCGGCTTTCTATATAGAAGTATGTCATTGATGTCAACTTGGACTGTATACCTTGTGCATGTGCTTTTAGATATAAAGAAATTATTATTATTATTATTATTATTATTATTATTATTATTATTATTATTATTATTATTATTATTAGGATACCTACATTTCTGACTGTGTCAGTGGTAATGCCCTGGTCTGCCAGCTTTACACCAAGTTCCTTTAATCGCTTGGCTTCTGCAGCAAGACCTCTGGCTATAGTTGACGTGGGTAGTATCTTTACTACCAAGGCTGTAACACATCTGCGATGCCCACCCAATTTAACGGTGACATCTACAACATCATAAGTCTTGGGTGGAACCTGACTTACAGCCCTTCCCAATGTCATAGTTACTCTGCCGGTGGCCTTCAACTTTCACTTAGCTACCATCTTCTCTGTTATCATGGACATCTGTACTCCCGCGTTAAAGAATAATCGGGTTGTTTCAGACGTCTTCTCGTTCACAACCCCTGCCATGACTGGAGCTACGGCAGCACCTCTGTAACTCTCACTCGGATTAATGAGTTCACTCACACTAATCACGTTGGCTACCTATTCAGGCTCAGACTCGCTTTCTATCTCTCCCTGAGAAACGTCTCTACTAGCCTGGGGTTCCCTTAAATTATTGGGATATAGTGAAGTATGATGCTTGCATCTGTGGCAGTTATAGCACTCCCATAGATATGTGCGGCAATCTTCTGCCACGTGTTCCCCACAGCACCTTAACATAGCTGCAACTCTCTTAGTCTCTGTTGATTACCGCTCAGTGTTGTATAATTAGAGCAAGTTACTGTTTTAATAGGTAGTGACTCTTCTCTCTCACTTATATAAGGCTCAGATGAGAAACGAGATCTCCCAACACATCAATGATTGCTTTTACTGTAAACCGGTTAGTCCGGTATTACAAATGTAACTCATGTACTGTAGTGCTAGCCAGTTTTCTTTGAAGTGTCTGGCTAACGAACCAGTCATGTGAATCTTTGAGACTGTTTGACTCTTAACTTCAATGTGGAACTTCTCAAGGCTCCGACGGTCGTGCCGACAAACTTCTAAGTCCAGCAGCCGATACCATACTGCAGTCTTTATTTCCTCGGTGTTTCCAAAGATGTCTTTTAATTGACTTTTGGCATGCTGGTAATTAGCATCAGTAGCTTGGAAGTGTCGGACTAAATCTAATGCTTTGCCCATAGGCTGTAACCGCAAATACTGCAATTTAATTGCATCTGACAAATCGTTTCTGTCGTCTCTCAGGGCTTAAAACTGGTCCCAAAACGCAATGTACTCCGTCAAGGTGACATCAAACGTTGGTAAATTTAACTGAGGTAATCTGGGCAACATATTGACTGGAGTGTAGCTGCTTGTACTTCCCGCAGTATTAATCACTCTACCTGCCATATTACGCGATAATGTTTTCATTAGCTGCTTGCAGTGTTTCATCTCTGATTTCCACTCAGCCCTGGCGACTCCGTATTCGTCCCGAGCTATCTCAACAGTGTCTCAGACTCATCTACAGTATTAAGCTTCTGACTCATAAAGGGGATACGCTGCCTCGAAAGCCTTTAACCTTTCCTCTAACAGCTTCAGGCAGCTTTCTAGACACTCACAATCTACATCCACCTCGTCTCATCTCCTGGCACTCATTACGTGCCTTGTTTAAGCATCCCATATGGGCTGCCATAGACCGCTGTAGCTTAATTAGAAGTGAGACGGTTGGTACTTTATTGTCTTCCGCCATTGTCATGATTTAGTCAAGATTGCGGCACTATTTTTTACTTTAATTAGCCTATCCTTCAGCACGATACGAAATTAGGTAGGAACAAACGAGTCTCGAAATGTGTAACGATTTTTTTGTTATCAGTACAATAACGATTAAATTTCATTGAATCAGCACAATAACCTTAGCAATGTCACTTATGAAACAGCAAATACGTAAATGTGTAAATAACTTGTCTAATTCACTGTGATTAACGGAATAGGTTAAATCCCAACCTAACTTTATATCACTGTTGAAATTAGTGTGAAATTGTAACAACTGGCCTTGCAAATCACAGTAAATATTACTAGGGTAAATCTTACCGGTTATAATTGTTGTAAATATTGTAAATGTCTAACATAACTTTGGCTACATTGCAAATCACTGTAAATATTAAATTTGCAAGCTTTTTTTACCTACTTCTGGCTTGCTTGCAACACTGTAAATAATTAAATTCTGTGAGCAGTTAGTCCTAGCCAAACTTGTGCAAGTCTAGGCAAAAACTATGAGCTAACTGAACCTAACTTTGTAATTCTGGTTAGCTACTGTGGCTTAACTATGTTGAGAATATTCTGTCTTATATGCTAGCTATTCCACATCTCGGTTCAAAGGACCACATGAAAATGTGTGTAATATCTGCCTCCTTGTGAGAAGTTGTGTCTAGCAAGGACTGTTGACACTGCCCCCCAAGACTCCTAACGTTTCAGTCTCACAAGTGTCTTGTACAACCCTTTCAGGAGTAAAAACTGTAAACTGTAGTAAATATAAATTACAAATTACCTGATCACTGGTCATGTGCATGGTTATTAACAGTAAGTTAACTATCCCTGATTTCCCCTTCAGAGTATTGTGGCCACGTGACTAGGGGTTAAATAGAGTAATAGTATCACCAACGGGTCTGGCGCAGAGACTTGTATCCACAAATTCGTTGTAAGGCCTCTGAAGCACGTTGTTAACTGCCAGTTAACGTTGGGAAACTGTTTGGGGCTCAAGATATAGAAACTTGTAAGGAGGTGCTCTCAACTCCTTGTCAGAAAGATGGCTCCAAGCCTCCTTCTTCCACCTCTAGTTCATTGGTGGACCGCTAGGTATCTCTACGTATCTAATTTTCCCTACTCATTTCTATCTAATGTAAACATAAAGCTTAAAACTACCTATTTTAATTCTATTATTAGTTCTAACACTTAAATTCTACTTAAAACCTGTAATCGATCAAATTAGTGTAAATATATCAATAGTAATGTGCTGACTCATAATTTCCCTACTTGCTTTGTTGGCGTAGGTACTAAAACATCTATGGTTTTATTTACAGTGGTCCCAGTGGGATTTATTTGAGCTTAAAATTCTCACAGTCATCATCATCTTGTCTGGTAATGTACATGTAAGATGCAGCCTTAATGACCCTCGTGTAATTGATACCTTTTAAACTCATCTAGCCAACCAGTGTGGAACATGTTCATGTCTTTTGTAACATAAGTAACTCCACGCTCACTGTTTAACTTGAAACCTGAAATACTTTTTCCTGCGTCACACTCTAACCACACGCCTAGTCGTGTGGTTAGAGTGTGACGCAGGAAAGTTAACCACAGACCTAGTCGTGTGGTTAGAGTGTGACGCAGGAAAGTTAACCATACGCCTAGTCATGTGGTTAGTGTGTGACGCAGGAAAGTTAACCTCACACCTACTCGTGTGGTTAGACGTTAGAGTGTGACACAGGAAAGTTAACCACACGCCTAATCATGTGGTTAGAGTTTGACGCAGAAAAGTTAACCGGTTATACGCCTAGTCATGTGGTTAGAGTGCAACGCAAGAAACTTAACCACACGCCTAGTCGTGTGGTTAGAGTGTGACGCAAGAAAGTTAACCATACGCCTAGTCATATAGTTAGAGTGTGATGCAGGAAAGTTAACCACACGCCTAGTCGTGTGGTTAACTTAGTTATCTATTCATATTGTTAATATTATTTATCTTCTGTTTCTTCGCATTAAATTTTAAACATCTGAATGTTGTATGTTAGCTGGTGTTTGAGTAGTTTCCTCTTGAAACACGAATTGTGCATTATTGCAAATATAAGAACATTAGTGAATTGTGGACCATGTTAAGACCTTGATGCAGTGACTGTACATAAGATGAACTGTTCATGGGAGTTATCATTCAGTTTATTAGTGTTATTATATTATGTTTATAGGGAAACATTAAAGTTATGAACCATGTAGCGTTTGGAGAATGTTAGGTGATCATGTTAGTTCCAACAAAGTGGATGATATCTCCCCAACCCACCACCATGAGGCTTCCATGCCACCACCATGAGGCTTCCATCCCACCATCATGAGGCTTCCATCCCACCACCATGAGGCTTCCATTCCACCACCAATAGGCTTCCATTCCACCACCATGAGGCTTCCAACCCACTACCATGAGGCTTCCAACCCACCACCATGAGGCTTCCGTCCCACCAGCACAAATCCTTTATTCCACCAGGATGAAGCCTCCATCTTACCAGCATAAAGATAAATCGAAGGCTTTTGTGTGCGTTTCGTATGGTTGGAAAGGTAGCGTGCTGGTGTAATAATAGGTTTCTAGGCGTTACCTTAGGTTTATTGGGGTAAATAAAAACAGCGAGCTTAGTTGCTAGCTCCATGCCAGATGGAAGACCTAGCGAGGGTAACAGGAGGAACGTCAGACAGTGCTGTAACTAATTAGACAGATAAGAGAGACACAGGGTCTGCTACGCAGAGCTCTAATTAGAACTATGTCTGCACCGACGCCGGACCGGAAGGTGCGAAATACAAAGGCCTGAATACTGGGCTTACATCGCTTAGCACGCTACCCGAGGTCGTCCTCACTGTGACAAATGATAGATAAATTCTCTAATAGAAATAACGTACCGGCGTGGATAATGGGTATCAATGTCAAAAAAGAAAATACGTATACAATGAAACCCCCAAAAAACTCCTAGCGTTGGGGAAGAAAAAGGGGCTGGATGTTCTAAACTTCTAAAGGATTGCGTGAGCGGTGCAGTGAGCCACAAAAGGTCGCCACAGCTAATCTGAAACCTCGACTCAGAGCGGTACGTCATGACATTGTTGGTAACTCGACTCACAGCGGTGCGTCACAACAGGACGTCACGACAATGGTGGGAACTCGACTCCAGGCGGTGCCTCGTGGAAGGGAGTCACGGGAAGCAGCAACACTGGCTGGAGGACGTACTCCATACTTGAATTGAAACTGAAGACTGTGCAACACGACACGTGAGAAAACACCTGCGGCTGAGCGGCAGAGGAAGGCAGTGTCCTCGACTGGAACAGTGTGGCAGGGACGTCGTCAGAGTAGTTGCGACACGGGTAACTGAAGCATCGACAAATCCTGGTGGTGCCGGCGATTGGGGAGTCATAGAGACAATGGTGACTAGTGAGCCATAAGACTATTCAGGCGAAGGTGTTTTCAGTGACGCCAGTAAAGTTAGTTGTTGCAAAAAGACGTCAGTACGTAGCAACAAACCATACTGCACAACACATACAAAACTCTTAGCATTCCCACAACTAAACATGTGATTTACGGTGATTGGGCTTTCTGAGGAGGAAGAAACCAGCGTCTGCACACTACCTTTCCTCTGAGAAAACTTACATTCAACCTACCTGTTGCAGGTCTGGCAAAACTGTATAGCTCCTGTTGAAGCACGGATTAATGTGAAAGATCTTGAACCGACGCCTCCCATTCCCTCCATGGCAAGTCTTTCATGGTTACAGTCATATGATCTTAACAATGCATCAAAAGCCACACAAAGATAAAAATTTCCATTTCAATGTGGCTTGTTCCACACACACTCACACACGCGCATATATATATGTATATATATATATATATATATATATATATATATATATATATATATATATATATATATATATATATTATATATATATATATATATATATATATATAAAGGTAGGGGGGGGTGTGGACCAGGTGTTTACAGTGAAACATATAAGTGAACAGTATTTAGATAAGGCTACAGAGTTCTTTGTGGCATTTATGGATTTGGAAAAGGCGTATGACAGGGTGGATAGGGGGGCAATGTGGCAGATGTTGCAGGTGTATGGTGTAGGAGGTAGGTTACTGAAAGCAGTGAAGAGTTTTTACGAGGATAGTGAGGCTCAAGTTAGAGTAAGTAGGAAAGAGGGAAATTATTTCCCAGTAAAAGTAGGCCTTAGACAAGGATGTGTGATGTCACCGTGGTTGTTTAATATATTTATAGATGGGGTTTATAGAGAAGTAAATGCGAGGGTCTTGGCAAGAGGCGTGGAGTTAAAAGAAAAATGAATCACACACAAAGTGGGAGTTGTCACAGTTGCTCTTTGCTGATGACACTGTGCTCTTGGGAGATTCTGAAGAGAAGTTGCAGAGATTGGTGGATGAATTTGGTAGGGTGTGCAAAGAAGAAAATTAAAGGTGAATACAGGAAAGAGTAAGGTTATGAGGATAACAAAAAGATTAGGTGATGAAAGATTGAATATCAGATTGGAGGGAGAGAGTATGGAGGAGGTGAATGTATTCAGATATTTGGGAGTGGACGTGTCAGCTGATGGGTCTATGAAAGATGAGGTGAATCATAGAATTGATGAGGGGAAAAGGGTGAGTGGTGCACTTAGGAGTCTGTGGAGACAAAGAACTTTGTCCTTGGAGAGTATAGTTTTACCAACGCTCTTATATGGGTGTGAAGCATGGGTGATGAATGTTGCAGCGAGGAGAAGGCTGGAGGCAGTGGAGATGTCATGTCTGAGGGCAATGTGTGGTGTGAATATAATGCAGAGAATTCGTAGTTTGGAAGCTAGGAGGCGGTGCAGGATTACCAAAACTGTTGTCCAGAGGGCTGAGGAAGGGTTGTTGAGGTGGTTCGGAAAATGTTGAGAGAATGGAGCGAAACAGAATTGACTTCAAGAGTGTATCAGTCTGTAGTGGAAGGAAGGCGGGGTAGGGGTCGGCCTAGGAAAGGTTGGAGGGAGGGGGTAAAGGAGGTTTTGTGTGCGAGGGGCTTGGACTTCCAGCAGGCATGCGTGAGCGTGTTTGATAGGAGTCCTGGAGATGGGAAGTACAGTGCCTGCACTCTGAAGGAGGGGTGTTAATGTTGCAGTTTAAAAAACTGTAGTGTAAAGCACCCTTCTGGCAAGACAGTGATGGAGTGAATGATGGTGAAAGTTTTTCTGTTTCGGGCCACCCTGCCTTGGTGGGGAATCGGCCAGTGTGATAATAAAAAAAAATAATATATTATATTATAATATATATATTTTATATATATATATATATATATAATATATATATATATATATATATATATTATATATATATATATATATATATTATTTATATATATATATATGTATGTATGTATATATCAAGTATGTTTTATTTAAAGACAAAATACATTGGCTAAACATTCACAAAAATACAATGGAAAGTAAAACAACATAGGTAACTCAGAGCTACATCTCGAATACTTCGTCCAGCTCCCCTGCGGTGGGCCGCGTGCCCAGAATGCTGCAGGCATTTCCTCTCTGGATCGCAACACTGAGTCTCTGAAAGAGGAAGCTGGTCGCCCTGTGGTCCTTGGTTTCTATGATGAGCTTTTCACCCAGCTCTTTGAGGAACTTTAGAGCACACTTGCCCCATGCTCCAAGGGTCTCCGATCCTATTGGAATGAAGCTATAGCAAGGGGGGAAAGGTTCTTCATATTTTCGGATCTTCTGGATCTCCCTGTGGCTGGCAACTCCACCCCCTTCCACTACGGAGTATGGCAAGTAGGTGTCTGCCAATGTGGCCTGCTGCCACATTGGCAGGCAATCTGCTTTCCATCCTTCTAGGGTAGCATAGTGGATCCATCAGGACGCTTTTGACTTCATCAGACCTCTTTTACTTGGAGTTTCCGTTGAGCTGGTTTTATATATACATACTATATATATATATATTATATATTATATATATATATATTATATATATATATATATTATAAATATTATTATATATATATATATATATATTATATATATATACATATATATAATACAAAATATATATATTATATATATATTTTATATATATATATATATATATATATATATATATAGCTTCCTTTTGGGTGCTTTACTTTCATAGTTCCTTGATAATGTGAGTAGTCACGAAAGCGCTTGGAATTTCTCTATTCTTTCAGAGTGGTTGTTTTGCATATTCTGAAATCACCTGTTTAATGTGATCTTATTGTATATATATATATATATGCATGCATGTATGCATGTATGTGGGGTGGGAGCACTGGCCATCGCAGTGGAGGGAGCTGTTAGGTCTTTAAACTAGGAATAGTTAGTGGTATGGGTTTTTGCTGGAAAACTGTGAAGTCTCAGGGTAGCAACACGAGTACTAGGAGAACTAGTAATAGGCAAAATGAGGGGGATATTGGAAAGCCAGTGGCACTAATTGACAAGGACAGTAATAGGTTTAGTGGAATAACAGAACGGAGCAAGGAAGGGGTTTTAAAGAGAGAGGAGGGTCTTTAAGTTTATTTATTTATACACAAATGTCGCTGTGATAGGGAATTTAAGAATGGACGAGTTGAGACTAGTGCTAGTGCAGGGTAAACATAGATGTATCGGCCATTACTGAGACGTGGTTTAATTCAAAAAAGTCGGGACATGCCTGCAGAATGTAACAATCAGGGGTGTTTAAATTGTTCCAAGTAGATAGAAAGTATCGGGGAAGGTGGTGAGGGTGGCATTGTATGTTCACGAGATCGCTTGAACTGTTGCATATAAAAAACGGGGATTTAAAATCTGAAGAAACACATACAGAGTCTGTTTGGATAGAAATTTTCAGTAGGGGCATGACAAATTTAATTTTAGGGGTGACTATACAGTCCCCCAAATTTAGATAGGGGACCAGGGGGTACTACTCATGGGAGGAAAAATTTTTAGGGCCACAAGGCACGTATAAATGTAGTAATTCTAGGAGACATTAAACTTTAGTCAGATTGATTGGAATTTCTTGATGGGGATTTAGAATCATATGGCTTCTTTGAAGTAGTTCAGGATTGTTTTCTGATGCAGTTTTGACAGAACCTACAAGGGGTAATAACCTGTTTGACTTAGTTCTGGCAAAACAATGAATCCCTTGATATTATATTTAGACGTTATCAGAGGAACTGGGTGCTAGCGACCACAAATCAATTTCATTTAGAATTGAATGGAAGTATGATAGTAGGGATAATCTCAGTAACAGTCCCAGATTTGCGCTTAGGCAGATTACGATGGGTAGAGAAGACTTATCATCTGTTGATGGGGTAACGAAGAGAGCTATCATTATCGACAGTGTCGGATACACAATACATGCTGCTCAAAGAACGTTTTCCCTTATAAAGAAATTAGATCAATAGAAATGACCCAAAAATGGGTGAATAATAGGCTGAAAATATCTATAGGGCCATAAGAAATGGAATTTAATAGGCGTTATCAAAAGAGGCGAGGGTCATCTTATGATTCAGTATATTGACATCTAAGAGGGACATTTAAAAAAGGGGAATAAGAAAAAGCTACAAGGGACTTGAATGATAAGTTGTAGGGATTCTAAAACTAACCCCAAAAAGTCTTTCCAGGTCTATAGAACAAAAGTCTGATGATAAGATAGGTCCCCCTAAAAATAACTTATGGGCCTTTACTGACAAGAGAGAATGAAATGTTGCTCGATTTTAAATAATTATTTTCTCTCGGTTTTTACACGGAAAAGGACACTAATAATATTCCGGGTAATCAATTTTTATAGTGGGCCAGAAGAGAATAAATTATGTACATCACAGTCACTAGTGAAATTGGTTGTGAAGCAGATATAGACCGTCTGAAGAAAATAAGTCACCGGGTCCTGACGTGGTTTTTTTCAAGGGTTCTAAAGGAAAGGCAAAATGGAAGTCTGTGAACTCATTAACTAATATTTTTAATTTATCTCTCAAACAGGTGTAGTGTCTGATTATCTTGGAAGTTGCTAAGGAAATTGACCTATTTTTTAAAAAAGGGGACAAGGTCGTTACCGTCAAATTACCGCCCAATAGCCTGACCATCAATTGTAGGGCAAAATCCTAGAGTCCAATTATAGCTGAGATTATAAGAAGCCATTCTCGATAAGCAGAGCTTGTTTAATGGTTACTCAGCATGGATTCACAAGAGGTCCGGTCTTGGTCTAACTAATTTATTAACTTTCTTCAGTAAAGCTTTTGAGGGACGTTGACCACGATGAAGAATTGATAATATTTACTTAGATTTTAGTAAGGGCATTTGATTGAGTTCCGCACCCAAGACTGATGAAGAAATGTTAGAAAGTAGCAGCTATAGCATTGGGGGAAGGGTGCTCTCGTGGATCGAATCAGGGTCACAGACAGGAAGAGAGAGGTGTCCATAAATGGGGTTAAATCCGCGTGGGGATCAGTACAACCAAGTGGCGTTTCCACGGGATCAGTCTTGGGGCCCGTTGTTGGTTTTAATATATATCAATGTTCTTGTTGAGGGAATTACTAGTGATACTGAGGCAAATTCGCCGATGGACACGAAGGATAGGTAGGGATAATTGATTAAACGTAGATGTTAGGAACTTCAGGAGGATGTTAGATAAACTCTACTCTTGGTCAGAATACAGTGCAGATGCCAATTCAGTGTAGATAAATGCAAGGTTTGTAGCTCGGGTGTGTCATAACCCTAGAACTTATACGTTTTAAATAATGTAGAATTAGCCATACAGATTGCCGAAAAGGATTGGGGTTTAGGTAGCAGCAACTTAACCAAGACAGCAATGCCTAAGCGTTACGTTAATAAGGCAAATAGATTACTGGTATTTATATCAAGAAGTGTTATGCAACAGAGTCCAGAGGTCATAATGCAGCTTTATACATCGATTAGTAAGGCCTCACTAGATTATGCAGCTCTTCTTGGTCTCCATATTACAGAATGGACATAATTTCGTTAGAAAAAAAAAAAAACAATTCATCGTAGGGTGACTAAATTAATACATAGCATTAGAAATCTTCCTTATGAAGAAAGAATTGAAGACTCTCTAAGTTACATTCACTTGTTCGACAAGATTGAGGGAGACCTGCATCGTAAGTGTTACAGAAGTGTGGAAGACAGGTATTATTAAAGGGGATAATTAACAAGGTCTGAGGGATATCTCTCCAAGAGAGAACCCGCAGTAATGGATTTTAAATTAGATTAAGTTTAGATTTAGAAAAGGACCCATAGGAAAAAGTCTTGTTTGAAATAGGGTAGTTGATGAGTGGAAACAGTCTACCTCTTGTTGGGTTATTGAGGCTGGGACTTTGGGTAGTTTCAAATTTAGGTTGGATAAGTACATGAGTGGGAGAGGTTGGATTTGAGTGGGACTTTCACATCAGAGCTTATTTCTTGGGTGGCATTGAAAATTGGGTTGGTCAAATGTTTGTTAGTGGGATGAATTGTAAAGGACCTGCCTAGTATGGGCCAACAGGCCTTCTGCAGTGTTCCTCCTTTCTTATGTTCTTATGTATGTATTTTGTAGCTTCCTTTGTTTTCTTCAACATAATTGTTAGCTGCGGAAGTGAAATAATATTTTTGAAGCAGAAGGAAGCGAAGAGAAACTGTATACAGTATTCTTCATATATTTTATTGGGTTAAATTTAAATAATACTTTGGAAAGATACATTTATATATTCTGCAGATTCTGAGACAATATGACCGAAGAAGCTGGGTGGTTGACTAGGTGCAAGCATGGTTTGGGGGTGTGTGTGTGTGTGTGTAGTGGTGTTGTTGTGTGTGTGTGTAGTGTGTAGTGTGTGTGTTGTGTGTTTGTGTGTGTGTGTGTGTGTGATCGTGTGTGTGTGTGTTAGTTCGTGGTGGTTGCAGGGGTCGATTCACGGCTCCTGGCCCCGCCTTTTCACTGGTCGCTACTAGGTCACTCCCTTGATCATTACTCTTAAAGCTATGTATAGATCCTGCCTCCACCACCTCAATTTCTAGACTGAAGAAATACTTCCTAACATCCCTGTGAGTCATCTGAGTCTTCAACTTCCAGATGTGACCCGTTGTTGGTGTGTCCCATCTCGGAACGATTTTTAATAATTATTTTCTCTCGGTTTTCACACAGGAAAACACTAACAATATCCCAGTAATTAATTTTTATAGTGGGCCTGAAGAAGATAAATTATGTAGATAAATGGATTAGAGAACCGACAAGTTGATAAATTAGACACATGTGCGGCTGTCAATGTCCACCTTTTCGATTCCTCTTAGTTTTTTGTATGTTGTTATTGTGTCGTCAGGTCGATTTCCCTTAACCTCTCCTCGTAAGACATGCCCCATAACTCGTGTGTGTGTGTGTGTGTACTCACCTAATTGTACTCACCTAATTGTGGTTGCAGGGGTCGAGACTCAGCTCCTGGCCCCGCCTCTTCACTGATCGCTACTGGGTCCTCTCCCTCTCTGCTTCCTGAGCTTTGTCATACGTCTTCTTAAAACTATGTATGGTTCCTGCCTCCACTACTTCACTAGCTAGGCTATTCCACTTCCTGACGACTCTATGACTGAAGAAATACTTCCTAACGTTCCTGTGACTCGTCTGAGTCTTCAACTTCCAGTTGTGACCGCTTGTTTCTGTGTCCCCTCTCTGGAGCATCCTATCTCTGTCCACCTTGTCTATTCCCCGCAGTGTCTTGTATGTCGTTATCATGTCTCCCCTGACCCTTCAGTCCTCCAGTGTCGTAAGTCCAATTTCCCTCAACCTTTCCTTGTACGACATTCCCTGAGGTGTGTGTGTGTGTGTGTGTGTGTGTGTTTACTCGTGTTTGTGTGTGTGTATGTGTTTACTCGGTTTGTGTGGTTGTGTGTGTGTGTACTCGTGTGTGTGTGTGTGTGTGTGTTTTGTGTGTGTGTGTGTGTGTGTGTGTGTGTGTTTGTGTGTGTGTGTGTGTGTGTGTGCGTGTGCGTGTGTGTGTTTGTGTATGTGTGCGTGTGTGTGTGTGTGTGTGTGTGTGTGTGTGTGTGTGTGTGTGTGTTTGTATGTGTGTATCACTAATTGTAAATCACCTAATTGTGGTTGCAGGGGTCGAGATCAGCTCCTGGCCCCGCCTCTTCACTGATCGCTACTGGACCCCTCCTCTCTCTTTCTTCCTGGCTTTGTCATACCTCTTTTTAAAACTATGTATGGTTCCTGCTCCCCTACTTCACTAGCTAGGCTATTCCACTTCCTGACGACTCTATGACTGAAGAAATACTTCCTAACGTTCCTGTGACTCGTCTGAGTCTTCAACTTCCAGTTGTGACCGCTTGTTTCTGTGTCCCTCTCTGGAGCATTTCCCATCTCTGTCCACCTTGTTTTATTCCCCGCAGTGTCTTGTATGTCGTTATCATGTCTCCCCTGACCCTTCAGTCCTCCAGTGTCGTAAGTCCAATTTCCCTCAACCTTTCCTTGTACGACATTCCCTGAGGTGTGTGTGTGTGTGTGTGTGTGTGTGTGTGTGTTTTACTCGTGTTTTTTGTGTGTGTGTGTTTTCTCGTGTTTGTGTGTGTGTGTGTGTACTCGTGTTGTGTGTGTGTGTGTGTGTGTGTGTGTGTGTGTGTGTGTGTGTGTGTGTGTGTGTGTGTGTGTGGGGTGTGCGTGTGCGTGTGGTGTGTGTGTATGTGTGCGTGTTGTGTGTGTGTGTGTTGTTGTGTGTTGTGTGTGTGTGTGGTGTGTGTGTTTGTATGTGTGTACTCACCTAATTGTACTCACCTATTGTGGTTGCAGGGGTCGAGACTCAGCTCCTGGCCCCGCCTCTTCATGATCGCTACTGGATCCTCTCTCTCTCTGCTTCCTGAGCTTTGGGCATACCTCTTCTTAAAATATGTATGGTTCCTGCCTCCACTACTTCACTTGCTAGGCTATTCCACTTGCTGACAACTCTATGACTGAAGAAATACTTCCTAAACGTCCCCGTGACTCGTCTGAGTCTTCAGCTTCCAGTTGTGACCCCTTCTCCTGTGTCCCCTCTCTGGAACAATTCCTATCTCTGTCCACCTTGTCTATTCCCGCAGTATCTTGTATGTCGTTATCATGTCTCCCCTGACCCTTCTGTCCTCCAGTGTCGTCAGTCCGATTTCCCTTAAACCCTTTTTCCTCGTACGACATTCCCTTGAGCTCTGGGACTAGCCTTGTTGCAAAACCTTTTTATTTTTCTCTAACTTTTGACGTGCTTGACCAGGTGTGGGTTCCAGACTGGTGCTGCATACTCCATTTATGGGCCTAACATACACATTTGTACAGTGTCTTGAACGATTCCTTATTAAGGAATCGGAACGCTATTCTCAGGTTTGCCAGGCGCCGTATGCTGCAGGGGTTATTTGGTTGATGTGTGCCTCCGGTGATGTGCTCGGTGTTATGGTCACCCCAAGGTCTTTCTCCTGAGTGAGGTCTGTAGTCTTTGTCCACCTAGCCTATACTCTGTCTGCGGTCTTTTTTTTCCCCTCCCCAAATCTTCATAACTTTGCATTTGGCTGGATTGAATTCGAGAAGCCAGTTACTGGACCACAGTCCAGCCTCTCCAGGTCTCTTTGCAGTCCTGCCTCATCCTCGTCCGATTTAATCTTTTTCATCAACTTCACGTCATCTGCGAACGGGGGACATTCAGAGTTATTCCTTCCATCATGTGTTCACATATATAAAAAAATAGCACTGGCCCTAGAACTAAACCCCTGTGGGACCCCGTTTCGTAACGGGGCGCCACGTGATACCTCTTCACGTACCATGACTCGTTGCTGCCTCCCTGTCAGGTATTCCTTATCCATTGCAGTGCCCTTCCTTTTACGTGTGCCTGATCCTCCAGCTTCTGCACTAATCTCTTGTGGGGAACGTGTCAAAGGCCTTCCTGCAGTCTAGGAAAACGCAATCTACCCACCCCTCTCTCTCGTGTCTTACTTCTGCTACCTTGTCATAAAACTCCAGGAGGTTTGTGATACAGATTTCCCTTTCCCATGAACCCATGCTGGTTTTCATTTATAATCTTGTTCCTTTCCAGGTGTTCGACCACTTCCCCCTGATAATCTTCTCCATGACTTTGCACACAATACATGTCGGGAGACCACAGGTCTGTAGTTTGTGCCTCGTTTCTGTTTCCTTTCTTAATATGGGGACTACATTAGCTGTCTTCCATTTCTCAGGTAGTTGCCCGTTTCAAGGGATGTGTTGAAGACTGTGGTTAGGGCACACACAGCTTTCTCTGCTCCTTCTCTAAGGCCCCATGGGAGATGTTGTCCGGTCCCATCGCCTTTGAGGTGTCAGGTCATTTAAAGGGAGCTTCTTCACCTCCTCCTCAGTTGTTCGTATGTCATCCAACACTTGTTGGTATATTCCCTCTTGATGTTCCCTTCTGTGCTGTCTTCCCACAGCCCTTCTGTCTCTACTGTAAAAAAACTTCCTTAAATCTCCTGTTCAGCTCCTCACATACCTCCTGATATTTCTTGTGAGTTCTCCACCTTCTGTCCTTATCTGATCACCTGGTCTTTGACTGTTGTCTTCCTCCTGATGTGGCTATACAACGTTTTCGGGTCAGTCTTGATTCTCGATGCTATGTCATTTTCATACTGTCGCTGGGCCTCCTCCTTACCTGTGCGTTACTCATTCCTGGCTCTGCGACTGATCTCCCTTTTTCGTGTGTTCTCTGCTCCTGTACTTTTCCATTCTCTATTGCACTTTGTTTTTGCCTCTTACACCGTCGGGTAAACCAGGGGCTCGTTTGGTCTTCCATTGTTACTGTTGCCCTTGGGAATGAACCTTTCCACTGCCTCCTTGCATTTTGTTGCTGCATATTCCTTATTTCATTTACTGGCTTTCCTGCCAGTTCTCTGTCCCACTGGACCTCCCGCAGGAAGTTCTTCAAACCCCATGTAGTCCCTTCTTTTTAGTCAGGCTTTTCCCATTTTTACTCCTGTTATTTTCTCCCCTTGCAGCTCTACTATGTATTCAAAGCACAGAACCACGTGGTCGCTAGCTCCTAGGGGGGCTCTCATACTTGATGTCCTCAAAGTCTGAGCTGCCCAGGGTGAACACAAGGTCCAATCTTGCTGGTTCATCCTCCCCTCTCCCCTTGGTATTGTCCTTAAAATGTTGTTGCATGAGGTTTTCCAGCACCACGTCCAACATCCTGGCTCTCCATGTTTCGGGACCCCCATGTGGCTCCAGGTTTTCCCAGTCAATTTTCCCTGTGGTTGAAATCCCCCCCTAACCAAACAATTTGCTCTGCTGGAGTGAGCTCTTTTTGCCCCCTCAGCAAGTGTGTCCACCCCTTGCTCTGTTGCTCTCTTTATTTCCTCTCTTGGCCTCCCGCAGTTCTGTGGTGGATTATACATCACTGCAATGACCACTTTGTGTTCCCCAGACTGAAGTGTACCTGTGTGTGTGTGTGTGTGTGTGTGTGTGTACTTTACCTATTTGTACTCACCTATTTGTGGTTTGCAGGGGTCGGAGTCCTAGCTCCTGGCCCCCCCCTCTTCACCGGTTGCTACTAGGCCCCCTCTCTCCCCGCTCCCCTGAGCTTTATCAAACCTCGTCTTAAAAATGTGTATGGTTCCTGCCTCCACTACGTCATTTTCTAGGCTATTCCACTGCCTTACAAAATCTATGACTGAAGAAATACTTCCTACTATCTCTCTGACTCATTTGTGTCTTTTAACTTCCCAAATTTTGGCCTCTTGTTTCTGTGTTTCCCCCCCCTGGAACATCCTGTCTTTTTTCCCCCTTGTCTATTCCACGCAGTTTTTTTATATGTCGTTATCATGTCTCCCCTGACCTCCTGTCCTCCAGTGTGGTCAGGCCGATTTCCCTTAATCTTTCCTCATTGGACATTCCCCCTTTGCTCTGGAACTAAACCTTGTCGCAAACCTTTGTACTTTCTTAGTTTCTTGACGTGCTTTATCAAGTGCGGGTTCCAAACAGGTGCTGCTACTCAGTATGGGCCTGACATACACGGTGTACAGTGTCTTGAATGGATTCCTTACTAAGGTATCGGAATGCTTTTCTCGGTTTGCCAGGCGCCATATGCTGCAGCAGTTATCTGATTGATGTGTGCTTCCGGAGACATGCTCGGTGTTATACTCACCCCAAGATTTTTCTCCTTGAGTGAGGTTTGCAGTCTTTGGCCCCCTGGGCCTATTACTCTGTCTGTGGTCTTCTGTGCCCCTCCCCCATCTTCATGACTTTGCATTTGGCAGGTTTTAAATTCGAGAAGCCATTTGCTGGACCAGGTGGTCCGTCTGTCCAGGTCTCTTTGAAGTCCTGCCTGGCCCTCATCAGATTTAATTCCCCTCATTAACTTCACATCATCTGCAAACAGGGGACACTTCTGAGTCTAACCCTTCCGTCATGTCGTTCACATATACCAAAAAATAGCACTGGTCCCAGGACGACCCCTTTTGGGACCCCGCTCGTCACAGGTGCCCACTGTGATACATCATTACGTACCATGACTCGTTGTTTTCCTCCCTGTCAGGTATTCTCTGATCCATTGCAGTGCCCTTCCTGTTATATGCGCCTGATGCTTAGCTTCTGCACTAATTCTTGTGAGGAAAATGTGTCAAAGGCCTTCTTGCAGTCCAAGAAGATGCAATCAACCCATCCCTCTCTCTCTTGTTTACTTCTGTTATTTTATCATAAAACTCCAGAAGGTTTGTGACCGGATTTCCCTTTCCCGTGAACCCGTGGGTTGGCATTTATACTCTGTTCTGTTCAGGTGCTCCCATCTCCTCTGTAATCTTCCCCAAAATTTTTGCATACTTACCGTCAATGAACGGTCTATGTTTAGTGCCTCTTTTCGTCTCCTTTTTTAAAATGGGAATATTTTTGCGTCTTCCATACCTGGGGTGTGCCCAGTTCCAGGGTGTTTTGAAGATTGGGGGAAGTGGCACGCACAAATTTGCTCCCTCTCTAAGGCCCCAGGGGAGAGGTCTGGCCCCATTCCCTTTTTGGGGTATCGATGCCCCTTAGCAGTTTTCACCTCCCCCTCATCGTATGTATGTCGCCCAAAACATTTTTGGTGTATTCCTTGCGGTGTCCCCGTCGGTTGTCCCCCCGAGCCCTTCCTATCTTACTGAAAAAACTTTTCCTTAAATCTCTTGTTTAGCTCCTCACATCCCTCTTGATCTTTTCTTGTGATTCTCACCTTTTTTCCCTCACCCTTTCCCCTGGCCTTGACTGTTGTTTCCTCCTAATGGGCTATCAGCAGTTTGGGTCAGTTTTGACTTTCGATGCTATGTCTTTTTTCTACTGTCGCTGGGCCTCCCTCCTTTTGTGTATTTTTTGGCTTTTACTAATCCCCTTGTTTTCCTGGGTCCTATGCCCTGTCCTTTTCCATTCTCTGTTGCACTTGTTTTTCCCCCCTACCCTTGGGGTTTTAAAAACAAGGCCTTTTTGGGTCTTCTTTTTTTCCCTTTTTCCCTTGGGGAACAAAATTTTCCCTCTGCCTCCTTGCACTTTGTTGCCACATATTCCTCATTTTACTGATTTTTCCTACCATTTCTCTGCCCACTAACCCCCTGCAGAAGTTTTCTCCCTGTTAGGCCCCCTTTTTAGTTTGGCCTGTCCCTATTTCCCTGTTACCTTCTCCATTGTAATTACTATATAGTAAAAACTCAAAACCACATGTCGCTAGCCCCAAGGGGCCTCTCATAGTGATGCCCTCAATTTTTCTGAACTGCTCAGGGTAAAACCAAGACCAGTCTTGCTGGTCATCCTCCCCTCTCTCTCTGGTTGTGCCCCTGATGTTGATGCATGGGTTTTCAAGACCACATCCTATCTTGGCTTCCATGTTTCGGGCCCCCATGGGGCCCCAGGTTTTCCCAGTCGATCTCCCGTTTTTGAAATCGCCCTTTACCGTAACTTTGTTTGCTCGAGTGAGCTTTCTTCCCACCTCAGCCATTTGGGTTCCACCTCACCCTGTTGTTTTTTCGTACTCCTCTCTTGGCCTCCTGGTTTGTGGTGGGTGGTGTGTGGTGTGTGTGTGTGTGTGTGTGTGTGTGTGTGTGTGGTTGTGTTTGTGTGTTTTGTGTGTGTGTGGAATTTTATTAGTGTGGGTTTATTAAGTGGGGTGGGATTGTGGTTTTGTTTTGAATGAGTTTGTGGGTGGGTGTGTGGGGTTTTACTGTGCTTCCCTGACCTGACCCCCCCCTGACCAACCACACCCAATGATCTGACCCACCCACCTGCCCCAACCCCACCCACCGCCGAACCACACCCACCTGACCAAACCGACACCATCTCTAGTTATGTTTCATCCTTCACCTATCTGCCCCCCCCGTTTACTAAAAAATTCCAATTTTACTATTGTTTTTGATTTAATTGATTCCTATTTTTATGTAATGGAGGTTGGACGTTCAAAAAAACATTTTTCCCGAGGGGGGGGAATTGGCATGGAGTAGGTGTGACCCCCCAAAAAACCGCCCCTGTAGTTTGTAAAACCCGATGTGATGTCCGGGCTTTACCATTTCCCTTTTCTTGTCGATATTTAAGAATAATCTATTCACTGTATTTCTTTCAATGGTCATATTTTATTTTATTTTCTTTTTCTTTTTGGGGTGACACGTGGCAGCGTCGGGGGACCTGACTAGGCCTCCCCATTTGACTTGCCCCACAAATATTTTCTAGTTCACTTATAAAATTTGGCTCCCCCCACCTTTGGAAAAGGGAACTTGAAAATCTTTAAAGGACTTTTTCACTCCCCGAATATTAATTAAGTCCCTGCGTACCTTGAGTAGACTCAAAAAGCTTTTTTTCCCGAGCGCAAAAGTTGTGACTCGCACACACAGTGCGCGTGTGTGTACTCCTAATTGTACTCAGTTATTGTGGTTGCGGGTCGAGACTCAGCCCCTGGCCCGCCTCTTCATGAAAGCTACTAGGTCCTCTCTTCCTCTCTATGAGCATTATCATACCATCTTAAAAACCCATGTAGGGTTCCCGCCCCCACACCCACTTGCTAGATTTCCCTTCCTGATGCACTTGCTGAAGAAATACTTCCCAACATCCCTTTGATGTTTTCAGTCTTTGTTCCAATTGTGATCCCTTGTTTTCTGTGTCCCCCTTTTTGGAAATCCCGTCTCTGTCCACCCTTTTCTAGTTAATCAGTTTTTGTTTGTCGTTATCATGTCTCCCCCAACCCCTTTTTCCTCCAGTGTGTCAGGCCCATTTCGCTAACTTCATTGTCGGAATTCCCCCGAGCTCCGGAACTAAATCGTTTCAAAAATTTGCCCCTCCTTAAATTTTTTGATATGCTTGACAGGGTTTGGGTTTTAAAAAGGTGCTGCTACTCCGTATTGGCCTGACGTACCGATACAGCTCTTGATGATTCCTTTAAGGTGTGAAAAGCAATTCCGGTTTGCCAGGCGCCATATGGCAGCGTTTTTCTGAAGATGTGTGCTTGCGGAGACGTTCTCGGTGTTTTACTCGCCCCCAAAATCTTTCTCTTTGGTGCGTTTGCAGTCTTGGGGGCCCAGCCTAGTTCTGTTGCGTTTTCTTTGCCCCTTTCCCCTTTTTTCATGACTTTGCATTGGCAGGGTTGAATTTGAAAAGCAGTTGCTGGACCAGTGTTTGCCTGTCCAGGTCTATTTTGTCCCGGCTGATTCACCTGATTTTAAATTTTCCCCCTTAATTCAATTATCTGCGAACAGGGAACCCCTTTGAGTCTATCCCCCCCATTGTCATTTAAATACCAAAAAAATAGCATGGTCCCGGACTGACCCCCTGTGGGACCCCACTCGTCCAGGGCCCAAAGTGATCCTCTCACATACCTGGGCCGTTGTTGCCTCCCCGAGGTATTTTTTTGTCCATTGCAGTTCCTTTCTGTTATACTTTTATCTTACCCCCCCCCCCCCCGCCTGATCCCCCCCCCTTTTTTGCTTATTTTTTCTTTGTAAAATGGGAAGGTTTTGTCGGATTTTCCTTCCCCATTTTTTGCTTTTTCTTTTTCTTTGTCCCATCTCCCGAAAAGTTGTTTAAAACAGGAGCCTCTGGTCTGTGGTTTTTCGTTTTTCTTTTTCAAAATGGGCTACATTCCGTTTCCATACCTCATATTCCGTTTAAAGGGGGTTTTTGGTTGTGGTTAGTGGGCCCCCTTTTTGTCCTTCTTTAGGGGGTTTGACCGGTCTCCATACAAAGGGATTGCCCGTTTGACCCCCAAGTTGTGTGTGGTCAAACACTTTTGGTTTTCCCTGGGCCCCCGGGGGGTTTCCCCGCCCATCCCTTAAATATTTTTTAAAAAACCTTTTGAGTTTCACTCCTTTCTTTTTGTGGTTCCACCTTTTTTATTTTCCTTGATTTTTCCCCCCTTGGCTTACAGGTTTCTACTTACTATTTTACTTTTTTTTCTCTTGTGGGCTCCCCCCATCTGTGAAAACGTTTTTTGATTCTCCCTTTTTCCTCGCCCTTTTTTATTCTTTGACTTTTTTTTTCCCCCTACCCTTTTGGGTCCGGGGCTGTTTGTTCCCTTGTTTTTTTTGCCCCGGGCGCTGCCCCTTCCCTTTTTTTGTTTTTCATAATCTTTTTTTGGCTTTCCACCAATCCCTCCTTAAAAATTTTTCCCGGGCCCCTTTTTTTTTTGGCTTTTCCATTTCTGGTTTCCTTATTTTTCTTTTAATTCAAACCAGAAACCCCTTCCTGCTTCAGGGGGTTATTTAGCCTAAATTTTAACTGCTCGGGTCACTCCTTTTGTGGTCATTTCCCCCCTTTTTCTTTCCCCCCCCGGTTTCTCAATTTTTCTATGGTTTTAACCACAAATTCTTTCTCCTTGTTTTTCCCCAGGGGCTTTTCCCAACAATTTTTGGGGTTTACCCCCATTTTTATCCCCTATTTTTGCAGGGGGGGGCTTCAAGCTCCGGGCCTCTTCCATTGTATGGTCCTCCTTTGCCCCCGACTCTTTTTAGTTTAAAAAAGAGGTTCCCCCCTCCCCTACGTCACTTTCTAGGCTATTCCACGGCCTGACTACTCTATGACTGAAGAAATACTTCCTAACATCCCTTTGATTCATCTGAGTCTTCAACTTCCAATTGTGACCTCTTGTGTCTGTGTCCCTTCTCTGGAACATCCCGTCTTTGTCCACCTTGTCTATTCTGCGCAGTATTTTATATGTCGTTATCATGTCTGCCCTGACCCTCCTGTGTGTGTGTGTGTGTACTCACCTAGTTGTACTCACCTAGTTGAGGTTGCGGGGGTCGAGTCCGAGCTCCTGGCCCCGCCCCTTCACTGATCGCTACTAGGTCACTCTCCCTGAGCCGTGAGCTTTATCATACCTCTGCTTAAAGCTATGTATGGATCCTGCCTCCACTACATCGCTTCCCAAACTATTCCACTTACTGACTACTCTGTGGCTGAAGAAATACTTCCTAACATCCCTGTGATTCATCTGTGTCTTCAGCTTCCAACTGTGTCCCCATGTTACTGTGTCCAATCTCTGGAACATCCTGTCTTTTGTCCACCTTGTTAATTCCTCTCAGTATTTTGTATGTCGTTATCATGTCCCCCCTATCTCTCCTGTCCTCCAGTGTCGTCAGGTTGATTTCCCTTAACCTCTCTCGTAGGACATACCTCTTAGCTCTGGGACTAGTCTTGTTGCAAACCTTTGCACTTTCTCTAGTTTCTTCACGTGCTTGGCTAGGTGTGGGTTCCAAACTGGTGCCGCATACTCCAATATGGGCCTAACATACACGGTGTACAGGGTCCTGAATGATTCCTTATTAAGATGTCAGAATGCTGTTCTGAGGTTTGCTAGGCGCCCATATGCTGCAGCAGTTATTTGGTTGATGTGCGCTTCAGGAGATGTGCCTGGTGTTATACTCACCCCAAGATCTTTTTCCTTGAGTGAGGTTTGTAGTCTCTGACCCCTAGACTGTACTCCGTCTGCGGCCTTCTTTGCCCTTCCCCAATCTTCATGACTTTGCACTTGGTGGGATTGAACTCCAGGAGCCAATTGCTGGACCAGGTCTGCAGCCTGTCCAGATCCCTTTGTAGTTCTGCCTGGTCTTCGATCGAGTGTATTCTTCTCATCAACTTCACGTCATCTGCAAACAGGGACACCTCAGAGTCTATTCCTTCCGTCATGTCGTTCACAAATACCAGAAACAGCACTGGTCCTAGGACTGACCCCTGCGGGACCCCGCTGGTCACAGGTACCCACTCTGACACCTCGCCACGTACCATGACTCGCTGCTGTCTTCCTGACTAGTATTCCCTGATCCATTGTAGTGCGTTCCCTGTTATCCCTGCTTGGTCCTCCAGTTTTTGCACCAATCTCTTGTGTGGAACTGTGTCAAACGCCTTCTTGCAGTCCAAGAAAATGCAATCCACCCACCCCTCTCTCTCTTGTCTTACTGCTGTCACCATGTCATAGAACTCCAGTAGGTTTGTGACACAGGATTTCCCGTCCCTGAAACCATGTTGGCTGCTGTTGATGAGGTGTTCCACCACTCTTCTCCTGATAATCTTCTCCATGATTTTGCATACTATACATGTCAGTGACACTGGTCTGTAGTTTAATGCTTCATGTCTGTCTCCTTTTTTAAAGATTGGGACTACATTTGCTGTCTTCCATGCCTCAGGCAATCTCCCTGTTTCGATAGATGTATTGAATATTGTTGTTAGGGGTACACATAGCGCCTCTGCTCCCTCTCTCAATACCCATGGGGAGATGTTATCTGGCCCCATTGCCTTTGAGGTATCTAGCTCACTCAGAAGCCTCTTCACTTCTTCCTCGGTTGTGTGCACTGTGTCCAGCACTTGGTGGTGTGCCCCACCTCTCCGTCTTTCTGGAGTCCCCTCTGTGAACACTTCTTTGAATCTCTTGTTGAGTTCTTCACATACTTCACGGTCATTTCTTGTTGTCTTTCCTCCTTCCTTCCTTAGCCTGTTTTACCTGGTCCCTTGACTGTTGTTTTCCTCCTGATGTGGCGTACAACAGTTTCGGGTCAGATTTGGCTTTAGCTGCTATGTCCATTTTCATATTTTTCTTTGGGCCTCCCTTCTTATTGTGCTTTATTCGTTTCTGGCTCTACGACTGTTCTCCTTATTCTCCTGGGTCCTTTGCCTTTTTATATTTTTTCCCTTTTCCCTAGCACACTTGGTTTTTGCCTCCCTGCCCCTTTGGGTAACATGGGTTTCATCCTGGCTTTTTCATTAATTCCTGTTACCCTTGGGTACAAACCTCTCCTCAGCCTCCTTTGCATTTTGGTTGCTACATATTCCATCATTCATTAACTGGTTTCCCCTGCCGTTCTCTGCCCCACTGAACCCCGTTCAGGTAGTTCCTCATTCCTGTGTAGCCCCCCTTTTCTTGTAGTTTGGTTCATTCGTCCTGGCCTTCCTTTTCCCTCCACTTGTAGCTCTACTGTGATTCGAAGCTTAAAACCACATGGTCACTGGCCCAAGGGGTCTTTCATATGTGATGTCTCGACATCTGCACTACTGTGGGGAAAATATAAGTCCAGCCTTGTGGTTCATCCTCCCCTCTCTCTCTTTTTGTGTCCCTTACGTGTTGGCACTGAGTTCTCCAGTCCCACCTCCTCATTTTAGCCCTCCATGTATCTTGGCCCCCATGTGGGTCCAAGTTCTCCCAATCGATTTTCCTTGTGGTTAAAGTCACCCATGATCGGAGCTTGGCCCTGCATGCATGAGCTCTTTGGCCACTCTAGCCAGTTGTGTCAACCATCGCTCTATTGCTCTGGGTCGTACTCTTGCCTTGGCCCTCCTGCTGTTCTGTGGTGGGTTATACATCACTGCTATTACCACCTTGGGACCTCAGAGTGAAGTGTTCCCACTATGTAATCATTTTTTCTTCTCCGCTATTCCTCTCCAGCTCTTTAAAAATTCCAGGATTTTTAAATCAGCAACGCCACTCCTCCACCCCCCTGTTCCCTCTGTCTTTCCTCAGGATTTGGTATCCCGTTGGAAAGATGGCATCTGTTATCATACCGGGAAAGCTTGGTTTCTGTGAGAGCTATGATGTCCGGTGATGCTTCTTTGACTCTTTCATGCCACCCTCCCACTTATTTGTTATTCCATCAGCGTTTTGTACCATACCTTCAGTTTCCTTTCCAACACTGTGGTTGGGGGGCCTGTGAGGGTGGAGACCGGTGGCATACTGTGGGATTCTATAGCTCGGTGTTGGGGGAGGTGTGGGTTATGGATTGTAGTGTGTGTTGGGTGGTGTGATAGGTGTATGGTTCTGAGAGTAGTTGGTGTGTGCTTGCCCTTGCGTTCTGTTCTGCTCTGACTGACCTGCTGGTTCCCTCCTTGTCTCTTTTCCAACTCCTTTCGCTTTTTTGTCCTCTCCCTCAGCTGCTGTCGTTCTGATTTTGTTCTGTCTCTGTCTAGGAACACCCTCTTGTACTTTTCCCGAGTATTTCAATCGGGGGTTTCACTTGGAGGATCCTGTTCCGAAATGTTTCCGTCCTGAGAATCAGCTTGATTGGTGGGTTTTTCTCCCTTCGAGTACCCCCCTTTCTCTGAAAATTTACAATCCGTCCATCTCTTCACCTATTTCGTGATGATTTTCAATCTCCTTTTTCTTCCTGCTGCTTTCAGTGTGTGTCCTTTCCCTCTCTCCTGAAGCCCATGGATAAACACTGTTTTTGCCCTTTCTTCCTCCCATTGCCTCACCCTCTGTGCTCTGGATCCTGCCTGTATGTGGTCAGTTTCTCCCTTGATTTTTCCAGTGGCTCTTGATAGCCTTGTTGTGCCTCAGCATGTGTGTGTGTGTGTGTTGTGTGTGTGTGTGTGTGTGTGTGTGTGTGTGTGTGTGGGGTGTGTGGGTGTGTGTGTGTGTGTGTGTGTGTGTGTGTATGTGTGTGTGTGTGTGTATGTGTGTGTGCGTGTGTGCACGAGCCATGAAATTTATATTAAAGAGTGAAAGAGAAGAAGTGTGGGTGCACATGAAGAGAAAATATTACAATTGTAGTGGACATATAGCAACATGGCCAGACTGCAGGGGACACACTTAACACAGTGTCTCTCAGAATGAGCACAGCGAATGGGGAGAATTAACGCTCCATGTAAGCAATGAACCAGATTGTTTGAAACACACTTTACAACAGTTTTTCACAGGGGGGCACAGTAAAACGTGAGAATAAAAGCCCTATTTATGCTATGATTCACACTGCGGGGACACGTTTTAAACCAGCCTCCCATGTAGGAGCACAGATAACATGAGAACGAAGGCTTCACATAAGCGTCATCTAGACTGCTAGAACTCACATCATTTTTTACTCTTTATTAACGCAGAGCAAGTGTGAATATGGACACTCCACTTAAGGCACTTTCCAGGTGGCAAGAAACATTACTGCCACACAAGTATATATAGCTTCAGGGGGAGGCAGTGGATGTCCTTGAAACGTTACTTCTCGCTGAAGGAGATTGCACGTCCCTCATTCAGGGTCACTGTACCCAGAGCTCCCGGTGAGAGGAGTTCCTAAATTTTACCTGCGTCAGAAGTGAGAGTGTCAGCAACACTGCGTCAGGAAAACAGGAAACAAAAAGGCTGGCTCCTGCTTCCCCTGAGACCCATTAGTCTGCATTGCTGCCGGAGTCTCTCCTGCGTATAAAAGATGCATTTGGGAGTATTTTCCACATAAAAGTAATTTAATATACTATAAAAAACTATCTTAAAAATACTGGTGATTTTGAAGAAATAATAATAGAAAGTTGTGCAGCATTCCCCAGGACTGGCTGGGTCCTGGAACCTTCACTATTAAAAATATCAAAAATATTCCTGCATAGCAGTGTGCAGCTGATATGCAGTCTTATGACCCTTTCTATTAAGATAAATTTTAAAACCCAAATTTAAACCCAAATCAGTCTTTGTGTTCGTAATAAGCAAAAGCTATTTTTTATATTTTGGTTAAGAAAAAAAGATCTTTTCCCAAAGGGTTCAAGGAATCAATTTTTCACTCACCATGTCTGAGTCACTCTCTGAACTTATCATTAAGTACGAGAAGCTACAGCTCTACCCACGGTACTTCTTCGCACTTACCATTGAGTAATGCACTCTGGGGTGGTGGCAAGCAGTGTTGGAAGGAGCACAAGAGTAGTTGCCACATCGGGGGCGAGCGCCCCTGGAACACATACAGGGACACAGAAAAAATATTTTTATCCAACTTCACACTGTTTCCTAGCTTAACACTGCCACACCTCAGGGTAGTGTTTAGCCACTGTGGAGCCCACTGTACTCCCCACCTCCTGGACTCAAGTTCGATATCCACCCAGCATGTAAAGTCATCAAAACGTTTTGCCTCCACTCATTTCCGTCTAACACTCTCACATACCCTCTTGCATATCTAAGCACCTTCAACATAAAACCTCCTTTACCCCCCCTCTAACCTTACCTGGAGGACCCTTATCTCACCTTCCCTCCACAATTTATACATCTTTGAAATGCTCCATTCTATCTAAATGTCGAAACCATCTCACCAATCAATCCTCAGCCTTCTGAATAATCTTTTAGTAACAGAGCACCTTAAAAAAATCTCCAACCTACAAATTCTCTGCATAATATTTGCAACACACACTGCCCTTAGACACGACATCTCCAATGCATCCAGTCAACTCCTGGCTGTATCATTTACATCACATGCTTCACATCACATAAGAGCAGTTGGTCCCACTATACCATGAGGCAATTCAGTTTTTGCCTCCATGCATAACGTTCTTTGTCTACAGAGATCCTCATTGCACCAGTCACCTTTTCCTATCATCAATTCTATGGTTCATCTCGCCTTTATATGCCATCCCCCTTTAAGTCCACTCTAGATATCTGAACACATTCACTTTATCCCCTACTGCTCTGCTCTATGGGTTTACTTTAAATTTCCTTCTTTTACAAAACCCTTCCAAACACTAAGGAAACTAAAAATGAACATAGGAAAAAGCAAGGTGATGAGAGTAACACACACACATACACACCACACACACCACACACACCCCACACACACACACACACACACACACACACACACACACACACACACAAACACACACACACACACACATATACACACAACACACACACACACACACACACACACACACACACACACACACATTACACACACACACACACACACACAACAACACCCCACACACACACCCCACACCACACACACACACCCCCACCACAACATACACACACACACACACACACACACACAAAACACACACACACACACACACACCACACACACACACACACACACACACACACACACACAAAACACACACACACAGGGCCCTGTACACTTTGTACGTTAGGCCCATATTAGAATAGCGGCACCAGTTTGGAACGCACAGCTAGCCAAGCATGTATAGAAACTTGAGAAGTGCAAAGGTTTGCAACAAGACTAGTCCCAGAGCAAAGAGTATGTTCTACGAGGAGAGGTTTAAGGGAAATCGACCTGACGACACTGGAGGACTGGAGAGTAGGGGGGGCATAATAACGACATATAAAATACTGAGAGGAATAGACAAGGCGTACAGAGACAGAATGTTCCGGAATGGGACACAGCAACAAGGGGACCGTTGGAATGTTTAAGACACAGATGACTCACAGGGATGTTAGGAAGTATGTCTTCAGTCACAGAGTAATCAGGAAGTGGAAACAGTTTGGGAAGCGATGTTGTGGAGGCAGGATCCATTCAAGCTTCAAGCAGAGGTATGATTTAAAAACATGGGGGGGGGGGGGTGAGAGTGACCAGTAGCGGCCAGTGAAGAGGCGGGGCCAGGAGCTATAATTAATCCCTGCAACGACAACTAGGTGGAATACAACTAAGTGAGTACACACACATGACGAAAGGAATAGACTCAGAAGTGTCCATGTTTGCAGATGATGTGAAGTTGATGAGAAGAATTCAATCGGACGAGGACCAGGCAGAATTACAGAGGAATCTCGACAGGCTGCAGGCCTGGTCCAGCAAATTGCTCCTAGAGTTCAAACCCATCAAGTGGAAAGTCATGAAGATTGGGGAAGGGAAAAAGAATACCGCAGACGGAGTACAGTCTAGGGGGATAGAGACTAGAAACCTCACTCAAGGAAAAAGATCTTGGGGTGAGTATAACACCAGGTACATCTCCTGAGGTGCACATCAAACAAATAACTGCTGCAGCATATGGGCGCCTAGCAAACCTCAGAACAGCATTCCGACATCTTAATTAGGAATCGTTCAGATCCTTGCACACAGTGTACGTTAGACCTATACTGGAGTATGCAGCACCAGTTTGGAACCCATAACCCAGCCAAGCATGTAAGCAAGCTAAAGAAAGTGCAAAAGTTTGCAACAAGTCTAGTTTCGGAGCTAAGGGACATGTCTTACAAGGAGAGATTAAGGGAAATAAACCTGACGATACTGGAGGACAGAAGAGGGTACGGGGGGATATGATAACGACATATAAAATACTGAGAGGAATTAACAGAAACAAGATGTTCCAGAGATGGTACGCAGCAACAACGGGTCACAGTTGAAACTGAAGACTCAGATGAACCACAGGGATGTTAGGAAGTGAACATCAAAATGGTATACAATACCGACAGGTTGTTAGGTAAGACACATATGCAACAGTTAGACAACTTTATTCCGAAACGTTTCGCCTACACAGTAGGCTTCTTCAGTCGAATACAGAAAGTAGGCAGGAACAGTAGAGATGAGAAGACGAATACTTTCTGTATTCGACTGAAGAAGCCTACTGTGTAGGCGAAACGTTTCGGAATAAAGTTGTCTAACTGTTGCATATGTGTCTTACCTAACAACATGTTAGGAAGTATTTCTTCAGTCACAGAGTTGTTAGAGAGTGGAATAGTCTGGGAAGCGATGTAGTGGAGGCAAGATCAAAACATAGCTTCAAGAAGAGGTATGAAAATTCTCATGGAGCAGGAAGAGTGACCTAGTAGCGACTAGTGAAGAGGCGTGGTCAGGAGCTGTGAATCGACCCCTGCAATCACAACTAGGTGAGTACACACATACACACGACGGTCAATGAATAAAAAAAACAAATGGAGCGGTACTCGCACTAACGTCTGGCAGAAGCAGCCACAATGCTGCAGTCACGGTACAAGGAGCCTCTATAAACAGGACAGGTATTGGATAAAACAGACAAAAACTGTCACTGGTCAACGGCCTTGTAAGTCCTGTGCATCAGCGAGTCCCGAAAAATGAACAGAACAGTTCTGCTGCATAGCAGTGTGTTGAGTGCAGTCATACCATCAGTGATGTAAAGAAGTTGTCCCGACCCTGCCACGCCAACTACCTGTATGTCTGCCACGCCAACTACCTGTATGTCTGCCACGCCAACTACCTGTATGTCTGCCACGCCAACTACCTGTATGTCTGCCACGCCAACTACCTGTATGTCTGCCACGCCAACTACCTGTATGTCTGCCACGCCAATACCTGTATGTCTGCACGCCAACTACCTGTATGTCGTCACGCCAACTACCGTATGTCTGCCACGCCAAATACCTGTATGTCTGCCACGCCAACTACCTGTATGTCTGCCACGCCAACTACCTTTATGTCTGCCACACCAACTACCTGTATGTCTGCCACGCCAACTACCCGTATGTCTGCCAAAGCCAACTACCTGTATGTCTGGGCCCCGCCAACTACCTGTATGTCTGCCACACCAACTACCTGTATGTCTGCCACGCCAACTACCTGTATGTCTGCCACGCCAACTACCTGTATGTCTGCCACACAAACTACTGTATGTCTGCCACGCCAAAATACCTGTATGTCTGCCACGCCAACTACCTGTATGTCTGCCACGCCAACTACCTGTACGACTGCCACGCCAACTATCTGTATGTCTGCCACGCCAACTACCTGTATGTCTGCCACGCCAACTACCTGTATGTCTGCCACGCCAACTACCCGTAGTCTGCCACGCAACTATCTGTATGTCTTTCCACGCCAACTTCCTTGCATGTCTGCCACACCAACTTCCTCTATGTCTGCCCCGCCAACTACCTGTATGTCTGCCACACAACTACTGTATGTCTGCCGCCCAACTACCTGTATGTCTGCCAAAGTCAACTACCTGTATGTCTGCCACGCCAACTACCTGTATGTCTGCCACGCCAACTGCCTGTATGTCTGCCACACCAACTACCTGTATGTCTGCCACGCCAACTACCTTTATGTCTGCCACACCAACTACCCGTATGTCTGCCCCACCAATACCTGTATGTCTGCCACGCCAACTACCTGTATGTCTGCCACACCAAATACCTGTATGTCTGCTACACAACTACCTGTATGTCTGCCACACCAAATACCTGTATGGTCTGCCACACCAACTAGTGTATGTCTGCCACACCAACTACCTGTATGTCTGCCACACCAACTTCCTGTATGTCCCGCACACCAACTACCTGTATGTCTGCCACCAACTACCTGAAAGTCTGCCAGACCAACTACCCGTACGTCTGCCACACCAAAATACCTGTATGTCTGCCACGCCAATACCCGTATGTCTGCCACACCAACTACCTGTATTGTCTGCCACACCCAAATACCTGTATGTCTTTCCACACCAACTACCTGTACGTCTGCCACACCAATACCGTATGTCTGCCACGCCAAAATACTTGTATGTCTGCCACACCAATTACCCGTAGTCTGCCACACCAACTTCCTGTATGTCTGGCCCCACCAACTACCTGTATGTCTGCCACACAAACTTTCCTGTATGTCTGCCAGACCCAAATACCTGTACGTCTGCCACACCAACTACCTGTATGTCTGCCACACCAACTACCTGTATGTATGCCACACCAACTACCTGTATGTCTGCCACACCAACTACCTGTATGTCTGCCACACAAACTACCTGTATGTCTGCCACACCAACTTCCTGTACGTCTGCCACACCAACTACCTGTATGTCTGCCACACCAACTACCTGTATGTCTGCCACACCAACTACCTGTATGTCTGCCACACCAACTTCCTGTATGTCTGCCACACCAATTACTGTATGACTGCCACACCAAAACTTTCCTGTATGTCTGCCACACCAACTACCTGTATGTCTGCCACACCAACTACCCGTATGTCTGCCCCTCAACTACCTGAAACTCTGCCACACCAACTACCTATATGTCTGCCACACCAACTTCCTGTTTGTCTGCCACGCCCAACTACCTGTATGTTTTGCCACACCAACTACCTGTACGTTGCCACACCCAAATACCTACATGTCTGACAACCAACTACCGTATGTCTGCCACACCAACTACCTGTATGTCTGCCCCCACCCAAAAAAACCCGTATGTCTGCCCACACCAACTACCTGCATGTCTGATACACCAACTACCTGTATGTCTGCCACACAAACTACTGTATGTTGCCACACCAATACTTGTATGTCTGCCACACCAACTACCTGTATGACTGCCACGCCAACTACCTGTATGTCTGCCACACCAATTACCTATATGTCTGCCACACCAACTTCCTGTATGTCTGCCACGCCAACTACCTGTTTTGTCTGCCACACCAAATACCTGTATGTCTGCCACACGAACTACCTGTATGTCTGCCACACAAACTACCGTATTCTGCCACATCAATACCTGTAGTCTGCCACACCCAAATACCGTATGTCTGACCACCAACTACTCACGTCTGCCACACCATACCGTTGCTGCCAAACAAAATCGTATTTTTCCACCCAAAATCCCAAAGTTGCCACATTAAGTACCTTATGTCTGCCTCCAAATATTGTATGCCCTAAAAGCACTTGTATGTCTGCCACACTAACTACTTGTATGTCTCCCACACCAACTACCTGTATGTCTGCTACAACAACTACTTTTGTGTCTGCCACACCAACTACCTGTTTGTCTGCCGCACCAACCACTTGTATTTCTGCCACACCAACTACCTGCATGTCTGCCACACCAAGTACCTGTATGTCTGCAAGAACAACTACCTGTATGACTTCCACATCAACTACCTGTATGTCTGCCACAAAATCTAAGTGTATGTCTGCCACACCATCTACATATATGTCTGCCACACCATCTTCCTCTAAGTCTGCCACACCTATGACGTTATACCTGGAGTTTACTGCTCCTCAGACTCAGAATAAGAGTTACAGTGAGTCTCCATAAGACTCCTGGGAAATCCCACCGTAAGCTCGTCTGTCCACGAGAAAATATTTTATAATGTTCTTTTAACTCTTCTATTTTGAGTTATGTTGAGTAATGCATTACAGTGCAGTTGTATATTCTGAGTGTGATCGGTAGTCCATCACAGAAACAGACTAAACCCCTTTCAATGGGCACTATTCTAGGCTTTCCAGCACATCGATGCAGCAGACTTCGTCGACCAATCCCATTCTACGAATTGTTCTTAAATCAGACAGACATCTCCTTATCCTATTAGTCAGTTATGTATATATATTATATATATATATATATATATATATATATATATATATATATATATATATATATAATATATATATATATATATGTATATAATATATATATATATATATATATATATATAATATATATATATATATTTTATATATATATATAATTATATATATATATATCATGTGTGGAGTGAATGATGTGTGATAAGTTTTTCTTTGGCACCTGATTGTGGAATCGGCATTGTGATAATAAAAAAATATAAAAAAAAATATATATATTATAATATATATATATATTTATATATATATGATTATATAATATATATATATATATATAATATATAATAAATATATATTATATATAATATATATAATATATATATATATATATATATTATATATATATATTTAAAATATATTCAAAAAATCTAGGGGGAAGACCCACCTCTGAGTGAATGGGGACCTCATCTCAGAGAAGACATTAAGTACGTCAGGGAGAAATAAGTTTCTCTGAGATGTTAAATATTTTTTCTCCACCCCTATTTTTTATATTCTACGTGAAATTTTTTAATAAAAACAGAATACATTACAGAAAACACAAACATGAATACAATGGAACAATGTGTTAAAGATCACGAATTTTCACCAGCTCCTTGAAGCCAGACGCGAGCCAAGTATGCAGCAAGCATTTCCCTCTGGATGGCCACGCTGGGGCACTGGAACATGAAAGCCCCAAAAACTTGGGTCCCTGGTGGTGTCGATGGTCTGGAACCGAATTCTTTAAAAAAGGTGTGGCATTTTTACCCCATGATCCCAAGGTCTCTGATCCCACTGGGACAAATTGATACTGTTCGCTTATGTCCCTGTATTGTGATCTTGTATCCTCCCTTTTGTCAGCAGCTCCTCCTGTCGCCCGTACTGTGATGAATATAGGTGTCACCCAGTGTGGACACACAGGTATAGTCCCAGCTAAGAGCTTGCCATTCTTCCAAGGAAAAAGGGTTTGATCCGTCGGGGCGGTTTGCTGGGTTTTTGGGTATTGTTGGCTGCTAGTGATCGGGGCTCCCTCTCGACTGGGCATCCAGATGTAGCAAGGGTTCTCTTTTTTGATGTCGTTGACCTCATTGTGCTTGCAAAGCCAGCTCGTGGTTTTGGAACAGTTAAGACCATGCAGATGTATTTGGGCTGCTTTATGCCTTCATTGCAAATACACGTATATTCTGTGAGAATTGGGGCAGCAAGACGCAGAGCCACTGCAACACGGAGGGTCATAGGGTCGAGTCGCATTCCCATTTCCGATATGGGAACTGTTTGGAGGAAGTCCCCGGAGTGAAGTGCGCTCACAGCCTGGAGACGGGCAGTCTCCCTATCTGATGTTGCAGCCCTGAGCATGTTGGCAAGTCCCTTTTCAGCGATCGGGCCATCCCAGCTTGATTGTTTGTGAGCCAGTGCTGCACTAGAGTTTGGTGCTGGAGCAGCAATAGTCTCCTATTCGGTGATGGCACTGGCATAGCTAGGGTCCTGTATTCCTGCTGAGTCACTGAGGTAATCAGGAAGAATTTGTCTTATCAACTCGTTTGATGCTATGGAAGAGGATAGGGAAGCTGGTAGAGCAATCTGGGAGGATCTGCGTACTCCTAGCCCCACAAGCCTGACCGGAAGTGAGGCTTGCAACCACTGTTCATCTTCAAGGGAAAGATTCAATACACTCTCTAGCTTGGTCTTAAGGAGACAGTCATATTCCTTGAGTTTTGGACTGCTGAAGGCTGGGGAGCATCTCAGAAAGTAGGTAAGTTTCGGGATTGACAGGCACCTGGTGAGTAGGGAGAAGGCATCATGTGTGTCAATGTCTTTCATCCTGCTTTCCATCATCCGGAGTCTGAGACTTTTTTTTCTAGGATCATATCGATGGCACTGGACCCAAGAGGAGCACCAAGGAGAGTGCTATTGGCTGGATCAATGGCTCGTGCTCCTGGTAAAATGGCGCTAATATTCTGGATCATCTGTCGATTTGTAGAAACTATTTCACATGTGGCGGGGTTTAAAGATACGCCCAGGCTTTCTCCCATGTCTTTAATTTTACTGATGTCTTCTAGGAGAGATTCTGTTGTGCCAGCTAGGGTACCATCATCCAGGAACCATATATATATATATTATATAATTATATATATATATATATATATATATATATATATATATATATATATTATATATATATATATATATATATTATATATGCAAAACAACCACTGTGAAAGAGTATAGAAATTCCAAGCACTTTCGTGACTACTCACATTATCAAGGAATAATGAAAGTAATGCATCAAAGGAAGGCATATAAAGGGTCTAGCCCACACCTCACTATCACATCCCGCAACAAAGCAACACCTGACGCGGGATTCGTAAGAAAGGGAACACTGCAGCAGGTCTGCTGGCCCAACTAGACAGGTTCTTCACACAACCCACCAACAAACTATTCTTCCCAAGAATTAAGAATTTTAAAATTTATTATTTGTCCAATGTATTATTAAATTCTTCCCAAATTCTATTAATTATAAATGGATCTAATTTATATAAACCAAAGGAAATATTCATATTATTGTCAAAACTGCTTTTTATGAAACAAGATTCAATTATATCCCTGTCGACCATGGACTTGCTTGATTCTACTTTCTCAACTTTTTTAAAATCAATTGGATGGTTAAAATCTCTTACATGAATAAATAGAGCATTGGAATCTTCTCCAGTTCTAATGCTATATTTATGTTGTTTTAATCTTAGTTCGAGATTTTTACCAGTTTGAAAGAAAATGGTTACAAAGAAAAAATGAATAATCTCTTAGATGATACTGAAACCTATTCTAAACTTAGAAAAAATCCCCTAGAAACCGTTAACAGCAATTTCAATAAAACAATAAAACTTCTACTGAAAGGCAAAGATGAATTAGTCAAACAATTTACTTCCACTAATCCATGTTTGCCTTACATGTATGGACTAATAAAAACACACAAAACAGGGAATCCAGTCAGACCAATTATTAGCTCCATAGGATCAGTTTCATATAAATTATCCAAATGGCTTGTTGACATTTTGAGCCCTATTGTTGGCAAAATTTCTAACTTTAATGTTAAAAACAACATAGATTTAGTTGATAAATTAAGCTCCTTGACTGACTTAAATGATTTTAACATGGTTAGTTTTGATGCTACTTCCTTGTTTACGAAAGTTCCTGTTGATGATTTATTAAGTTTCTTATCTGGAGAACTCGTTAATTATGATTTACCATTGCCAGTTGCTACTATCATTAAACTTATTAAACTTTGCATTGTTGATGCAAAATTTGTATTTAATGATATGTTTTACACTCAAAAGTTTGGTATGGCAATGGGAAATCCTCTTTCACCTGTTCTTAGTAACCTATACATGGAATTTTTTGAAACAAGGTTGCTTAACATAATCCTCCCTAATAGAGCTAAATGGTTCAGATATGTTGATGATATTTTGTGTCTTATGCCCAAGAATGTAGATATACACCATTTCTTTGGCAAATTAAATAGCTTAGCCCATTCTATAAATTTTACTGTTGAGTTTGAAGAAAATAACTCAATGCCTTTTCTAGTTGTTTTAATTATTAAGAGTAATAATGAATTCAAATTTAAAATTTACAGAAAACCTACAAATAACTGTTCTTATGTACACTATTATTCTTCCCATCAAGATAGAGTTAAACTGTCTGTTTTCTCATCAATGATTTTGAGAGTTTACGTATTTGTAGTCCAGAGTTCATAGATAAGGAAATATCCAAAATTTATGAAATAGGCAATGATCTAAAATACCCAAGAAATGTAATTGATAAATCTTTTAAAGTTGCTAGAAATACTTTTTACAATCCAAAAAGGGACAACCAGCCTTATTCAACTAAAAATATGTTGTTTCTCCCTTACCTTGAAAACTTGATTGATATGCCTTCTCTTCTTAAGACTTTTAATATCAAAGTTGTATTTAAAAACCTTGATACAGTAAAAAAAACTTTTGATAAAGAATTCCCCCCAAAATGCTGACGGATGTGTTTATAAGATTCCTTGTAAAATTTGCGATAAAGTTTATTACGGTCAAACTGGTAAAAATCTCGAACTAAGATTAAAACAACATAAATATAGCATAAGAACTGGACAAGATTCCAATGCTCTATTTATTCATGTGAGAGATTTGAACCACCCAATTGGTTTTCAAAAAGTTGAGAAAGTTGTATCAAGCAAGTCCATGGTTGACAGGAATATAATTGAATCTTGTTTCATAAAAAGCAGTTTTGACAATAATATGAATATTTCCTTTGGTTTATATAAATTAGATCAATTTATAATTAATAGAATTTGGGAAGAATTTAATAATAAGTTGGACAAATAATAAATTTTAAAATTCTTAATTCTTGGGTAGAATAGTTTGTTGGTGGGTTGTGTGTAGGACCTGTCTAGTTGGGCCAGCGGGCCTGCTGTAGTGTTCCCTTTCTTACGAATCGCTCATCAGGTGTTGCTTTGTTGCGGGATGTGATAATGAGGAGTGGGCTAGACCCTTTATATGCCTTCTTTTGATGCATTACTTTCATAGTTCCTTGATAATGTGAGTAGTCACGAAAGCGCTTGGAATTTCTATATTCTTCCACAGTGGCTGTTTTGCATATTCTGAAATCACCTGTTTACTGTGATCTTATTGTATATGTATATATGTATATATATATATATATATATTTATATATATATATATATATATATTATATATATTATATATATATATATATATATATATATATGCGCGATAAGAGCACAGTGTTAAAAGTGCTATTAACTAACACTGCTAACACATGTGTTAACCCTTCACCCACTGTCAGTTGTTTACATAATTTACATAGTAACGTCATGTATAATCCTCTACTGTCATGTTCATGTAAATTAATATGCGAAACAGCGTGAATGTTGCCGTATTTATAATGAAGTGCCATTGATGGTGGAGAACTCACCTGTACGAGCAGGTAACTCACCTGTATGAGCAGGTAACTCGCCTGTATGAGCAGGTAACTCACCTGTATGAGCAGTTAACTCACCTTTATGAGCACGTAGCTCACCTTGTATGGGCAAGTAAGTCACCTGTATGAGCAGGTAACTCGCCTGTATGAGCAGGTAACTCACCTTTATGAGCAGGTAACTCGCCTGTATGAGCAGGTAACTCACCTGTATTAACAGGTACCCGCTAGTAGTGTTACCTCGCTCCGTCACTACAGTGATCCCACCCCGAGGAGAGTCATAGTTCACCACCTGCAGGGAACCACAGTAAGATATTATCTTAACAGAGATGATATTGGTATTACAAAAAAGTAATTGTTAAAGGAAGAGATGAGATGTTAAGATTTACTCCTTTTGTAATAAAGAGTTCGGGATACATAAATACACACATTAATATAAATTAATCTTTAATATATAAAAATCAACTATCTTTGGTCTAGAGGTATTTGAACTATGATATAATAATAATATGTACATGTTACTATAATAAATTATAATCAGCATTTTACTAAAATATAATTAATAACCCTACACAGGGTACAACTCTTGACACTGTCACTATATATATATATATCTCTCTAAAACAATAAATTATAAATAACATTTTTATAATAATAAATTACAATCAACTGCCTCTCACGACACGAAGTCAGTCACACGACACTGTTCAGTGTACACTACAACCAGGCCATCTTCAGTGTCCCACGGACACCCTTTTCATCTCAGTGTTCCACTACGGTCCTGTGCATATCTCAGTGTTCCACTCCATCGTACGTCCCTCAGTGTCACACTACGGTCCTGGCCCAGTTCAGTGTAACACTCCAACCTTTTCTTCATGTAATGTCCCACTAAAACAGCATCTGACGACTCCGGCCCACAGTTGATCAACGTAGACGGTGAGTCCACAGACATCACCGGTAGTCCAGTAAATCCTCTCCAAAGGCGGTTGACACACCGCTAGCCGAACACCATGCTGCAAGCTCACTGAATGCGGCCGTCAAGTAACTGAGGCCAACAGACTCAGTGAGCTGCGGGTGAGCGGTTCTTCTAACGCCAGTAGATAGGTACGATTCGGTGGTCAGGTACCTACTGCATAGACGTGTACCCTGAGGAGTTCAGGTACTTAATGTTGAAGCCAGTAGACGTGTACCCTTCGGTGGTCAGGTACCTACTGCTTAGGTGTGTACAGCGAGGCGCTCAGGTACATAATATTTCTAAAGCCAGTAGACGTGTACCCTTCGGTGGTCAGGTACCTACTGCTTAGGTGTGTACAGCGAGGCGCTCTGGTACATACTGTTACTAAAGCCAGTAGACGTGTACCCTTCGGTGGTCAGGTACCTACTGCTTAGGTGTGTACAGCGAGGCGCTCTGGTACATACTGTTACTAAAGCCAGTAGACGTGTACCCTTCGGTGGTCAGGTACCTACTGCTTAGGTGTGTACCGTGAGGCACTCAGGCTGTTACTGCTCTAAGGCCGGCTCAGCAGCCCCCACATTGGGTTTGATGACGCACCCAGTGGTACTGCCGGCCGGCAGGTTAACTATTTAACCGCTAGTTTGGCAGGGGCCGCAACAATTGGCCAGAAATTCAAAGTAATTAAATAAAGAGAAATCTAACTGACATAAGATTGAAGCATTTGTAAAATACGGAGATGTGTGTATGATGTGAGAGTCGTGCAGCAGTCCACTCTCACCTCTCCTACGTCCAGTTTCTGCGTTAGGTTAGGTGAGGTTCGTCAGGAAATAGGATAAGTCTTTCCTAACGGCGGGTCAGATAATGACCCGCCGTTGGAGCTTTTGTTCATCTGACCGAGACCTTCCGCTGGCTGACCTGTCCACCCCTTTCAAAATTATGGTCATAATTATAACCATTTAACGTTTACCGTCGATTTTCTAGTTTTCACAGCATTTATTATTAGGATTTTGTTAACAATGATGAGAAGCTTAACTCTACAGAGTAAATTGCTTAGTCTAGATGTGGGACCTTCATTCTTCAAGGTGACGGTGAATAATAATAATAATAATAATAATAATAATAATAATAATAATAATAATAATAATAATAATAATAATATCTTTATTTACTACAAGTACATGTAAAAGGTATACAGTCCTAGCTGACATCAACAACATACTACTATATAGAATGCCGCTTGTCATGCTGAGCAATTCGGGCAAATTAGGTCAGCTTTGTCCCAGGATGCTACCCACACCAGTCGACTAACGCCCAGGTACCTATTTTAAACTCATGAGTGAACAGGGACAGGGACAGCAGGTGACTTATGGAAACACGTCCTTAATATTTTTTCAGCCGTACCGGAGGAGATTCGAACCCCGGACCTAAGTGTGAGCTGAGTGCCCTAACCATCGAGCTACGGGACACTGGACACCATCATCAAGGTGATGGTGAACGATGTTCTGGACACCATTGTCAAGGTGAATGATGTTCTGGAAATCATTATCAAGGTGACGGCGATTGATGTCATGGACACCATTATCAAGGTGACGGTGAATGATGTTCTGGACACCATTATCAAGGTGACGGTGAATGATGTCATGGACACCATTATCAAAGTGACGGTGAATGATGTATTGGACACCATTATCAAAGTGACGGTGAATGATGTATTGGACACCATTATCAAGGTGACGGTGAATGATGTTCTGGACACCATTATCAAGGTGACGGTGAATGATGTTCTGGACACCATTATCAAGGTGACGGTGAATGATGTTCAGGACACCATTATCAAGGTGACGGTGAATGATGTTCAGGACACCATTATCAAGGTGACGGTGAATGATGTTCGGGAAACCATTATCAAGGAACTCCAACAATACTAAAACCAATTTCCTCTCAGCATACATAAAATTAAACATCTATCATGATTCTGTGACTTATCATATATACTGTTTCCGTATAAGTGAGAGTTCTATATACACAAGTGGCTTCAGTGTATCAAGCTGAAGTTTCCCCAGTGCTCTCAGACATACTACTGAAGCTTTCCAGTGCTCTCAGACATACTACTGAAGCTCCCCAGTGCTCTCAGACATACTACTGAAGCTCCCCAGTGCTCTCAGACATACTACTGAAGCATCCCAGTGCTCTCAGACATACTACTGAAGCTCCCCAGTGCTCTCAGACATACTACTGAAGCTCCCCAGTGCTCTCAGACATACTACTGAAGCTCCCCAGTGCTCTCAGACATACTACTGAAGCTCCCCAGTGCTCTCAGACATTCTATATACTGAAGCTCCCCCAGTGGCATCTCAGAACATACTACTGAAGCTCCCCAGTGCTCTCAGGACATACTACTGAAGCTCCTAGCTGCTCTCAACATACTACTGAAAGCTCCCAAGTGCTCTCAGACGTACTACTGCCGCTGAAGCTCCCCAGTGCTCTCAGACATACTACTGAAGCTGAAGCTCCCCAGTGCTCTCAGACATACTACTGAAGCTCCCCAGTGCTCTCAGACATACTACTGAAGCTCCCCAGTGCTCTCAGACATACTACTGAAGCTCCCCAGTGCTCTCAGACATACTACTGAACCCCCCAGTGCTCTCAGAACATACTAACATGAAGCTCCTCGTGGCTCTCAGACATACTACTGAAGCTCCCCAGTGCTCTCAGACATACTACTGAAGCTGAAGCTCCCCAGTGCTCTCAGACATACTACTGAAGCTGAAGCTCCCCAGTGCTCTCAGACATACTACTGAAGCTCCCCAGTCCTTTCAGACATACTACTGAAACTGAAGCTCCCCAGTGCTCTCAGACTCACTACTGAAGCTGAAGCTCCCCAGTGCTCTCAGACATACTACTGAAGCTCCCCAGTCCTGTCAGACATACTACTGAAGCTGAAGCTCCCCAGTGCTCTCAGACATACTACTGAAGCTCCCCAGTCCTTTCAGACATACTACTGAAGCTGAAGCTCTCCAGTGTCTCAGACACACTACTGAAGCTGCAGCTCCCCAGTGCTTCTCATACACTACTGAGCTTGAAGCTCCCAGTGCGCTCAGACATACTACTGAAGCTGAACTCCCCAGAGCTCTCAGACATACTACTGAAGCTCCCCAGTGCTCTCAGACATACTACTGAAGCTCCCCAGTGCTCTCAGACATACTACTGAAGCTCCCCAGTGCTCTCAGACATACTGCTGAACCTCCCCAGTGCTCTCAGACATACTACTGAAGCTCCTCAGTGCTCTCAGACATACTACTGAAGCTCCCCAGTGCTCTCAGACATACTACTGAAGCTGAAGCTCCCCAGTGCTCTCAGACATACTACTGAAGCTGAAGCTCCCCAGTGCTCTCAGACATACTACTGAAGCTCGCCCAGCTCCTTTCAGACATACTACTCTGAAGCTGAAGCTCCCCAGTGCTCTCAGACGCACTACTGAAGCTGAAGCTCCCCAGTGCTCTCAGACATACTACTGAAGCTCCCCAGTCCTGTCAGACATACTACTGAAGCTGACGCTCCCCCAGTGCTCTCAAACCACTACTGAGCTGAAGCTCCAGTGCTCTCAGACATACACTGAAGCTACCCCATCCTTTCAGACATACTACTGACTGAAGCTCCCCATGCTCTCATACACAACTGAAGCTCCCCAGTGCTCTATGATATACTACTGAAGCTGAAGCTCCCCAGTGCTCTCAGACACACAACCGAAGCTGAAGCTCCCCAGATGCTCTCATTACACACTACTGAAAGCTAGAAGCTCCCCAGTGCTCTCAAGTCCATACTACTGAAGCTGAAGCTCCCCATGCTCTCAGACATACTACTGAAGCTGAAGCTCCCCAGTGCTCTCAGACATACTACTGAAGCTGAAGCTCCCCAGTGCTCTTAGACATACTACTGAAGCTCCCCAGTGCTCTCAGATATACTACTGAAGCTGAAGCTCCCCAGAGCTCTCAGACATACTACTGGAGATCATCAAATATCAGATATACTCTGGTTAAGATACGTGAATGACACCTTCACAGTTTGAGACCATGAACGTGAATGACAACATTCCACAGTAGTGGGGCATGATACGTGAATGACAACACTCACAGGTATGGGACCAAGATACGTGAAGCACATTCACATAAGGAACAATGATAACGTGAATGACTACATTCACAGTATGGGACCATGATACGTGGAATTGACACATTCACAGTATGGAACTATGATACGTGAATGACACATTCACAGTATGGGACCATGATACGTGAATGACACATTCACAGTATGGGACAATGATACGTGAAGACACATTCACAGTAGGGGAACTACGATACCGTATGACACATTCACGTATGGGACCCTGAAACGTGAATGACACATTCACAGAATGGGACCATGATAAGTGGATGACACATTCACAGTATGGAACTATGATACGTGAATGACACATTCACATATGGTACCATGATAAGTGAATGACACAATTCACAATATGGCGGACCATGATACGTGGAGCACATTCACAGTATGGGGCCATGATACGGGGATGACACATTCACAGTATGGGACCATGATACGGGGATGACACATTCACAGCACGGGACCATGATACGTGAATGACACATTCACAGTATGGGACTATGATACGTGAGTAACACATTCACAGTATGGGACCAAGATACTGAAGACACATTCACATTATGGGACCAGATACGTGATGACAACATTCACGATATGGGACCATAATACGTGAATGACACATTCACAGTATGGACAATGAAACGTGAAATGACCATTCACAGTATTGGAACATTGGATAACTGGGAATGACAAAATACATTCACAGTATGTACAATGATACGTATGACACATTCACAGTATGGTACCATGAAACTGTGAATGACACATTCACAGTAGAGACAATGAACGGAAATGACACATTCACAGTATGGGAACAAATGATACTTGGATGACACATCACAGTAGGGCGCCTGAATACGTGAATGCCACATTCAGAGGTCAGTATGGACTATGATAACGTGATAACACATTCCAGTATGGGGACCATGATACGTGAATGACCATTCACAGTAATGGGACCATTGACACGAAGGATGACACATTCACAGCATGAGACCATGATTCGTGAATGACATTTTCACAGTATGGGACCATGATAACGGAATGACACATTCACAGTCTGGGACCATGATACGTGAATGACTCATTCACAGTATGGGACTATGATACGTGGCTGACACATTCACAGTGTGGGACCATGATACGTGAATGAATCATTCACGGTATGGAACCCTGATAAGTGGATGACACATTCACAGTAATTGACCATGATACGTGAAACACATTGACAGTATGGGACCATGATACGTGAATGACACATTCACAGTATGGGACCATGAAACGTGAATGACTCATTCACAGTATGCGACCATGATACGTGAATGACACATCACAGTAGGTACGCATGATGCGTGGATGACACATACAACGTTAAGGACCATGATTACGGATGACACATTCACATTATGGGACCATCATACCTGGATGGCACATTTACAGTATGGGACCATGATACATGGATGACACATTCACAGTATTGGACCATGATACCTGGATGACACATTCACAGTGTGGGACCATGATACCTGGATGACATATTCACAGTATGGGACCATGATACATGGATGGCACATTCACGGTATGGGACCATGATACCTGGATGACACATTCACAGTATGGGACCATGATATCTGGATGCCACATTCACAGTATTGGACCATGATATCTGGATGACATATTCACAGTATGGGACAATGATACATGGATGGCACATTCACAGTATGGGACCATGATACCTGGATGGCACATTTACAGTATGGGACCATGATACATGGATGGCACATTTACAGTATGGGACCATGATACATGGATGACACATTCACAGTATGGGACCATGATACATGGATGACACATTCGCATTATGGAATCATGATACATGAATTACACCTTTACATTAAGGGACCATGATACTTGAATGACACATTCACATTATGGGACTATGATACCTGGATGCCACATTCACAGTATGGAACCAGGATACGTGGATGCCACATTCACAAGAATGGATCAATAAACAGGATGAACACCATTTCACAGTATGGGCCCATGTTACATGGATGGCACATTCACAGTATGGGACCATGATACATGGATGATACATTCACAGTGTGGGACCATAATACCTGGATGACACATTCGCAGTATGGGACCATGATACATGGATGGCATATTCACAGTGTGAGACCATGATACCTGGATGACATATTCACAGTATGGGACCATTATGCATGTTTGACATATTCACAGTATGTGACCATGATACGTGGATGACACATTCACAGTATGGGGCCATGTTACATGGGTGACACATTCACAGTATGGGACCATGAAACGTGAATGACACATTCACAGTATGGAACCATGATGCGTGGATGACACATTCACGTTAAGGGACCATGACACATGGATGACACATTCGCATTACGGAACCATGATACATGGATTACACCTCTACATTAAGGGACCATGATACTTGAATGACACATTCACATTAAGGGACCATGATACCTGGATGCCACATTCACAGTATGGAACCATGATACATGGATGACACATTCACAGCGTGGGACAATGACACCTGGATGACATATTCACAGTATGGGACCATGATACATTGATGGCACATTCACAGTATGGGACCATGATACCTGGATGACACATTCACAGTATGGGACCATGATACCTGGATGGCACATTTACAGTATGGGACCATGATCATGGATGACACCATTCACAGTATGGACCATGAAATCCTGGATGACACATTCACAGTGGTGGGACCATGAATAACCTGGAAGACATATCACAGTATGGGCATCCAATGATACCTGGATGACACATTCAACAGTATGAACCATGATATCTGGATCCACATTCACATTATTATTTGACCATGATAACTGAATGACAATTCACAGTAGGGAACCAGTGATACATGGATTGCACATTCACAGTATGGACCATGATACCTGGAATGACACATTCACTAGTATGGGACCATGATACATGTATGAACACATTCGCATTATGAATCATGATACATGGATTATTACACCTTATATTATGGGACCATATCTTGAATGCCACATTCACAGTGTGGGACCATGATACCTGGATGACATATTCACATATGGGATCATTATATAATTGAAAGATGACACATTCACTTATGGGGCCATGTTACAATGGATGGCAACATTCTCATATGGACCATGATACCTGGAGATACATCACAGTTGGGGACCATAATCCCTGGATGACACATTCACAGTATGGGACCATGATACATGGATGGCATATTCACAGTGTGAGACCATGATACCTGGATGACATTCACAGTATGGGACATTATGCATGGACATTCACAGTATGTGGCCATGATACATGGATGACACATTCACAGTATGGGACTATGATACCTGGATGACACATTCACAGTATGGGGCCATGTTACATGGATGACACATTCACAGTTTGGTAGCATAGTACATGGATGACACATTCACAGTATGGGGCCATGTTACACGGATGACACATTCACAGTATTACCATGATAACCGGATGACACATTACGAAGTATGGGACCAAGTTACATGATGACACTTCACAGTAGGGAACCGTGAGACATGGCTGACACTTCACAGTATGGACCATCATACATGGATGACAATCACAGTAATGAATACCAATGATACATTGATGACACATTCACAGTATGGGACTATGATACCTGGATGACACATTCACAGTATGGGGCCATGTTACATGGATGACACATTCACAGTATGGGACTATGATACCTGGATGACACATTCACAGTATGGTACCATGATACATGGATGACACATTCACAGTATGGGACTATGATACCTGGATGACACATTCACAGTATGGGACCATGTTACATGGATGACACATTCACAGTATGGTACCATGATACATGGATGACACATTCACAGTATGGTACCATGATACATGGATGACACATTCACAGTATGGTACCATGATACATGGATGACACATTCACAGTATGGTACCATGATACATGGATGACACATTCACATTATGTAACCAAGAAACATGGATTGACACTTCACATTATGGAACTCAGTGATACATGGATGACACATTCACACAATAGTACCATTGTACATGGGATGACACATCCACATTGGGTACCATGATACATGGATGCCACATTCCACAGAATGGTACCATGATACATGGATGACACATTCACAGTATGGTACCATGTTACATGGATGACACATTCACAGTATGGTACCATGATACATGGATGACACATTCACAGTATGGTACCATGTTACAGGAGGACACATTCACAGTATGGTAAACCATGATACATGGATGACACAGTCACAGTATGGTACCCATGAAAAAAAACATGGATACACATTCACAGTAAGGGACCATGATATCTGGATGCCACATTCACCAGAGTATTGGACCTGATAATCTGGATGACATATTCACAGTAAGGACAATGATACATGGATGGCCATTCACAGTATGGACCATGATACCCGGAATGGCACATTTAACAGTAAGGACCATGATACATGGATGGCAACATTTACAGGTATGGGACCCTGATACATGGAATGACATATTCACAGTATGGGACCATGATACATGGATGACACATTCGCATTATGGAATCATGATACATGAATTACACCTTTACATTAAGGGACCATGATACTTGAATGACACATTCACATTATGGGACTATGATACCTGGATGCCACATTCACAGTATGGAACCAGGATACGTGGATGCCACATTCACAGTATGGGATCATTATACATGGATGACACATTCACAGTATGGGGCCATGTTACATGGATGGCACATTCACAGTATGGGACCATGATACATGGATGATACATTCACAGTGTGGGACCATAATACCTGGATGACACATTCGCAGTATGGGACCATGATACATGGATGGCATATTCACAGTGTGAGACCATGATACCTGGATGACATATTCACAGTATGGGACCATTATGCATGTTTGACATATTCACAGTATGTGACCATGATACGTGGATGACACATTCACAGTATGGGGCCATGTTACATGGGTGACACATTCACAGTATGGGACCATGAAACGTGAATGACACATTCACAGTATGGAACCATGATGCGTGGATGACACATTCACGTTAAGGGACCATGACACATGGATGACACATTCGCATTACGGAACCATGATACATGGATTACACCTCTACATTAAGGGACCATGATACATGAAAGACACATTTCCACAGTTAAGGGACCATGATAACCTGGATGCCACAATTCACAGTATGGAACTCATGATACCAGGGCTGACACATTCCACTAGCGTGGAAATGACACCTGGATGACATATTCACAGTATGGGACCATGATACATTGATGGCACATTCACAGTATGGGACCATGATACCTGGATGACACATTCACAGTATGGGACCATGATACCTGGATGGCACATTTACAGTATGGGACCATGATACATGGATGACACATTCACAGTATGGGACCATGATACCTGGATGACACATTCACAGTGTGGGACCATGATACCTGGATGACATATTCACAGTATGGGACCATGATACCTGGATGACACATTCACAGTATGGGACCATGATATCTGGATGCCACATTCACAGTATTGGACCATGATATCTGGAATGACATATTCACAGTATGGGACCATGATACATGGATGGCACATTCACAGTATGGGACCATGATACCTGGATGACACATTCACAGTATGGGACCATGATACATGGATGACACATTCGCATTATGGAATCATGATACATGGATTACACCTTTATATTAAGGGACCATGATACTTGAATGCCACATTCACAGTGTGGGACCATGATACCTGGATGACATATTCACAGTATGGGATCATTATATATGGATGACACATTCACTGTATGGGGCCATGTTACATGGATGGCACATTCTCAGTATGGGACCATGATACATGGATGATACATTCACAGTGTGGGACCATAATACCTGGATGACACATTCACAGTATGGGACCATGATACATGGATGGCATATTCACAGTGTGAGACCATGATACCTGGATGACATTCACAGTATGGGACATTATGCATGGTTGACACATTCACAGTATGTGGCCATGATACATGGATGACACATTCACAGTATGGGACTATGATACCTGGATGACACATTCACAGTATGGGGCCATGTTACATGGATGACACATTCACAGTTTGGTAGCATAGTACATGGATGACACATTCACAGTATGGGGCCATGTTACACGGATGACACATTCACAGTATGTGACCATGATACCTGGATGACACATTCACAGTATGGGACCATGTTACATGGATGACACATTCACAGTATGGTACCGTGATACATGAATGACACATTCACAGTATGGTACCATGATACATGGATGACATTCACAGTATGATACCATGATACATGGAATACTCATTCACAGATTGGACTATTGATACCAGGATGACACATTCACAGTATGGGGCCATGATTACATGAGACACCTTCACATTATATGGGACTATGATACCTGGATGACACATTCACAGTATGGTACCATGATACATGGATGACACATTCACAGTATGGGACTATGATACCTGGATGACACATTCACAGTATGGGAAGGCCATGTAACATGGATTAACACATTCACAGTATGGTCACCATGAATACATGGATGACCATTCACAGTATGTACAATGATACATGGATGACACATTCGAGGGGGGGGGGGGCAGTATGGTACCAATAGATACCTGGATGACACATTCACAGTATGGTACCATGATACATGGATGACACATTCACAGTATGGTACCATGATACATGGATGACACATTCACAGTATGGTACCATGATACATGGATGACACATTCACAAATGGTAACCATTGTACATGGATGGACACTTTCACAGTTTTGTGGTACCATGATACATGTGACACATTCACAGTATTGTAACACATGATACATGGATGACACATTCACAGTATGGTACCATGTTACATGGATGACACATTCACAGTATGGTACCATGATACATGGATGACACATTCACAGTATGGTACCATGTTACATGGAGGACACATTCACAGTATGGTACCATGATACATGGATGACACAGTCACAGTATGGTACCATGATACATGGATGACACATTCACATAATGGACCATGTTTACATGGATGACACATTCACAGTATGGGACCATGTTACATGGATGACACATTCACAGTATGGGACCATGATACATGGATGACACATTCACAGTATGGGACCATGTTACATGGATGACACATTCA
>NC_069435.1:40799297-40811797 GCF_026875155.1 Cherax quadricarinatus | reverse complement strand
TATGTGTGTGTGTGTGTGTGTGTGTGTGTGTGTGTGTGTGTGTGTGTGTGTGTGTGTGTGGTGTGTGTGTGAGTGTGTATGTGTGTGTGGTGTGTGGTATGTGTTTGTGTGGTGTGTGTGTGTGGTGTGTGTGTACTCACCTAGTTGTACTCACCTAGTTGAGGTTGCGGGGGTCGAGTCCGAGCTCCTGGCCCCGCCTCTTCTCTGATCGCTACTAGGTCACTCTCCCTGAGCCGTGAGCTTTATCATACCTCTGCTTAAAGCTATGTATGGATCCTGCCTCCACTACTTCGCTTCCCAAACTATTCCACTTACTGACTACACTGTGGCTGAAGAAATACTTCCTAACATCCCTGTGATTCATCTGTGTCTTCAGCTTCCAACTGTGTCCCCTTGTTAACTGTGTCCAATCTCTGGAACATCCTGTCTTTGTCCACCTTGTCAATTCCTCTCAGTATTTTGTATGTCGTTATCATGTCCCCCCTATCTCTCCTGTCCTCCAGTGTCGTCAGGTTGATTTCCCTTAACCTCTCCTCGTAGGACATACCTCTTAGCTCTGGGACTAGTCTTGTTGCAAACCTTTGCACTTTCTCTAGTTTCTTTACGTGCTTGGCTAGGTGTGGGTTCCAAACTGGTGCCGCATACTCCAATATGGGCCTAACGTATACGGTGTACAGGGTCCTGAACGATTCCTTATTAAGATGTCGGAATGCTGTTCTGAGGTTTGCTAGGCGCCCATATGCTGCAGCAGTTATTTGGTTGATGTGCGCTTCAGGAGATGTGCCTGGTGTTATACTCACCCCAAGATCTTTTTTCTTGAGTGAGGTTTGTAGTCTCTGACCCCCTAGACTGTACTCCGTCTGCGGCCTTCTTTGTGTGTGTGTGTGTGTGTGTGTGTGTGTGTGTGTGTGTACTCACCTATTTGTACTCACCTATTTGTGGTTGCAGGGGTCGAGTCACAGCTCCTGGCCCCGCCTCTTCGCTGATTGCTACTAGGTCCTCTCTCTCCCTGCCCCATGAGCTCTATCATATCTCGCCTTAAAACTATGTATGGTTCCTGCCTCCACCACATCACTTTCTAGGCTATTCCACGGCCTGACTACTCTATGACTGAAGAAATACTTCCTAACATCCCTTTGATTCATCTGAGTCTTCAACTTCCAATTGTGACCTCTTCTGTCTGTGTCCATCTCTGGAACATCCCGTCTTTGTCCACCTCGTCTGTTCCGCGCAGTATTTTATATGTCGTTATCATGTCTCCCTGACCCTCCTGGCCTCCAGTGTCGTCAGGCGATTTCCCTCAACCTTTCTTCATAGGACAATCCCCGTAGCTCTGGGACTAGTCTTGTTGCAAACCTTTGCACTTTCTCTAATTTCTTGACGTGCTTGACTAGGTGTGGATTCCAAACTGGTGCTGCATACTCCAGTATGGGCCTGACGTAGATGGTGTACAGAGTCTTAAACGAATCCTTACTGAGGTATCGGAACGCTATCCGTAGGTTTGCCAGGCGCCCGTATGCTGCAGCAGTTATCTGATTGATGTGCGCCTCAGGAGATATGCTCGGTGTTATACTCACCCCCAGATCTTTTTCCTTTAGTGAGGTTTGCAGTCTTTGGCCATCTAAACTATATTGTGTCTGCGGTCTTCTTTGCCCTTCCCCAATCTTCATGACTTTGCATTTGGCAGGGTTAAATTCAAGGAGCCAGTTGCTGGACCAGGCTTGTAGCCTGTCCAGATCTCTTTGTAGTCCTGCCTGATCCTCGTCCGATTCGATTCTTCTCATTAACTTCACATCGTCTGCAAACAAGGACACTTCTGAGTCTATCCCTTCCGTTATGTCGTTCACGTATACCAAGAACAGCACAGGTCCTAGGACTGACCCCTGTGGAACCCCGCTTGTCACAGGCGCCCACTCTGACACCTCGTCGCGTACCATGACTCGTTGTTTCCTCCCTGTCAGATATTCTCTGATCCATTGCAGTGCCTTTCCTGTTATGTGTGCCTGGTCCTCTAGCTTTTGCAGTAACCTCTTGTGAGGAACTGTGTCGAAAGCCTTCTTGCAGTCCAAAAATACGCAGTCGATCCACCCCTCTCTCTCTTGTCTTACTTCTGTCACCTTGTCATAAAACTCTAGTAGGTTTGTGACACAGGATTTTCCTTCCCTGAAACCGTGCTGGTTGTCAATTATACACTTGTTTTCTTTCCAGGTGCCCCACCACTCTCCTCCTGATGATCTTCTCCATGACCTTGCATACTATACACGTTAGAGATACAGGTCTGTAGTTTAGTGCCTCATGTCTGTCTCCCTTTTTTTAAAAATTGGGATACATTTGCCATTTTTCCTTTTCCCTCGGGGAGTTGCCCATTTTTCAAAATGATGTTTTTAAAGATCTTTTTTTAAGGGCTCCCCAACAATATCCTGCCCCTTTTTAAAGGGGACCCATGGGGGATGTTTTCGGTCCCACCGCCTTTGGGGTGTAAATTTTCGCATAGCAGCTTCTTAAAACCTCCCCCTTTGGGTTATTTTAACCCTTCATCCAGAAACTTGCAGGTGTGCCCCCCTGTTTAAATTTCTTGGGGGCCCCAACTGGTTTCCACGAAAAATACCTCTTTAAATCTTTGTTGAAGCTCCGACATCCCTTGGTCGTTTTCTTGTGAATTCCCATCCCCCTTTCCCTCAGTCTGTTTAAACCGGGCCTTGACTGTTTTTTTTCCTTCCTGATGTGGCTGTACAACAGCTTCGGGTCAGTCTTTATTTTTGGTGCTATGTCATTTTCTATTGTCTCTGAGCCTCCCTTCTTTCTGTGCATATTCGTTTCTGGCTTTCGGGCTGATTTTTTATTTTCCTAAAGTTCTCGGGTCCTGAAACCTTTTTCCCATTCTCTAGAAAACCCTTTTTTTTGCCCCTAAAACCTTTGGGTAAAACCAAGGACTCGTTCACCCAAAGGTGAAAGGGGAGGAAAAAACTAGGTTACTAGAGAAGGGGAAAAAGGTACAGAAAAACAGGGGAACTCAGGAAAAAAAAAAAACCCAGCCAAGGGAGCCAGAAACGAATATGCACAGTAAAAAGGGGGAGGCTCAGGGGACAATTTTGAAAATGAAAAGCCCCCCCAAAGAAAAACCCTGCCCCAAGTGTTGAACGGGCCCCCATGTGTGTGTGTGTGGGGTGTGTGTGTGTGTGTGTGTGTGGTGTGGTGTGTGTGTGGTGTGTTGTGTGGTGGTGTGTGTGTTTTTGGGGGTTTTGTTTGTGGTGGATCGACGAAAAAAGGTTTAAAAGGAAAAAGGGGGCCCTTACACACGGGAAGACGGGAGGGTTGGGGAAGCCCTTTATATGGAAGAAATTTTTCCAAAATCCCTGTGACTAAACGAGTCTTCAATTTAAAATTGTGACCCTTTTTTTTCAGTGCCCCTTTTCTAAAATTTCCCTGTCTCGTCCACCTTGCGTTTCCCCTTCCCGAATTTTGTATGTCTTTAAACAAGCCTTCCCAAACTCTCCGGGCCTCCACTGTCGTAAGGCCGATTTTTTTTTTAAAACCCTTTTTCTTCGTAAAACATGCCCCTTTAGCTCCACGACTACATTTGGAACCTCAAAATCGAACTTAATCTTTTTCCCGGAGTTAGTTCTAAATTCAAAAAGTTTTGAAAAGCAAAGGGAAACCCTTTTCCCCTAAAAATAATAGAAAACAATTAATCCTTTCCAAAAACCCCAAAAATATTCACAAAAAAAGATGCATTTTATAGAGTTTAAATTTAATAGTTTTACATAAAAACAAGTGTTCAATTATGTAGAAATAAATTAAAAAAAACATAAAAAAAAACTTTTTAAACTTCCCTTTTCACTAAAGACTGGTGAGGGCACCCTGAAGATAGGGAGGAGGAGAGAGGGATTTGGGGGGTTAGTTTTTGGGAAAAGGAGAACCCCTTTCCCCATGAGGACTTCAGGTTAAAAGCCCTCTCGGGGGTTTTATTTCCCTTTTCTCTGTATTTTAAATGCCACAAGGAAAAACTTGAGAGCCCATTTGGACCCCGTTTTCACAAAATAACTGTCCACAGTCCTTTTTTGGTGCCTTTTTAAAGATTTCCCTAAAATGGGACATTGTTCTGTCACTAAAACTTTTGAAAAGGTGGCTTGTTTCAGCTTGTCAGGGTGGTACTTCCCCCACTTTTGGACTTCTTTTCCCCCCCCTTTTGGGACATCTTTCCACACTGTATTTTTTTCCCTTTTTCACATCTATGGTTTTTCTCACTTTTTTTTTCCACAGGGGTACCATCAACAATTTTTCATTGCTCCCATTGTAGCTTATTTCACGGGTCCAAACCCAACCCATAAAAACAATAAAAAAAACCCGTAAAATTTTTTGAATGAGACGAAAGGTTAGGTTATTTTCAAGGTGGGGACATGAAAGAGCAGGCTCCCCGGACGGGTTCCGGTACCCGGCAGTTCAAAAATAGGGAAAAAATTTGGTTCAAAAAAAGGGTTCTATTTTCGAAGAGGTCGATAAGCAAAAATTCAAAATTTTGGGGCCCCACTGTATTCTTGTTGCAAACCCTTTGCTTTTTTCTCTAATTTTCTTAAACCCGTTTGGACCAGGTGGGGGTTCCCAAAACTGGCCCAAATTACCCCAAATATAGCTGACGCACACAGTGAAAAAGAGTTTTTTAAAACGATTCCTACTGGGGGTCCGAATGCTGCTCTTAGGCTTACCAGGCCCCCATATGCGGGAAAGCATTTATATGGTTAGTGTTTTGCCTCAGGAGATGTGCTCGGTGTTATACTCAACCAAGACCCTTTTTCCTTAGTGAGGTTGCGATTTTGGCCCCCTACCCTTTTACTCTGCTGCGGGTTCTTTTTTGGGCCCTTCCCCAATTTTCCAGACTTTGCTTTGGGGGTTAAATTCCGGGATTCTTTTTGGAAACCCAGGGTGGCAGGTTTCCCGGGTCCCTTTCCCAGTCACCCCTGATCCTAGCCCCAATTTTATTCTCCTCATTAAACTTCATATCATCTCCCAAAGGAGGTACTCTTCTGACCTTTCCCTTCCATCATTCATTCACATACCCCAAAAAAACGGGAAACCCCCCGTGAAACCTGCTTTTCACAGCCCCCACCCCTTACACCTCTTTCCCACGTCCCAAATGAATTTTTGGGTTGCCCCCTGTCAGGTATTCTCTTTTCCCACTGCGTCCCTTCCTGTAAGCATGCTTTATCCTCTAGTTTTTTGAAACTAATCTCTCGTGAGGAACTGTGTGGGAAGCCTTTTGCGCCCAAAAAAATGTAATTTACCTCCCCCCTTTTTCTCTCTCTCATTTTTTTCCTCCTTTAATTTTGGGTCATAAAACCGAATCCCACAAACTAGGGTTTGCTGTTCGCCCCTACTCCTAGGTTGAGGGACTGTTTACCTCATTTTTCTGTACATATTTCTACTGTCTTCAAGTTATGTCCTGGAATTTGTTTTGAAAAAGCCACGGGGATGGCGAAACGTCTACAAAAAAGATACCCAGTTTGTTGCCCATGTGTCTTACCTCAAAAATCCTGTTGTTTTGTGAAACAGGATTTCCCTTCCCCTGAAACCGGGGCGGGGGTTTTTTTTTTAAAAGTTTTGGTTCCTTTGTAAGTCTCCACCACTTTCCAAAAGAAAATTTTCCCATGCCCCTTTGCTTTCCCATACACCATGACATGGCCTGTATTTTAAATTTCCTCTTGTCTTTTCCCCCCAATTCGGCTACACTTTCTTTCTTCCAAAACCTCAGGTAAAACCCCCAGTTTCAATGGATTTTTTGAAGTATGTTGTTAGTGGACAAAACAGCATCTCTGAACCCTCTCAAAGGCCCCTAGGAAAGACGTAAAATAACCACAACCTTTTTTCATCTTCTCGGTTGTGTGTATTTAAACCCAGCAATTGTTTGTATACCCCTTTGTTGGGGCTTTCCCACAAATTCTGATTTCCCGGAGCCCTTTTTCTTTTTTCCACTGCAAAAATTCCTTAAATTTCATTTAAACCTCTTTCACATACTTCTTGGTCATTTCTTGTGACTCTTCCCCTTTCCCTTTTCCTAAACCCGTTTTCCTGGTCCGTAAACTGTTTTTTCCCCCCTTATGTGGCTAAACCCCTGTTTTGGGAAAGACTTAAAATTCGATGAATTCATTTTCTTATTTTTTTATGGTGGGGCCCAGGGGGGTCCATTTTTTTGGCATACTTATTTCTGGTTTGGGCTTAAACACTTTATTTTCTTGGGGCTTTTGTACTTTTCCCCTTCCCCTAGCTCACTTAGTTTTTTCCTCCCTTTTCCCTTAGGTGAAAACCCAAGGGGTCGTTTTTGGTCTTTTTTAACCCAAGAAGGAAAGGGAAAACCCCGTAACAGGCCCACTGACCCCTGGGGAAGGGGGTCCCATGCTCCCCCGGAAATTTGGGCCCCAAAGACCCACCCAGTGAGGTCCACTTTCACTCAAGCAAGGAACACGGGATCAGACCTAGTAGCACAAGCTAGGCAGGGCCGGGCTTTCAAAAACCCTTTATCCCCACCCACTTTATGTATTTTTTCTAGCCTATTTTTAAAAATAGTCAACGTTTTAAACCTCTTTAATGTTTTGGGGGTTTTTTTCCACCCCAACCACAAAAATCTATTACCAAAACCAAATGCTTTCCTATAATTTCCCTTTCCCGAATCTGAATTTTTCCAACTTGAAAACCACTACTGTGAGTCCTGTCTTGGGTGGGGAAATTTTTTAACACGCTATTTTTCAAACCCCTTTATTTTTTTCCCCGTTTTTCCATTTAAAACACCCCAATTTATCCCCCTAATTCTACGGGCCTTTTGGGGAGAGTGCCCGATTCCGGGCCCCCAGTCTATTTCCCAGAAGGGGAAAATTTTGATACATGGGATCAAAATTTTCACCCTCCCTGTCGTTTTCCCCGAGCATTTATATCCATCCTGTAATACGTTGGGCCAGAAAATGAGAGCATAGGTTTTAAAAGAGGGCCCAACAGGATATGAGTTGAAGGAAAAACCTGAGAAAATTCTTTAAAATTTTTTACTTCTAGATATGAAACCAAAAAATTCTGTTAGGGTTTATTGCAAAACTAAAGCACTGTTTTTCTTGGTTTTAGAATTTCTGCTAACAAGAATCCAAAAACCTTTTTGCGTCCCCTTTGTATTAAGATCTACAATTTTTTAGTTTATAGTGGATGGTTATTTAACTGTCCCAAAATTTAGAACCCTTTTCATTTGTCAGTATTAAAACTCATCTCCACTTCTCCCCACCATTTCATCAGTCTATTCAAACAACCGGATGTTTTTATTCCTCATTGAATGAATTGGACGGCCTATTTTGGGGCATCAGTAAAAATTTTCTTTATGTCGCTATTTTTTCCCCCCATCTATGGGCGTTTATGGGAAAATTTTTGAAAAAAAAACAAAAAAGGGGGCCCCCCCCCAAAAACTGACCCCCGAGGAACACCGGGTTGTGGGCGTGCCCCCTCTGATTTCCCCCCATTTAACAAACCCCCTCTTCTGTCTATTTGTCGCCATTTCCCTAAACCCCGGAAAAAATTTCTCCTTCCCCCTTTCCCGGGGCCTTAAATTTCCCTAAAAGCCCCTGGTCTGGAAAATCTATCGAAAGCCTTCTGAAGTCCATATACACAATATCATATTCTTTTCCCTGATTTCCCCCCTCAAACCCTTAGTGAAGAAAGTTAGTAAATTGTAAGACAGGAACGCCCCCCTTTTTTAAAAACCCCGTTTAAAATTCATTAAAAATCTGTGCCTTTTCAAGATTTGGGTAAAAGAATTTTCTTCCCGGAATTATTGTTTCCCTAAATTTTCCCTAGGGGGTAAGGCTTTTTTGGTTTTTATTGTTCGAAACCCAAAGGGCCTGGTTTACCCCCCGCCTTGTAAATAGGTATTAATTTTTCATTTTTCCCCTTTTCAGGCACCCTGCCCTTTGAAAGGGGTATGTTTAAAAAAATTAGCCAAAGGTAAGGGAAAAATTTCCTCTTTTAAAATTCCTTTAACCCCTTGCAAAAAAATTCATCAGGACCTGGGGGTTTTTTAGGTTTCCCGTTTCTCTATTTTTCTGGGACCATGCACTAGTTAACCCCCAACGTACAAGTTTATTATCTCCCGTTCTACATAATCTTTTTATTTCAGGAAAATCGCTAGTATTTTCCTGGGTGAAAACTGAGAGGGAAATAGGTATTGAGAATTTCACAAATATCCTTATACTGTCAGTGAAAACTGACCCGGGGTTACTCTTAAGTGGGGGCCCTTTTTTGTCCCCAATCCCTTTCTTTTTGTATACCGGAAAAGAGCCCTTTTTTGGGTTTGGGCCCTTTTAATCCCTTGCGACCTTAGTTCTAATCCCTTTTTACTTTTTTTTTTCTTTCTTTATTTCTTTTCTTTAATGAATATATTTTATTTTTTTTAATGCCTATCCCCTCTTTTGATACCCCAACATGCCCCTCTTTTGGGCCCAAAGAGATGTTTAATTTTAAAAGGTTTATTCCCTTTGGGAACATTTGTTTTTAGATCTAATTTCCCCCGAACAAAAATTTTTTGGGCAGCTAGAACTTCCCCTGAAAAACGTTTATATTGGCAACCCAAAAATCATTACCTGACCCCTGTCAGGGGCTCCCCAAATTTTAAAAATTTAAAACCCCCCCAAAGGGAATTTTTTCCCGTCCCGAAGTCGGGCCAAAGGGAAAAACTGGGGCAGAGATTTTATTGCAGTTATCTGGGTTTAAACCATGAATATTGAAAAAAAGCGATATGGATCACTTTTCCCCCAAAATCTCATTAACCCCAAAATTATTTAATTTGTGAATCTTTGTTTGGGAAGAACCAAAAATCAAGCAGATTGTTTCCTCTATTTTGGTTTTGTCACCCAACCCCGTTTTTAAAAAGCAATCCCAACCGTATCCCAAAAAAATCACTAGACCAAGATTTCCCGCATAAAAGTTCCAATTTAATTTTTTTCCCAAAAATTAAAATTCCCCATTATCCCCCAACATTATTTATATCTAGATGCCCCTTAAAAAATTTTTGGGCCCATAAAAACTTTCGCCCCTCAAGGGGGTAGGGCACTCGTTGCCCTCTACTATCTCTCTTTTTTTGTTGATCAATTGATTTGCCCTTACTGCAACTTTTTTTGAATAATTTTTTTTAAACAAATCCCTGAGGTATCCCGGTAATAACTACGTTTTTTTAAACCCCAATGCTGCAGCCTGATTGTTTCATGGTTATTTTCCCTTTGGGGCCAACATTTTGAACTTTCATTTGTCCCACATTTAAACTGGGGTTTTTCCACTTCTCCGACCATTGGGATCAGCTATTAAATTATCCCGGGGGGTGCTCTAGTGCCCCAAATTTGAATTAAATTTGGCCCCCCTATTTTTGGTTTTTATCAGTAAAAATTTTCTTTTGTCCCCTATTTATTTCCCCCTCTCATAAACGTTTTTTGTACATAAGAACAACAAGGGGGGGAACACTTTAGGGCCCGCGGAAACCGCTTGTTTTACGTGCCCCAATTCTGATTTTCCCCCCTTTATGGAAACCCCCCTCTGCTTCCTATTTTTCAGCCCCTGCCTAAGAATTTTTTTTTTCCCTCCTGTTCCATGTGCCCTTTCGTTTTCTCAATTTGCCCTGAATGGAACTCTATTGAAAGCCTTTCTGATGTCCAAAAACACAATTTTCTATTCATAACCATGGTCTAGCTCCCCAAACATTTTATTGAAAGAAGTTATAAATTTGTAAGCCCGTAACACCCCTTTTTTCAAACCGTGTTGAAAAGTCCCTTAATCAGTTGGGGCCAAAAAAGATGGCTACGGGAAATTTTTTCGGCAATTAAGGTGTATAGTTCGAAAACTAAGGGCCCTTTACCTGCCTTGTAAATTTGGGATTAAAATTTTGCCATTTTCCCACTTATCACACTATGCCCGTTTGTAGTGATATGTTGAAAAAATTTTAAACCAAAGGGTTTTTTGCGGTCTCTTTACATTCCTTTAACCCCCCTGCAAACAGTTCATCAGGGCCTGGGGATTTTTTGGTTTTTTTGGGGCTCTGCAAATTTTGAGGACCCAAGTTTACAAATTACCGCAATCATGCACAGTTTATTATCGGGCCTGGGTTTTAATAAACTATTATTTCAGGGATTTTTTTTGTAGTATTTTTTCCCAAAGGGAAAAACTGAGAGAAGTAAATAATGAAAAATTTTACACTTTTCCTTATCACTGTCGTATCTGACCCGAGTTACTCTTAAATGTGGGCCCCTGGTCCCTAATTTTACTTCTGTATACCCGAAAAAAAAACTTTTTTGGGGGACCATCAAATTTCCCCGCGACATTCCCCCTAAACCCCTTTTTTCTTTTTTATTTTTTTTTTTCCCCTTTTAAATTTAATAAAATTGAATTTTTTAACTGCCCGTCCCCCCTTTTGTACGCCCATTTATGTTTATCCCCTTTTGGGCCCTTTTTAAAAAGAACTAAAATCCCCACTCGGGAAAAAAAAGTTGTCTGGGCAGCTACAAATATGCTCTGAAAAGTCCTTTGACAACCCCCCCATCACCTCCTGACCCATAGTCAGGGCATTCAAAATTTAAACACAACCCCGGTAATTTTCCCCGTTTTCCTTAAAACGGCCCCCCGCCCCCCCAAAAACTGGGACTGAGATTTTAAATTTCAGGGTTTTGGGTTTAAATTTTATGATGGGGTTTAAACTAAGTGATTTGTGATCACTTTCCCAAAACTCAAACTTAACCTCAAAATTTTTGAATTTGTGAAATTTTTTTTTGGCAAGAAAACCCAAATCAATCAGATTGTTTCCTCTATTGGTTCCCGTCACAAATTTTTTTAAAAAAACAATCTTCAAAAAGATCAAGAAAAAACATTAGATTTTAAAAATTTCCTATCACATTGTTCCAATTTAATTTGTCTAAAGTTAAAATCTCCCAAATTTAACCCCAACATTTTTTTATTAGTTGCCTTATGAATTTTTTTCCCCCCTAAAAAGCTTTCCCCATCAAGGTTTGCGGGGTTATAAATCAAACCCATAATTTAAATTTTTTACACCCTCCGAAAACTGTAGCCAAAAAATATTTTTGTGTCCGATGTTTCAATCTTATAACCGTATAAGACAAAAAATTATTATTTCTGTTGGCCCCTTTGGGGAAAAAACCCCTCCTTCCTTTCCCTTTCATTTTGGTTTTCATGTAGTCCCCTTATTTGTTTTAAATGATTTCCCTAGCCCAAATTCCCCTTTTTCCCCCCTGTGTTTTTCCCCGGGGGGTTTTTTAGTCTGGGTTTACCCATCCTACTCCGTTAAATCTAAAGTTTTTAAATCTCAGAACCCTGTGTCACTAGCTCCAAGGGGCCCTTTTTTCTGTGTGTCCCCCAAGTCTGAATTACTCGAGGGAATACGATGTCCATCTTGGGAGGGTTTATCTTCACCATTTTCTCTGGGATTATCCCTAACAAGTTGAAGTGAGATTTTCCATACCCCTCCCCATCTTTGGCTCTCCCTTTTCAGGACATCCCCTGTGGGTCCAAGCTTTTTCCCCTTCAATTCCTTGTGAAGGGAAAACATATAAATTTGTAACTTTGTTACCCGGTGAGCTCTTTTGGTTTATCTCAGTTAGTGTGTCTACCCTTGCTCTGTTTTCTCTTATATATTCTTCCTTGGGGCCCCCTGCAGTTCTGTGTTGGGGGTTTTTCATCTCGCCCAAATTTCCACCGTTGGGCCCCCCGATTGAATTGCTCTTATGTGTCCCGTTCTCCCCTACTGTCTAAACCCCAAAATTTTCCCTTTGTCTGCTTTTTTCCTGTTTGGGTCCTATTTTGAGCCAATTCCGCCTTGAAAAAAACACTTTGACTGGCTGTTTTTTTCCACTTGCAAACCCCCCCATTTTCAGAAAATTTTTTCACTAGGCCATGTTTTCCCCACCTATTAAAATTTTTCCTCCCCTTGTCTTTTACTTCGTAAGTTTTCCCTTTTAACTTCCTGGAGCCCATAAACAAAGACTGAACTTCCTTTTAATTCTCTCACTGCATTTCCCCCTTTTCATCCCCCAGTCAATTTAGTTGCCCCCCTGTCACAGCTGTTCCTTTTTTCATTCCTTTTTCTAAATGATGTCCCTGTACCCCGTGGTCTGCATTTTTTTTCCCCACGGGTTTTTCCTGGTCCGTGGGTCGTTAGGGACCTTTTTTCTTCAGTGCCCTTGTTTGTTCCTGGGGGTGTCTTCATCTTTTCCCGGATCCACCCGGGGGTGTGGGTAGGGGCCCCTGCATACAGTTTAAATTTTCCCCTTTTGGGTTTCCCCACAGACCCCCCGTTGTGAAGATGTAACAGTTTCTGATGCCATGTCCCCTACTGCACTTTGGTTCTTTAAAACTTTCAGGTTTTTCACTTCCGTACCTTTTTTTCCCCGTGCTGGGCTTGTAGCTCCCGTTTCCTGCTTTTTTCAGCTATCCCCTCCATTTTCTTTATAAGTCAAGGGGGAATGTAGGTGGGG
>NC_069435.1:40770185-40798797 GCF_026875155.1 Cherax quadricarinatus | reverse complement strand
TTTCCCCATACGGGGAATGTGTCACCCCGTTCATGGCCCCATACGTGAATGTGTCACCACTTATCATGGTCCCATACGGGAAATGTGTCATCCACGTATCATGGTCCAATACTGTGAATGTGTCATCCCCGTATCATGGTCCCATACTGTGAATGTGTCATCCACTTATCATGGTCCCATACTGTGAATGTGTCATCCCCGTATCATGGTCCCATACTGTGAATGTGTCATCCACTTATCATGGTCCCATACTGTGAATGTGTCATTCACGTATTATGGTCCCATACTGTGAATGTGTCATCCCCGTATCATGGTCCCATACTGTGAATGTGTCATCCACTTATCATGGTCCCATACTGTGAATGTGTCATCCCCGTATCATGGTCCCATACTGTGAATGTGTCATCCACTTATCATGGTTACATACTGTGAATGTGTCATCCCCGTATCATGGTCCCATACTGTGAATGTGTCATCCACGTATCATGGTCCCATACTGTGAATGGTCATCCACTTATCTTGGTCCCAACTGGAATGTGTCATCCACGTATCATGGTCCCCATACTGTGAATGTGTCATCCCCGTATCATGGTCCCATACTGTGAATTTGTCATCCACTTACATGGCCCCCATTCTGTGAATGTGTCATCCCCGTATCATGGTCCCATACTGTGAATGTGTCATCCACGTATCATGGTCCCATACTGTGAATGTGTCATTCACGTATCTTAACCAGAGTATATCTGATATTTGATGATCTTCAGTAGTATGTCTGAGAGCTCTGGGGAGCTTCAGCTTCAGTAGTATATCTGAGAGCTCTGGGGAGCTTCAGTAGTATGTCTAAGAGCACTGGGGAGCTTCAGCTTCAGTAGTATGTCTGAGAGCACTGGGGAGCTTCAGCTTCAGTAGTATGTCTGAGAGCACTGGGGAGCTTCAGCTTCAGTAGTATGTCTGAGAGCACTGGGGAGCTTCAGCTTCAGTAGTGTGTCTGAGAGCACTGGGGAGCTTCAGCTTCAGTAGTATATCATAGAGCACTGGGGAGCTTCAGTAGTGTCTGAGAGCACTGGGGAGCTTCAGCTTCAGTAGTATGTCTGAAAGGACTGGGGAGCTTCAGTAGTATGTCTGAGAGCACTGGGGGGCTTCAGCTTCAGTAGTGTGTCTGAGAGCACTGGGGAGCTTCAGCTTCAGTAGTATATCATAGAGCACTGGGGAGCTTCAGTAGTGTCTGAGAGCACTGGGGAGCTTCAGTAGTGTCTGAGAGCACTGGGGAGCTTCAGCTTCAGTAGTATGTCTGAGAGCACTGGGGAGCTTCAGCTTCAGTAGTGCGTCTGAGAGCACTGGGGAGCTTCAACTTCAGTAGTATGTCTGACAGGACTGGGGAGCTTCAGTAGTATGTCTGAGAGCACTGGGGAGCTTCAGCTTCAGTAGTGAGTCTGAGAGCACTGGGGAGCTTCAGTTTCAGTAGTATGTCTGAAAGGACTGGGGAGCTTCAGTAGTATGTCTGAGAGCACTGGGGAGCTTGAGCTTCAGTAGTATGTCTGAGAGCACTTGGGAGCTTCAGTAGTATGTCTGAGAGCACTGAGAAGCTTCAGTAGTGTGTCTGAGAGCACTGGGGAGCTTCAGCTTCAGTAGTATGTCTGAGAGCACTTGGGAGGTTCAGTAGTATGTCTGAGAGCACTGAGGAGCTTCAGCAGTGTGTCTGAGAGCACTGGGGAGCTTCAGCTTCATACACTGAAGCCACTTGTGTATATAGAACTCTGGTATAAACCTTGGTAATAAATACCGACAAGTTGGTTTAGAAAGACACGTAAGCAAACCTTGATCAAGGTCCCAGGACCGAAACGTTTTCTAATAAATATGTTATAGTGTTTGCTTACGTGTCTTTCTAAACCATATAGAACTCTGACTTATACGGAAACAGTATATATGATAAGTCACAGAATCTTGATAGATGTTTAATTTTATGTATGCTGAGAGAAAATTGGTTTTAGTATTGTTGGAGTTCCTTGATAATGGTGTCCAGAACATCATTCACCGTCACCTTGATAATGGTGTCCAATACATCATTCACCGTCACTTTGATAATGGTGTCCTGAACATCATTCACCGTCACCTTGATAATGGTGTCCAGAACATCATTCACCGTCACCTTGATAATGGTGTCCAATACATCATTCACCGTCACTTTGATAATGGTGTTCCTGAACAATCATTCACCGTCACCTTGATAATGGTGTCCAAACTCATTCACCGTCACCTTGTAATGGTGTCCAATAACTCATTCACCGTCACTTTGATAATGGTGCCTGAACATCATTCCAAACCCTCACTTTGATAATGGTGTCCAGAACATCTTCACCGTCACCCTTTATAATGGTGTTCAGAACATCATTCACCGTCACCTTGATAATGGTTCCAATACATCATTCACCGTCACTTTGATAATGGTGTCCAGAACATCATTCACCGTCACCTTGATAATGGTGTCCAATACATCATTCACCGTCACTTTGATAATGGTGTCCTGAACATCATTCACCGTCACTTTGATAATGGTGTCCAGAACACAATTTACCGTCACCCCTTTTATAATGGTGTTCAGAACATCATTCACCGTCACCTTGATAATGGTGTCCATAATATCATTCACCGTCACCTTGATAATGGTGTCCATAACATCATTCACCGTCACCTTGATAATGGTGTCCATAACATCATTCACCGTCACCTTGATAATGGTGTCCAGAAACATCATTCACCGTCACCTTTATAATGGTGTCCATAACATCATTCACCGTCACCTTGATAATGGTGTCCTGACTTCATTCACCGTCACCTTGATAATGGTGTCCAGAACATCATTCACCGTCACCTTGATAATGGTGTCCATGACATCATTCGCCGTCACCTTGATAAAAGATGTCCAGAACATCATTTACCTTGACAATGGTGTCCGAACATCGTTCACCATCACCTTGATGATGGTGTCCAGTGTCCCGTAGCTCGATGGTTAGGGCACTCAGCTCACACTTAGGTCCGGGGTTCGAATCTCCTCCGTACGGCTGAAAAAATATTAAGGACGTGTTTCCATAAGTCACCTGCGTCCCCGTCCCTGTTCACTCATGAATTTAAAATAGGTACCTGGGTGTTTTGTCGACTGGTGTGGGTTCGCATCCTGGGACAAAGCTGACCTAATTTGCCCGAATTGCTCAGCATAACAAGCGGCATTCTATATATAGTAGTTTTGATGTCAGCTGGACTGTATACCTTTTACATGTATTTGTAGTAAATAAAGATATTATTATTATTATTATTATTATTATTATTATTATTATTATTATTATTATTATTATTATTATTATTATTATTATTATTCACCGTCACCTTGAAGAATGAAGGTCCCACATCTAGACTAAGCAATTTACTCTGTAGAGTTAAGCTTCTCATCATTGTTAACAAAATCCTTCTAATAAATACTGTGAAAACTAGGAAATCGACGGTAAACGTTAAATGGTTATAATTATGACCATAATTTTGAAAGGGGTGGACAGGTCAGCCAGCGGAAGGTCTCGGTCAGATGAACAAAAGCTCCAACGGCGGGTCATTATCTGACCCGCCGTTAGGAAACACTTATCCTATTTCCTGACGAACCTCACCTAACCTAACGAGGAAACTGGACGTAGGAGAGGTGAGAGTGGACTGCTGCACGACTCTCACATCATACACACATCTCTGGATTTTGCAAATGCTTCAATCTTATGTCAATTTGATTTCTCTTTATTTAATTACTTTGAATTTCTGGCCAATATCATCTCTGTTAAGATAATATCTTACTGTGGTTCCCTGCAGGTGGTGAACTATGACTCTCCTCGGGGTGGGATCACTGTAGTGACGGAGCGAGGTAACACTACCAGCGGGTACCTGTTAATACAGGTGAGTTACCTGCTCATACAGACGAGTTACCTGCTCATACAGGTGAGTTACCTGCTCATACAGGTGAGTTACCTGCTGATACAGGCGAGTTATCTGCTCATACAGGTGACTTACTTGCCCATACAAGGTGAGCTACGTGCTCATACAGGTGAGTTAACTGCTCATACAGGTGAGTTACCTGCTCATACAGGTGAGTTACCTGCTCATACAGGCGAGTTACCTGCTCATACAGGTGAGTTACCTGCTCATACAGGTGAGTTACCTGCTCATAAAGGTGAGTTACCTGCACATACAGGCGAGTTACCTGCTCATACAGGTGACTTACTTGCCCATACAAGGTGAGCTACGTGCTATACAGGTGATTACCTGCTCATACAGGTGAGTTACCTGCTCATACAGGTGAGTTACCTGCTCATACAGGTGAGTTACCTGCTCATACAGGCGAGTTAACCTGCTCATTTCAGGTGAGTTACCTGCTCGTACAGGTGAGTTACCTGCTCGTACAGGTGAGTTCTCCACCATCAATGGCAAATTCATTATAAATACGGCAACATTCACGCTGTTTCGCATATTAATTTACATAACATGACAGTAGAGGATTTTACATGACGTTACTATGTAAATTAGTAAACAATGAATGGGTGAAGGGTTAACACATGTTTACGTGTTTTAATAGCATTTTTAAACTGGTTCTTATCGCGCATTAATAATATATAATTATTTTTATTAATTATATTTAAATATAATATTTTTTATATATATTATATATATAATATATATAATTTATATATATTTTAATAATATATTTAATTTTTAATTTATATTATATTTTAAAATATATATATTATTTATATATATATATATTTAATATTTTTTATATATATTATTATTATTTTTATATAATATATATACATAATACATATACAAAAAGATCACAGAAAACAGGTGATTTCAGAATATGCAAAACGCCACTGTGGAAAATAAAAAATTTCCAAGCGTTTTCGTGATATACATTATAAGGAACTTAAAAATAATGCATAAAAAGAAGGTTAAAAAGGGCTAGCCCCTCCTTTACACATCCGCAACAAAAAACACCGAGAGCGATTTGTAAGAAAGGGAAAACCCACAGCGGGCCCCCTGGCCCAATAGCGGTCCTACACCAACCCCCCCAACAAATATTCACCCAAGAATTTAAAAATTTTAAAATTTATTATTTGTCCAACTTTTATTTTAAATTTTCCCAAATTCTATTAATTATAAATGGATCTAATTTTTATAAAACCAAAAGGAAAAAATTCATTTATTGTCAAAACTGTTTTTTGAAAAAATTCAATTATATTCCCCTCAACCATGGACTTTTTGATAAAATTTTCAACTTTTTGAAAACCAATTGGGGGGTTAAAATTTTTTCACATGTAAATAAGGGATTGGAATCTTGTCCAGTTCTTTTGTATATTTTTCCTTTTAATCTTAGTTCGAGATTTTTACAGTTTACCGTAATAAACTTTATCGCAAATTTTACAAGGAATCTTATAGACACATCCGTCAGCAATTTTGGGGGAATTCTTTATCAAAAGTTTTTTACTGTACAAGGTTTTTAAATACAACTTTGATATTAAAAGTCTTAAGAAGAGAAGGCATATCAATCAAGTTTTCAAGGTAAGGGAGAACCAACCATATTTTAGTTGAATAAGGCTGGTTGTCCTTTTTTGGATGTAAAAAGTATTTCTAGCAACTTTAAAAGATTTATCAATTACATTCTTGGTATTTTAGTCATTACTATTTCATAAATTTTGGATATTTCCTTATCTAATGAACTCTGGAACTTACAAATACGTAAACTCTCAAAATCATTTGATGAGAAAACAGACAGTTTAACTCTATCTTGATGTGGAAGAATAATAGTGTACATAAGAACAGTTATTTGTAGGTTTTCTGTAAATTTTTAAATTTGAAAATTCATTATTACTCTTAATAATTAAACAACTAGAAAAGGCATTGAGGTTATTTTCTTCAAACTCAACATTTAAACATTTATAGAATAGGCTAAGCTATTTATTTTGCCAAAGAAATGGTGTATATCTACATTCTTGGGCATAAGACACAAAATATCATCAACATATCTGAACCATTTAGCTCTATTAGGGAGGATTGTGTTAAGCAACCTTGTTTCAAAAAATTCCATGTATAGGTTACTAAAACAGGTGAAAGAGGATTTTCCCATTGCCATACCAAAACTTTTGAGTGTAAAACATATCTTTAAATACAAATTTTGCATCAACAATGCAAAGTTTAATAATTTAAATGATAGTAGCAACTGGCAATGGTAAATCATAATTAACGAGTTCTCCAGATAAAAACTTAATAATCATCAACAGGAAACTTTCGTAAACAAGGAAGTAGCATCAAAACTAACCATGATTAAAATCATTTAAGTCAGTCAAGGAGCTTAATTTATCAACTAAATCTATGTTGTTTTTAACATTAAAGTTAGAAATTTTGCCAACATAGGGCTCAAAATGTCAACACAAGCCATTTGGATAATTTATAAATGAAAACTGATCCCCATGGAGTAATAATTGGTCTGACTGGATTCCCTGTTTTGTGTGTTTTTATTAGTCCATACATGTAAGCAAACATGGATTAGTGGAAGTAAATTGTTTGACTAATTCATCTTTGCCTTTCAGTAGAAGTTTTATTGTTTTATTGAAATTGCTGTTAACGGTTTCTAGGGGATTTTTTCTAAGTTTAGAATAGGTTTCAGTATCATCTAAGAGATTATTCATTTTTTCTTTGTAACCATTTTCTTTCAAACTGGTAAAAATCTCGAACTAAGATTAAAACAACATAAATATAGCATTAGAACTGGAGAAGATTCCAATGCTCTATTTATTCATGTAAGAGATTTTAACCATCCAATTGATTTTAAAAAAGTTGAGAAAGTAGTATCAAGCAAGTCCATGGTCGACAGGGATATAATTGAATCTTGTTTCATAAAAAGCAGTTTTGACAATAATATGAATATTTCCTTTGGTTTTATATAAATTAGATCCATTTATAATTAATAGAATTTGGGAAGAATTTAATAATACATTCGACAAATAATAAATTTTAAAAATTCTTAATTCTTGGAAGAATAGTTTGTTGGTGGGTTGTGTGAGAAACCTGTCTAGTTGGGCCAGCGGACCTGCTGCGTGTTCCTTTTTACGAATTCCCGCGTCAGGTGTTGCTTTTTGCGGGATGTGATAGTGAGGTGTGGGCTAGACCCTTTATGTGCCTTCTTTGATGCATTAACTATCATTATTCCTTGATAATGTGAGAGTCACGAAAGTGCTTGGAATTTCTATTACTCTTTCACAGTGGTTGTTTTGCATATATATTATATTATCTTATATATTAATATATATATTATATAATATATATTATATATATATATATTATATATATATATATATATAAATATATTATATATATATATATATATATATATATATATATATGTCGTGCCGAATATGTAAAACTGGTCAATTAGCAAGAACTCATTTAAAATTAAGTCCTTTCTAAAATTTTCTCTTATACGTTTAAAGATATATTTTTTTCATTAATGTTAATATAAAAATTTATAATTTTGCATCAAAAGAATCTTAGAAAACTTACCTAACCTTATTATAACAAGAACAATTTATTTTAGCCTAACCCAACTAAATATATTTTAGATTTGTTTACAATAATTTAATACTAAACAAACACAATCAAATATATTTTTTCGTTAGGTTCAGAATGATTTTGGCGAAATTATTGCATACACAAATTTTCACTTGTCCTATATGGCAAGATGAGCGTTGCTATTTAAGCCAAGATCGCAAGTTCTGCCTATTCGGCACGACATATAATATTTTATATATATATATATATATATATATATATATATATATATTATATATATTAATATATATATATAATTATATATATATATATATTATATATATACATTATATATATATATAATATTTATATATATATATCTATATATATATAATATATATATATATATATATATATATATATATATATATATATATATTATATATGGTTCCTGGATGATGGTACCCTAGCTGCACAACAGAATCTCTCCTAGAAGACATCAGTAAAATTAAAGACATGGGAGAAAGCCTGGGCGTATCTTTAAAACCCGCCACATGTGAAATATGTTTCTACAAATCGACAGATGATCCAGAATATTAGCGCCAATTTTACCAGGAGCAGGAGCCTTTGATCCAGCCAATAGCACTCTCCTTGGTGCTCCTCTTGGGTCCAGTGCCATCGATATGATCCTAGAAAAAAAAGTCTCAGATCTCCGGATGATGGAAAGCAGGATGAAAGACATTGACACACATGATGCCTTCTACCCTACTCACCAGGTGCCTGTCAATCCCGAAACTTACCTACTTTCTGAGATGCTCCCCAGCCTTCAGCAGTCCAAAACTCAAGGAATATGACTGTCTCCTTAAGATCATGCTAGAGAGTGTATTGAATCTTTCCCTTGAAGATGAACAGTGGTTGCAAGCCTCACTTCCGGTCAGGCTTGTGGGGCTAGGAGTACGCAGATCCCCAGATTGCTCTACCAGCTTCCTATCCTCTTCCAAAGCATCAAACGAGTTGATAAGACAAATCTTCCTGATTACCTCAGTGTACTCAGCAGGAATACAGGACCCTAGCTATGCCAGTGCCATCACCGAATAGGAGACTATTGCTGCTCCAGCACCAAACTCTAGTGCAGCACTGGCTCACAAACAATCAAGCTGGGATGGCCCGATCGCTGAAAAGGGGCTTGCCAACATGCTCAGGGCTGCAACATCAGATAGGGAGACTGCCCGTCTCCAGGCTGTGAGCGCACTTCACTCCGGGGACTTCCTCCAAACAGTTCCCATATCGGAAATGGGAATGCGACTCGACCCTATGACCCTCCGTATTGCAGTGGCTCTGCGTCTTGCTGCCCCAATTCTCACAGAATATACGTGTATTTGCAATGAAGCATAAGCAGACCAATACAGTCTGCATGGTCTTAACTGTTCCAAAACCAAGGGCTGGCATGCAAGACACAATGAGGTCAACGACATCATAAAGAGAACCCTTGCTACATCTGGATGCCCAGTCGAGAGGGAGCCCCGATCACTAGCAGCCAACAATACCCACAACCCAGCGAACCGCCCCGACGGGATCACCGTTTATCCTTGGAAGAATGGCAAGCTCTTAGCATGGGACTATACCTGTGTGTCCACACTGGCTGACACCTATATTCATCACAGTGTCGGGCGACAGGGAGGAGCTGCTGACTACAGGGAGGAGTACAAGATCAGCAAGTACAGGGACATAAGCGAACAGTATCAATTTGTCCCAGTGGGATCAGAGACCTTGGGATCATGGGGTAAAAATGCCACACGCTTTCTTAAAGAATTCGGTTCCAGACTCATCGACACCACCAGGGACCCAAGTTCTGGCGCTTTCATGTTCCAGTGCCTCAGCGTGGCCATCCAGAGGGGAAATGCTTGCTGCATACTTGGCTCGCGTCTGGCTTCGGAGGAGCTGGTGAAAATTCGTGATCTTTAACACATTGTACCATTGTATTCATGTTTGTGTTTTCTGTAAATGTATTCTGTTTATTAAAAAAATTTCACGTAGAATATAAAATATAGGGGGTGGTGGGAGAAGAAAATATTTAAACATCTCCAGGGAGAACCTTGAGTTTTCCCTGACGTACATTTAATGTCTTCTCTGAGGATGAGGGTCCCCAGTTCAGCTATAGAGGTGGTACTTCCCTATATTTTTTGAAATATATATATAAATATATATATATATATATATATATATATATAGGTATATATATATATATATTTTTTTTATTTTTTTATTATCACACTGGCCGATTCCACCAAGGCAGGGTGGCCCGAAAAAGAAAAACTTTCACCATCATTCACTTCCATCACTGAATATATATATATTATATATTATATATATATATATATATTATATTATATATATATATATCTATATATATATATATATATATATATATATAATATAATATATATATATATATATATATATATATATAAATATATATAAATATATATATATAATATATATAATATTATATATATATATATATATATATATATATATATATATATATAATATATATATATATATATATATTATATATATATATATATATATATATATATAATATATATACATAACTGACTAATAGGGATAAGGAGATGTCTGTCTGATTTAAGAACAATTCGTAGAATGGGATTGGTCGACGAAGTCTGCTGCATCGATGTGCTGGAAAGCCCAGAATAGCGCCCATTGAAAGGGGTTTAGTCTGTTTCTGTGATGGACTACCGATCACACTCAGAATATACAACTGCACTGTAATGCATTACTCAACATAACTCAAAATAGAAGAGTTAAAAGACCATTATAAAATATTTTCTCGTGGACAGACGAGCTTACGGTGGGATTTCCCAGGAGTCTTATGGAGACTCACTGTAACTCTTATTCTGAGTCTGAGGAGCAGTAAACTCCAGGTATAACGTCATAGGTGTGGCAGACTTAGAGGAAGATGGTGTGGCAGACATATATGTAGATGGTGTGGCAGACATATACTTAGATTTTGTGGCAGACATACAGGTAGTTGATGTGGCAGTCATACAGGTAGTTGTTCCTGCAGACATACAGGTACTTGGTGTGGCAGACATGCAGGTAGTTGGTGTGGCAGATATACAAGTGGTTGGTGCGGCAGACATACAGGTAGTTGTTTCAGACAAACAGGTAGTTGGTGTGGCAGACACACAAGTAGTTGTTGTAGCAGACATACAGGTAGTTGGTGTGGGAGACATACAAGTAGTTAGTGTGGCAGATATGCAGGTAGATGGTGTGGCAGACATACAGGTAGTTGGTGTGGTAGACATACAAGTAGCTGGTTTGGCAGGCATACAAGTAGTTAGTGAGGCAGACATACAGGTACTTGATGTGGCAGACATATAGATAGTTGGTGTGGCAGAAATACATATATTTGGTATGGCAGACATACAGGTACTTGGTGTAGCAGACGTGCAGGCAGTTGGTGTGGCAGACATACAGGTAGTTGGTGTGTCAGACATACGGGTAGTTGGTGTGGCAGACATACATATATTTGGTGTGGCAGACATACAGGTACTTGGTGTAGCAAACGTGCAGGTATTTGGTGTGGCGGACATACAGGTAGTTGGTGTGGCAGACATACAGGTAGTTGGTGTGGCAGACATACAGGTAGTTGGTGTGGCAGACATACAGATAGTTGGTGTGGCAGACATACAGGTAGTTGGTGTGGCAAACATACAGGTAGTTGGTGTGGCAGACGTACAGGTAGTTGGTGTATCAAACATGAAGGTAGTTGGTGTGGCAGACATACAGGTAGTTGGTGTGGCAGACATACAGGTAGTTGGTGTGGCAGACATACAGGTAGTTGGTGTGTCAGACATGCAGGTAGTTGGTGTGGCAGACGTACAGGTAGTTGGTGTGGCAGACGTACAGGTAGTTGGTGTGGCAGACATACAGGTAGTTGGTGTGTCAGACATGCAGGTAGTTGGTGTGGCAGACGTATAGGTAGTTGGTGTGGCAGACATACAGGTAGTTGGTGTGTCAGACATGCAGGTAGTTGGTGTGGCAGACATAAAGGTAGTTGGTGTGGCAGACATACAGGTAGTTGGCGTGGCAGACATACAGAAAGTTGGTGTGGCAGACATACAGGAAGTTGGTGTGGCAGACATACAGGTAGTTGGCGTGGCAGACATACAGGTAGTTGGTGTGGCAGACATACAGGTAGTTGGTGTGGCAGACATACAGGTAGTTGGTGTGGCAGACATACAGGTAGTTGGTGTGGCAGACATTCAGGTAGTTGGTGTGGCAGACATACAGGTAGTTGGTGTGGCGGACATACAGGTAGTTGGTGTGGCAGACATACAGGTAGTTGGTGTGGCGGACATACAGGTAGTTGGTGTGGCAGACATACAGGTAGTTGGTGTGGCAGACGTACAGGTAGTTGGCGTGGCAGACATACAGGTAGTTGGCGTGGCAGACATACAGGTAGTTGGTGTGGCAGACATACAGGTAGTTGGTGTGGCAGACATACAGGTAGTTGGTGTGGCAGACGTAACAGGTGTTGGCGTGGCAGACATACAGTTAGTTGGCGTGGCAGACATACAGGTAGTTGGTGTGGCAGACATACAGGAAGTTGGTGTGGCAGACGTACAGGTACTTGGTGTGGCAGACATACAGATAGTTTGCGTGGCAGACATACAGGTATTTGGCATGGCAGACATACAGGTAGTTGGCGTGGGAGACATACAGGTAGTTTATGTGGCAGACGTACAGGTAGATGGCGTGGCAGACATACAGGTAGTTGGTGTAGCAGACATACAGGTAGTTGGTGTGGCAGACATACAGGTAGTTGGTGTGTCAGACATACAGGTAGTTGGTTGGGCGACATACAGGTAGTTGGTGTGGCAGACGTACAGGTAGTTGGCGTGGCAGACATACAGGTAGTTGGCGTGGCAGACATACAGATAGTTGGTGTGGCAGACATACAGGTAGTTGGCGTGGCAGACATACAGGTAGTTGATGTGGCAGTCATACAGGTAGTTGGCGTGGCAGATATACAGGTAATTGGTGTGGCAGACATACAGGTAGTTGGTGTGGCAGACATACAGGTAGTTGGCGTGGCAGACATACAGGTAGTTGGTGTGGCAGACGTACAGGTAATTGGCGTGGCAGACATACAGGTAGTTGGCGTGGCAGACATACAGGTAGTTGGTGTGGCAGACGTACAGGTAGTTGGCGTGGCAGACATACAGGTAGTTGGTGTGGCAGACATACAGGAAGTTGGTGTGGCAGACATACAGGAAGTTGGTGTGGCAGACATACAGGTAGTTGGTGTGGCAGACATACAGGTAGTTGGCGTGGCAGATATACAGGTAATTGGTGTGGCAGACATACAGGAAGTTGGTGTGGCAGACATACAGGAAGTTGGTGTGGCAGACATACAGGTAGTTGGTGTGGCAGACATACAGGTAGTTGGCGTGCCAGATATACAGGTAATTGGTGTGGCAGACATACAGGTAGTTGGTGTGGCAGACATACAGGTAGTTGGTGTGGCAGACATACAGGTAGTTGGCGTGGCAGACATACAGGTAGTTGGTGTGGCAGACGTACAGGTAGTTGGCGTGGCAGACATACAGGTAGTTGACGTGGCAGACATACAGGTAGTTGGTGTGGCAGACGTATAGGTAGTTGGCGTGGCAGACATACAGGTAGTTGGTGTGGCAGACATACAGGAAGTTGGTGTGGCAGACATACAGGTAGTTGGTGTGGCAGACATACAGGAAGTTGGTGTGGCAGACGTATAGGTAGTTGGCGTGGCAGACATACAGGTAGTTGGTGTGTCAGACATACAGGTAGTTGGTGTGGCAGACATACAGGTAGTTGGTGTGGCAGACGTACAGGTAGTTGGCGTGGCAGACATACAGGTAGTTGGTGTGGCAGACATACAGGAAGTTGGTGTGGCAGACATACAGGTAGTTGACGTGGCAGACATACAGGTAGTTGGTGTGGCAGACGTATAGGTAGTTGGCGTGGCAGACATACAGGTAGTTGGTGTGTCAGACATACAGGTAGTTGGTGTGGCAGACATACAGGTAGTTGGTGTGGCAGACGTACAGGTAGTTGGCGTGGCAGACATACAGGTAGTTGGCGTGGCAGACATACAGATAGTTGGTGTGGCAGACATACAGGTAGTTGGCGTGGCAGACATACAGGTAGTTGATGTGGCAGACATACAGGTAGTTGGCGTGGCAGATATACAGGTAATTGGTGTGGCAGACATACAGGTAGTTGGTGTGGCAGACATACAGGTAGTTGGTGTGGCAGACATACAGGAAGTTAGTGTGTCAGACATACAGGTAGTTGGCGTGGCAGACATACATGTAGTTGGTGTGTCAGACATACAGGTAGTTGGCGTGGCAGACATACAGGTACTTGGTGTGGCAGACATACAGGAAGTTGGTGTGTCAGACATACAGGTAGTTGGCGTGGCGGACATACAGGTAGTTGGTGTGGCAGACATACAGGTAGCTGGTATGGCAGACATACAGGTAGTTGGTGTGGCAGACATACAGGAAGTTGGTGTGGCAGACATACAGGTAGTTGGTGTGGCAGACATACAGGAAGTTGGTGTGGCAGACATACAGGTAGTTGGTGTGGCAGACATACAGGTAGTTGGTGTGGCAGACATACAGAAAGTTGGTGTGGCAGACATACAGGTAGTTGGCGTGGCAGACATACAGGTAGTTGGTGTGCCAGACGTACAGGTAGTTGGTGTGGCAGACATACAGGAAGTTGGTGTGGCAGACATACAGGTAGTTGGTGTGGCAGACATACAGGTAGTTGGCGTGGCAGGGTCGGGCCAACTTCTTTACATCACTGATGGTATGACTGCACTCAACACACTGCTATGCAACAGAACTGTTCTGTTCCATTAATAATATCATTTTTCGGGACTCGCTGATGCACAGGACTTACAAGGCCGTTGACCTGTGACAGTTTTTGTCTGTTTTATCCAATACCTGTCCTGTTTATAGAGGCTCTTTGTACTGTGACTGCAGCATTGTGGCTGCTTCTGCCAGACGTTAGTACGAGTACCGCTCCATTTGTTTTTTTTATTCATTGACCGTCGTGTGTATGTGTGTACTCACCTAGTTGTGATTGCAGGGGTCGATTCACAGCTCCTGACCACGCCTCTTCACTAGTCGCTACTAGGTCACTCTTCCTGCTCCATGAGAATTTTCATACCTCTTCTTGAAGCTATGTTTTGATCTTGCCTCCACTACATCGCTTCCCAGACTATTCCACTCTCTAACAACTCTGTGACTGAAGAAATACTTCCTAACATCCCTGTTTTTCATCTGAGTCTTCAGTTTCAACTGTGACCCGTTGTTGCTGCGTACCATCTCTGGAACATCTTGTTTCTGTTAATTCCTCTCAGTATTTTATATGTCGTTATCATATCCCCCGTATCTCTTCTGTCCTCCAGTATCGTCAGGTTTATTTCCCTTAATCTCTCCTTGTAAGACATGTCCCTTAGCTCCGAAACTAGACTTGTTGCAAACTTTTGCACTTTCTTTAGCTTGCTTACATGCTTGGCTAGGTATGGGTTCCAAACTGGTGCTGCATACTCCAGTATAGGTCTAACGTGCACTGTGTGCAAGGATCTGAATGATTCCTTATTAAGATGTCGGAATGCTGTTCTGAGGTTTGCCAGGCGCCCATATGCTGCAGCAGTTATTTGTTTGATGTGCGCTTCAGGAGATGTACCTGGTGTTATACTCACCCCAAGATCTTTTTCCTTGAGTGAGGTTTCTAGTCTCTATCCCCCTAGACTGTACTCCGTCTGCGGTATTTTTTTCCCTTCCCCAATCTTCATGACTTTCCACTTGATGGGTTTGAACTCTAGGAGCATTTTGCATGACCAGGCCTGCAGCCTGTCGAGATTCCTCTGTAATTCTGCCTGGTCCTCGTCCGATTGAATTCTTCTCATCAACTTCACATCATCTGCAAACAGGGACACTTCTGAGTCTATTCCTTTCGTCATGTGTGTGCACTCACTTAGTTGTATTCACCTAGTTGTCGTTGCAGGGATTGATTTATAGCTCCTGGCCCCGCCTCTTCACTGGCCGCTACTGGGTCACTCTCCCCGCACCATGAGCTTTATCATACCTCTGCTTGAAGCTATGAATGGATCCTGCCTCCACTACATCGCTTCCCAAACTGTTCCACTTCCTGATTACTCTGTGACTGAAGACATACTTCCTAACATCCCTGTGAGTCATCTGTGTCTTCAACTTCCAACTGTGTCCCCTTGTTGCTGTGTCCCATCTCCGGAACATTCTGTCTCTGTACGCCTTGTCTATTCCTCTCAGTATTTTATATGTCGTTATTATGTCCCCCCTATCTCTCCAGTCCTCCAGTGTCATCAGGTCGATTTCCCTTAACTTCTCCTCGTAGAACATACTCCTTTGCTCTGGGACTAGTCTTGTTGCAAACCTTTGCACTTTCTCAAGTTTCTATACATGCTTGGCTAGCTGTGCGTTCCAAACTGGTGCCGCATATTCTAATATGGGCCTAACGTACAAAGTGTACAGGGCCCTGTGTGTGTGTGTGTGTGTGTGTGTGTGTGTGTGTGTGTGTGTGTGTGTGTGTTGTGTGTGTGTGTGTGTGTGGTGTGTGTGTGTATGTGTGTGTGTGTGGGGTGTGTGTGTGTGTGTGTGTGTGTGTGTGTGTGTGTGTGTGTGTGTGTGTGTGTGTGTGGTGTGTGTGTGTGTGTGTGTGTGTGTGTGTGGTGTTACTCTCATCACCTTGCTTTTTCCTATGTTCAGTTTTAGTTTCCTTAGTGTTTGGAAGGGTTTGTAAAAGAAGGAAATTTAAAGTGAACATAGAGCAGAGCTAGTATGGATAAAGTGAATGTGTTCAGATATCTAGGAGTGGACTTGACGGGGATGGCATATGAAAGGCGAGATGAACCATAGAATTGATGATAGGAAAAGGTGACTGGTGCAATTGAGGCATCTCTGTAGACAAAGAACGTTATGCATGGAGGCAAAAACTGAATTGCCTCATGGTATAGTGGTACCAATGCTCTTATGTGAGTGTGAAGCATGTGATGTAAATGATGCAGCCAGGAGTAGACTGGATGCATTGGAGATGTCGTGTCTAAGGGCATTGTGTGTTGCAAATATTATGCAGAGAATTTGTAGGTTGGAGATTTTTTAGGTGCTCTGTTACTAAAAGAATTATTCAGAAGGCTGAGGATTGATTGGTGAGATGGTTTCGACATTTAGATAGGATGGAGCATTTCAAAGATGTATAAATTGTGGAGGGAAGGTGAGATAAGGGTCCTCCCAGGTAAGGTTAGAGGGAGGGGGTAAAGGAGGTTTTATGTGAGAAGTGCTTAGATATGCAAGAGGAGTATGTGAGAGTGTTAGACGGAAGTGAGTGGAGGCAAACGTTGTTGATGACTTTACATGCTGCTTGATAGTCGAACTTGAGTCCAGGAGGTGGGAAGTACAGTGTCTCCACAGTGGCTAAACACTACCTCCTGAGGTGTGGCAGTGTTAAGCTAGGATAACAGTGTGAAGTTGGATAACATATTTTATCTGTGTCCCTGTATGTGTTCCAGGACGCTCGCCCCTCCGATAGTGGCAACTACTCTTGTGCTCCTTCCAACACTGCTGCCACCACCCTCAGAGTGCATGTACTCAATGGTAAGTGCGAAGAAGTACCATGGGTAGAGCTGTAGCTTCTAGTACTTAATGGTAAGTGTCAGAGAGTGACTCAGACATGGTGAGTGAAAAATTGATTCCTTGAACCCTTTGGGAAAAGATCTTTTCTCTTAACCAAAATATAAAAAATAGCTTTTGTTTATTACGAACACAAAGACTGATTGGTTAATTAGGTTTAAAGTTTATCTAATAGAAGAGGGTCATAAGACTGCATATCAGCTGCACACTGCTATGCAGGAATATTTAGATATATAATAGTGAAGGTTCCAGGACCCAGCCAGTCCTGGGGAATGCTGCACAACTTTCTATTATTAGTTTCTTCAAAATCACCAGTATATATTAAGATAATTTTTTATAGTATATTAATTACTTTTATGTGGGAAATACTCTAAATGCATCTTTTATACGCAGGAGAGACGCCGGCAGCAATGCAGACTAATGGGTCTCAGGGTAAGCAGGAGCCAGCCTTCAGTTTCCTGTTTTCCTGACTGCAGGTGTTGCTGACACTCTCACTTCTGACGCAGGTAATTGAGGAACTCCTGTCACCGGGAGCTCTGAGGTACAGTGGCACCTGAATGATGGACGTGCAAGTCTCCTTCAGCGAGAAGTAACGTTTTCAAGGACATCCACTGCCTCCCACTGAAGCTATATATACTTGTGTGGCAGTATTGTTTCTGCCACCTGGAAAGTGCCTTAAGTGGAGTGTCCATATTCACACTTGCTCTGCGTTTAATAAGAGTAAAACTGATGTGTGTTCTAGCAGTCTAGATGACTGCTTATGTGAAGCCTTCGTTCTCATGTTATCTGTGCTCCTACAGTGGGAGGCTGGTTTAAAACGTGTCCCCGCAGTGTGAATCATAGCATAAATAGGGCTTTTATTCTCACGTTTACTGTGCTCCCCCTGTGAAAAACTGTTGTAAAGTGTGTTTCAGCAATCTGGTTCATTGCTTACATGGAGCGTTAATTCTCACATTCGCTGTGCTCATTCTGAGAGACACTGTGTTAAGTGTGTCCCTGCAGTCTGGCCATGTTTGCTATATGTCCACTACAATTGTAATATTTTCTCTTCATGTGCACCCACACTTCTTCTCTTTCACTCTTTAATATAACTGCATGGCTCGTGCACACACGCACACACACACACACACACACACACACACACACACACACACACACACACACACACACACACACACACACACACACACACACAGGAGGGTCAGGGCAGACATGATAACGACATATAAAATACTGCGCGGAATAGACAAGGTGGACAAAGACGGGATGTTCCAGAGAAGGGACACAGACACAAGAGGTCACAATTGGAAGTTGAAGACTCAGATGAATCAAAGGGATGTTAGGAAGTATTTCTTCAGTCATAGAGTAGTCAGGCCGTAGAATAGCCTAGAAAGTGACGTAGTGGAGGCGGGAACCATACATAGTTTTAAGGCGAGGTATGATAGAGCTCATGAGGCAGGGAGAGAGAGGACCTAGTAGCAATCAGCGAAGAGGCGGGGCCAGGAGCTGTGACTCGACCCCTGCAACCACAAATAGGTGAGTACAAATAGGTGAGTACACACACACACAGATCGTCTGGGAAAATCTTGAGCCACACTGGGGTCCCGAAACATGGAGAGCCAAGATGATGGATGTGGTACTGGAAAACCATATGCATCAACAAGTTGAGGAAACTACCAGAGAGAGAGAGAGGGGAAGATGAACCAGCAAGACTGGACCTCGTGTTCACCCTGAGCAGTTCAGACATTGAGGACATCACATATGAGAGGCCCCTTGGAGCTAGTGATCACGTGGATCTGTGCTTTGAATACATAGAAGATTTACAAGTGGAAAGGGTAACAGGAGTTGAATGGGAAAAGCCAAACTATAAAATGGGGACTACACAGGTATGAGGAACTTCCTTCCGTAGGTTCACTGGGATAGGGAATTGGTAGGAAAGCCAGTAAAGGAAATGATGGAATACGTGACAACAAAATGAAAGGAAGCAGAGGACAGCTTTGTTCTCAAGGGCTAAAGAAATAACGGGAAGACCAGAACGAGTCCCTGGTTTACCCGAAGGTGTAGGGAGGCAAAAACTAAGTGCACCAGAGAATGGAAAAAGTACAGAAGGCAAAGGACCCAGGAAAATAAGGAGATTAGTCGAATAGCCAAAAACGATTATGCACAGATAAGGAGGGAGGCCCAGCGACAGTACGAAAACAACATAGTATCAAAAGTCAAGTCTGACCCGAAACTGCTGTATAGTCACATTAGGGGGAAGACAACAGTCAAAGACCAGTTGATTAGGCTGAGGAAAGAAGGTGGAGAACTCACAAGAAACGATCACGAGGTATGTGAAGAGCTCAACACGAGATTTAAGGAAGTATTTATAGTAGAGATAGAAAGGTCTCTGGGAAGACAGCACAGAGGGGAACACCTACAGGGAATATACCAACAAGTGTTGGATGACACACACAACTAAAGAGGAGGTGCAGAAGCTGCTAAGTGACCTTGATACCTCAAAGGCGATGGGACCGGTCAACATCGCCCCGTGGGTCCTCAGAGAAGGAGCAAAGATGTGGTGTGTACCACTAACCACAATCTTCAAGACATCCCTTGAAACTGGGCAACTACCTGAGGTATGGAAGACGGCCAATGTAATCCCCATTTTAAAGAAAAGAGACAGAAACGAGACACTAAACTACAGACCAGAGTCGCTCACGTGTATAGTATGCAGAGTCATGGAGAAGATTATCAGGAGGAGAGTGGTGGAGCACCTGGAATGGAAAAAGATTATTAACGACAACCAGCATGGAACCATGGAAGGCAAATCCTGTATCACAAACCTTCTTCTGGAGTTTTGGGACAAAGTAACAGAAGAAAGACATGAGAAGGAGGGGGGGGTTTGATTCTTTTTTCCGGGACTGGGGAAAGGGCTTCGAACATTTCCACACAAGAATTAGTGCAGAGCTAGAGGATCAAGTGTATAACGGGAAAGGGAAACTGCAAGGGATCAGAGAATACCTGACGGGAGGCAAAAAACGATCTGGTATGTGAGGGGTTTCACTTTGGGGGCCTGTGACGAGTGGGGTCCCACAGGGTCATCCTAGGACCATGCTATTTTTGGTATATTGAATGACATGAGGGAGGGTAGACTCAAAAAGTGTCCCTTTTGCAGATAATATAATTTAATGAGGAGTTTTTAAATCGGGTGGGGATCACCTGGACTACAAATAGACCGGGACAGGGCTGAACACGTGGTCCAGCAACTGGCTTTTCGAATTCAACCCGCCATATCAAATCATGAAGATTTGGAAGGGCAAAGAAGAACGCAGACAAAATTAGCAAAGTGGCCAAAGCTGAAAACGTCACTCAAAGAAAAGATCTTGGGGCGAGTATAACACCGAGAACGTCTCCGCAAAGCACCATCATTCAGATAATGCTGCAGCCTATGGGCGCCTGGCAACCAGAGAATTGCATTCCGACGACACTTAGTAAGAATCAATCAAGAGACTGATACTGTGTACTCAGGCAGCCAATACAGGAGTAGCAGCCACCTGTTTGAAACTCACACACCCTGGTCAAGGCATATCAAGAAATTAGAGGATGTGCAAAAGTTTGCAACGAGGTTAGCTCCGAGCCAGGGAATGTCCACGAAGAAGGTTGAGTGAAGAAGGAAAGGGAAGCGAAATCGCCTGACGACACTAGTAGGAAAAGAAGGGAGGGGAGACATATAACACATACTAAAAACTGAGTTCACTAATATTTGGACAAGAACAGGATGTTCCAGAAAGGGACACAGAAACAAGGATCACAATTGGAAGCTAAAACTGAGACATCAAAGGGATGTAGAATATTTCTTCAGTCAAAGTGCATTTCAGGAAGTGGAAATAGTCTAGCAAGTGAGGTAGTGAGGCAGGAACCTCTACATAGGTTTAAGATGAGTATGATAATGCACATAAGCAGTGAGAGAGAGGGACCTAGTAGCATTCAGTGAAGAGGCGGTCCAGGAGTCTGAGTCTCGACCCAGCAACCTCAATAAGCCTGAGTACAATTAAGTGAGTACAACACACATCGCACTGTGTGTGCGAGTCACAACTTTAGCGCTTCTGTGAAAGAAAACGTTTTTGAGTGCTACTCAAGGTAACCTGCAGGATCATTAATTAAGTATGTCAGGTAGAGAACAGTCCCTTAAAAATTTACAGTTGCCCTTATCACCTAAGTGGGGAGAGCACAATTTTTATAGTGAACTAAAAGTGATATTTGGTGGCGCTAGTCAGAGTGGTAGGCCTAGGCAGGTCCACCACGCTGCCACGTGTTCACCCACGAAAGAAAATGAATATAATAAAATAATGACCATTGAAAGGGAATACAGTGAATAGATATACTATAATATCGACAAGAAATGGAAGTGGATATATGCCTAGACCTCACATCGGGTTGGACAATCTACAGGCGGCGGTTTTTGGGGATCACACCTGACTCCCATGCCAATTCTCTCTCGGGCAAAACGTTTGTGAACGTCCAACTCTCCAGTACGATAAAGAATAGGATATCAAATACCAATAACGAATATAATTGGTAATATTTTATAGTATAACAGGCGAGCAAGAATAGTTGAAGGATAGAAGACATAACTTTAGATGGTGTCGGTTAGGTTCAGGTGGGTGGGTTCAGGTCAGTGGGTGTGGGTTAAGGTCAGGTGGTGTGTCAATCATGTGGTGTGGTTAGGTCAGGTGGGGTGGGTCAGGTCCAGTAGAACACAGTAAACCACGTATCCAGCACCCACACTCCCACAAACTCATTCTACAACACACAATCCCCCCACTAACTTACTAAACCCCACACTAATATATTCCACACACACTCACACACACACCCAACACCCACACACACACACACACACACAACCACCCACACACACACCACACACACACACACCCACCACAGAACTGGCAGGAGGCAAGAGAGTAGTACGAAGAAAACAACAGGGTGATGGTGGACACACTGGCTGATGTGGCAAGAAGAGAGACTCACTCGAGCAGAGGCAAAGTTACTGTAATGGGCGATTTCAACCACAGGGAGATATCGAGACTGGAAAACCTGGAGCCACATGGGGGTCCCGAAACTGGAGAGCCAAGAGGATGATGTGGTACTTGAAAACCACATGCATCAACATGTCAGGACACAACCAGAGAGAGAGGGAGGGATGAGCCAGCAAGACTGATCTTGTTTTCACCCTGAGCATTCAGACATTGAGGACATCACTTATGAGAGGCCCCTTGGAGCTAGCGATCATGTTGTGGTTCTGAGTTTTGAATCTAATAGTGACTTTACAGTGGAGAAGGTAACAGAACTGAAGGGGACAGCCAAACTATAAAAGGGGGGACTACACAGTATGAGAAACATCCTGCAGGCTTCATGGGACAGAGAAAATGGTAGGAAAATCAGTAAACGAGATGAGGAATATGTGGCAACAAATGCAGGAGGCAGAGGAAAGTTTTTTGTTCCCAAGGGAAACGGAAATAATAGAAAACGCAAAACGATCCCTTGGTTACCCGATGGTGTAGGGAGCAAAAACTAATGCTACAGAGAATGGAAAAGTACAAGGAGGCATAGGACCCAGGCAAACAAGGAGATTATAGAAAGCCCGAACGAGTAAATGCACAGATAAGGAAGGAGGCCCACGACCGTATAAAACGACATAGCATCGAAAGTGCAAATCTGACCCGAAAACTGCTGTAAAGCCCACATTAGGAGAAGACAACATCAGGACCAGTGATTAAGGCTGAGAAAGAAGGTGAGAACTCACAAAATCGATCAAGAGGTATGTGAGGAGCTAAACAAGAGATTTTTATGGAAGTGTTTACAGAGAGTAGAAGACTCTGGGGGGACAGACCAGACGGGGACACCACAAGGAATACACTAACAATGTTGGACGACATACATCCAGATGAGGAGGAGTGAAAGAAACTGCTAATGGACAACGATACCTTTCCCAAAGGCAATGGAACCAGACATCTCCCAGTGGTCCTTAGAGAGGGAGAAGATATGTTGTGCGTGCCACTTACAACAATCTTCAACACATCCCTGGAAACTGGGCAACTACCTAGGTATGGAAAGACGGCAAATGTATTCCCATTTTTAAAAAAGGCGACAGAAAAGAGGCACCTAAACTATAGACCCTGTGGTCATTGAGGCGGGTATAGTATGCAAAATATGGATAAGATTATCAGAGGAGACTGGTTGGAGCACCTGGAACAGAACAGGAGTATAAAATGCCAACCAGCACGGATTCACGAATCAAATCCTGTTCACAAACCTCTGGAGTTTTATGAATAAAATAACAGAAGTAATACAAGAAGAGAGGATGGTTGATTGCATCTTTCATGACTTTGCAAAAAGGCCTTAGACACATTCCCCTCACAAGAATTAGTGCAGAAGCTAGAGCACAGGCCATATAACAGAAGGCACTGCAAAGGATCAGAGAAGATACACTACAGAGGCAACAACGAGTCAGGTACGTAATGATGTATCACAGTGGGCACCTGTGTCGAGCGGGTCCCCAGGGTCGTCCCTAGGACCCATTGCTAATTTTTGGTATATGTGAACGACATGACGGAAGTTAGACTCAGAAAGTGTCCCCTGTTTGCAGATGATGTGAAGTTAATGAGAGGAAATTAAATCTGATGAGGACCAGCAGGACTTCAAAGAGACCTGACAGACTGGCCAACCTGGTCCAGCAAATGGCTTCTCGAATTTTATCCCTGCCAAAATGCAAAGTCATGATGATGGGGAGGGCACAGAAGACCACAGCAGAGTATAGGCCTAGGTGCCAAAGACTGCAAACCTCACTCAAGGAGAAAGATCTTGGGTGAGTATAACACCGAGCATGTCTCGGACGCACACCAACAAACAGATAACTGCTGCAGCATATGGGCCCTGGGCAAACCGAGAACACCGATTCCGATACCTTAGTAGGATCATTCAAGACTCCAGACAACACCGAGTCAACCCGTGTATGTCAGCAGTAGAGTAGCCATACTGATATCAGCAACCTTTTTTTTGGAACCCGCACGATAAAGCACTTCAAGAAACTAGAGAAAGTAAAAGGTTTGCGACAATGGTTAGTTCCAGACTACGGGGAATGTCCTATAGGAAAGATAAAGGAAATCGGCCTGACCCACTCTGGAGACAGGAGGGTCAGGGAGACATGATAACGACATATAAAATACTGCGTGAATAGACAAGGTGGACAAAGACAGGTGTTCCCATGAGGGACACAGAAACTAGAGCCACAATTGGAATTGAAGACACAAATGAGTCAGAGAGAAGTAGGAAGTATTCTTCTTCATTCATAGAGTTGTAAGGCCATGAATAGCCTAAAAATGACGTAGTTGGAGGCAGGAACCATACAACGTTTTAAAGGACGAGGTTTGATAAAGCTCATGAGCGGGGAAGAGAGGGCCTATTAGCAACCGGTGAAGAGGCGGGGGCCAGAGCGAGACTCGACCCACTGCAACCACAAATAGTGATAACAAATAGTGAGTACACACACACACACACACACACACACACAGTACACTTCAGTCTGGGAACACAAAGTGGTCATTGCAGTGATGTATAATCCACCACAAGAAACCGCAGGAGGCCAAGAGAGGAATATAAGAACAACAACAATGGTACACCTTGCTGGAGCGGCAAGAAGAAGCTCACTCCAGCAAGCACAGTTGCGGTTATGGGGATTTTCAACCACAGGAGATTGACTGGGAAAACCTGGAGCCACATGGGGGTCCCGAAAACATGGAGAGCCAGGATGTTGGACGTGTGCTGGAAAACCTCATGCAACAACATGTTAAGGGACAATACCAATGAGAGGGAGGATGAACAGCAAGATTGGACCTATGTGTTCACCCTGGGCTGCTCATACATTGAGACAATCCAAGTATGAGAGTCCCTAGGACTAGCCGACCCACGTGGTATCTGTGCTTTTGAATACATAGTAGAGCTGCAATGAAAATAACAGGAGTAGAATGGGGAAAAAAAGCCTGACTATAAAAAAGGGGACTACATAGGGTTGAAGAACATTCCTGCGGAGGACCATGGGACAAGAAATGGCAGACAGCCATAAATGAAATAATGAAATGCAGCAACAAAATGCAGGAGGCAGTGGAAAGTTCATTCCCAAGGGCAACAGTAACAATGGTAAACCAGAAACGAGCCCTGTTTACCCGACGGGATGTAAGGAGGCAAAACAAAGCAATAAGAGAATGGAACAAGTACAGAGCAGAGAACACTCGAAAATAGGGAGATCCAGTCGCAGAGCCAGGAATGAGTACGCACAGTAAGGAGGGAGGCCCAGCGACATATAAAATGACATAGCATCGAGAAGCAAACTGACCCAAACTGTTGTATAGCCACATCAGGAGGAAGACAACATCAAAGACCAGGTGACAATTAGACAGAAGGGGGAACTCACAAGATATGCTCAGGAGGTATTGAGGAGCTGAACAGAGATTTAAGGAAGTTTTTTACAGTAGAGACAGGAAGGGCTGTGGGAAGACAGCACAAAGGGAACATCCAGAGGAAATACCAACAAGTGTTGATGACATTCGAACAACTGAGGAGGAGTGAAGAAGCTCTTAAATACCTTGACACCCAAAGCGAGGACCGGACAACATCTCCCCATGGGTCCCTTAGAAAGGAGCAGAGATGTCTGTGGTGTGCCTCTAACCACGTCTTCAACACATCCCTTGAAACTAAACTGGGCAACTACACTGAGAAATGGAAGACAGCTAATGTAGGCCCCATATTCAGAAAGGAAACAGAAACGAGCACTAAACTACAGACCGTGTCTCTGACATGTCTTGTGTGCAAAGTCAGGAAAAGATTAGCAGAGGAGAGTGGTCGAACACCTGGAAAGGAACAGATTATAAATGAATACCTGAGGGTTTCATGGAAGCCAAAAAAAATCCCACCCCTGTATCACAAACCTCCTGGAGTTTTATGACAAGGGTACAGAAGTAAGACACGAAGAGGGGGGGGGTAATTGCGTTTTCCTAGACGCGGGAAGGCCTTTTGCACGTTCCCCCCAAAGTTTTAGTGCGAAGCTAGGATCGGGCACACGTAAAAGAAGGGCACTGCAATGGAAAAGGAATACCTAGGGGGAGGCAGCAACGAGCCCATGGACGTGAAAGGTATCACGGGGGCCCCCTTTACGAGCGGGGTCCCACGGGGGTCAGTTCGGGCCCATCTATTTTTGATATAGTAAACCGATGGAAAATAACTCTGAATGTCCCTGTTCGCAATGACTAAAGTTGAGAGAAGAAAAATCGGACAATGGGGCAACTGCAAAGAGACCTGGAGACTGGACGTGGTCCAGTAACTGGCTTCTCGAATTCAATCCACCAAATGCAAATTATAAAGATTGGGGGGGGAAAAGAAGACCGCAGACAAGTATAGGCAGGTGAAAAAGACACAGACCTCACTCGGGAAAAGCCCTTGGGTGACCATAAACCGAGCACACCCGGGGGCACACATCAACCAAATCCCGTGCAGCATAGGGGCGCCGGAAAACCTGAGAATACTTTTTCCGTTTCCTTAAAAAGGAATCTTTCAAGCCTGTAACTGTGTATTTTAGGCCCATACTGGAGTATGCAGCACCAGTCTGGAACCCACAAACCCGGCAAGCACTCAAAAATTAGAGAAAGTAAAGGTTTTTCAAAAGCTATCCCAAGGGCCAAGGGAAATTCTACGAGGAAAAAGGTTTGGGAAATCGGGCTGACGACACTGGAGGGCAGAAGGGCAGGGGGGAAAATGAAAACACATACAAGATACTGGGGGGAAAGACAAGGTGGACAGAGATAGGATGTTCCAGAAGGGACCAGGGAAGGGGGCACAACTGGAAGTGAAGACTAGACGAGTCCAGGACGTTTTGGAAGTATTTTCTTCAGTCATAAGTTGTCAGCAATGGGAAAAGCCCAGCCAAATGAAGAGTGGAGGCAAACCAACAATTTTAAGAAGAGGGATGACAAAGCTCAGGGAAGCAGAAGGAGAGGATCCAGTAGCGATCAGTGAAGAGGCGGGCCAGGAGCTGTCCGACCCCTGCAAAACCCCAAATTTGGTGAATACAATTTGGTGATACACACAACAAAAAACACCCCACACCACAACACACAACCCAAAAACACACACACAAACGCACACATACACACACACACACAGCACACGCACACACACACACACACACACACACACACACACACAACACAACACACACACACACACACCACACAACACGAGTACAACACACACACACAAACAGATAAAAACACACACACACAAAAAACGAGTAAACACACCACACCCCACACACACACACACACACAAAACCCCAGGGGAATGTCCCCTACAAGGAAAGGTTGAGGAAATTGGACTTCGACACGGAGACGAAGGGGCAGGGGGGGAAAAGAAACGACATACAAGACCGCGGGGGAAAAGACAAGGTGGACAGAGATAGGAACTCCAGAGAGGGGGCACAGAAACAAAGGGGTCACAACGGGAAATTGAAGACTCAGACGAGTCACAGGAACGTTAGGAAGATTTCTTTAGTCATAGAGTCGTAGGAATGGAATAGCCTACTATGAAGTAGTGGGGGCGAACCTACATAGTTTTAAAAAGAGGTATGACAAAGCCGAAAACAGAAGAGAGAGGTCCCGTACGATCAGTAAGAGGCGGGGCCAGACGACCGACCCCCCGCAAACCCCAATTAGGTGATAAAATTAGTGGTACACCAACAAAAACACACACACACACACACAACACACAACACACACACACCACGCACACATACACAAACACACCACGCACCGCACACACACACACACACAACACAAACACACACACACACACACACACACACACACACACACACCCAAAAACACACACACGAGTACACACCACACACACACACAAACCGGAAACACATACCACACACAAAAACGAGAAACACACCCCACACACACACACACACACCTCAGGGGAAGTCGCAAGAAAGGTTGAGGGGAAATTTGGGCTTCGACCCTGGGGACTGAAGGGTCAGGGGGGCATATAAGAATACAAACACTGCGGGGGAAAAACAAGGGGACAAGATAATCTCCAGAAGGGGGGCCAGAAACAAGCGGGCACAACGGGAATTGAAGACCCAAGAGCACAGGGAAAGTTTGGAATATTTTTTCATCAAGAGTTTCAAAGGAATAGCCTACAAGGGAAATATGGGGGCAGGAACCCAAAATAGTTTTAAG